>CM064487.1:19705507-20055507 GCA_032716605.1 Paralithodes platypus
GAGGAGGAGAGGAGAAGGAGGGGACGGGGGGAAGAGAGGGGGAATAGAGGGGGAAGCAGAACAGGGATAGGAGGAGATGGGAGAAAAGAAGGGGAAGACGAAAGGAGAAGAAGAGGAGAAGAGGGGGAGATTGGGAAGGAGGGGGAAGAGAGGGATGTGGAAGAGAGGGAGAGGTGGAAAAGGGGTAGGAGGAGATGGGAAAAAAATGGAAGACGAGTGGGAGGAGGTGAGGGAGGTGGTGGCAAAGGAGGAGGTGGAGGAAAGGAAGACAAAGGAAGGAAACGAGGAAGAAGATGGATGCAGAGAGAGGGTGGTGGGAGAAGAGTGGGAGACGGAGGAGGGATAGGAGATGGGAGAAGAGAAAGGGGCGACAAGTAGGAAGTTGTGGCGAAGGAGAAGGAGGATGAGGAGAAGAAGGGGACGAGGAAGAAGATGAAAATAAAAAGTAGGAAGAAGAAGAAGGCGAAAGGAAGCAAGAATTAAAGGAAACTGTAACAAAACTATCTAGGCAATAATACATGCATCTCCTCCCTTGCTTCCAGACCCATGAGAATAGTGAACAGTAGCTTCGGCCAGCTGATGCCATAAGAGTGTATTTGTGTGTGTGTGTGTGCGTGTGTATGTGAGAGAGAGAGAGAGAGAGAGAGAGAGAGAGAGAGAGAGAGAGAGAGAGAGAGAGAGAGAGAGAGAGAGAGTACAAAGGAAATCAAGCAACAACAGATCTAGTGACCCTTCTAGGTTGCTTGTCCTCCAAAACACTGAGAATCAAGTGTCCAAACAGTGGTTTAGAGTGGGTAAGGGAACATTGGAAAGGGAATTACTGCCCTGGAACTAATGTCCGTGGCAGGATTAGGAAGTTAGTAGGGGACAGATGGGTTAGTAACTGAGGGGGGGATAAAATTAAAGTTATTCATTTACAAACGCAGTCAGTCGCGGGTTTGAAGCGAGATATTTGTCTAGGCGGAGTTTAAATGAATCAACAGTGATGCAGTCTATAACGTTTCGGGGAAGCCCATTCCACAAGTTGACAACTCGATTGAAGAAGAAAATTCTTAGATTCGTGTGAGTTAAAAGATTTACCAATAATTTTGCAACCGTTTCTCCCCGTGTAATTAGATTGGTCGATAGTGAAGTACTTACTACAGTTCATATTGTCGATGCCTTTGATGATTTTGAAACAATTGAATTAAGTCACCTCTTTAATCTGCGCTGGGTTAAAGGAAATAGATTTAATTCTCTAAGACGCTCTTCGTATGGTTTGTTCTTTAGGCTAGGTATCATTTTGGTAACTCTACATTGAACTCGTTCTAGCTTGTTTATATCTTTTTGGTAATAAGGGCACCAGGATTGAACGCAGTATTCCGAAGAGGGCGGACTAAGGAATTGTAAAGGGTTAGGATAACTTCTTTGGATTATGCTCAAATGACCTGCCTATAAAGCCAATTATTTTGTTTGCCTTCTTAACAACTTCTGAACATTGTTGACTCGGTTTTAGGTTACTCGATATTGCTTACTCCCAGATCGGTTTCTCTGTTTACATTCTTAAGCTGAGTGCCATTCATCGAATAGTTTGCTTTCTCATTTAGGTATCCGATATGTAGTACTTTACATTTATCCGCATTGAAACTCATTTGCCAAATTTGGGCCCAACATGACAATTTATCTAGATTGTGTTGCATATCGTCAACTTGTTCTTTTGAGAGTACGCTATTTGCAATTTTTGTATCGTCAGCAAATTTTGAGATTGTACAGGTGAGGCCCTCATCTATGTCGTTGATGTAAATTAGAAAGAGAATTGGTCCTAGTACCGATCCCTGGGGTACCCCGCTACTTACATTGGTCCATTTAGATGCCTTACCGTTTATGACTACTCTTTGCTTTCTGTCGCTGAGCCAATTTTCTATCCATTTCAACACACCGTCTTGTATTCCATGCGCTTTTAGTTTTAGCAGTAAACGTTTGTGGGGAACTTTGTCAAAGGCCTTTTGAAAATCAAGGTATATAATATCTACAGCTTTACTCTCATCGTAGAGGTTGAGGATATCGTGGAAGAAGTCTAAGAGGTTGGTTAAACAGGAACGTTTTTTACGAAAGCCGTGTTGAGTATCTTTAAGTATGTTATTTTCCTCTAAGTGATTTACGAGTCTGTCTCGTATGACCGTTTCTAGCATTTTACATACAACTGAGGTTAAGCTAATTGGACGATAGTTACTGGGTAGGGATTTGCTGCCTTTTTTGAATATCGGTGTTACGTTGGCTAGCTTCCACTGATCAGGCATAATTCCAGACTGCAAGGATTTATTGAATAGTAATGTCAGTGGTTTGGAGAGCTCATCCTTAGCTTCCTTCAGAACTCTAGGCGAGATTGTATCAGGTCCAGGCGTTTTATTTACCTTGAGTTTACCTAAACAATTCAATACTTCTCTCTCTGTAACGGTGATATTGCTTAGAACATCTGAATTATCAATCTGAATCGGCGATGGTGTAGGGATATCACTGAGGTCTTCTGTTGTAAAAACTGATGCAAAGAAGGTATTGAGGGCATTACTCATTTGTACTTCGTCTTTGGTGTATTCTCCATTTTCATCGACTAACGGTCCAACAGTTGAAAGTAACTACTTTTTTCTTTCTGATATAACTATAGAATTCTTTCGGGTTTGTTTTACTTTGATTCGCAATATGTAACTCTAAGGTCTTTTTACTTTGCTTAATTAACTTTTTGGCTTTGCGTCGTAGCTCTACAAATTTCACCCGTTCTTCGTCATTTTGTGAGGATTTTAATCTATCATTAGCAAATTTTTTAGCAAGCAGGCAGTTTGAAATATCTTTATTCCACCATTTGGGCTTATTATTATGGCCGGGACGCCGTATTTTCGATGGTATGCAGTCTTGCACTGCTTTTAGGTAAGTGGTTTCAAATAAATTCCAAGATGTATTTATGTCGTTATTGTTAATTAAAAAGCTCCAGTCAGTTTCTTTAAACATAGCTCTAAGTTTATGGAAGTTTGCTTTCTTGAAATTAGGGACTTTTTCGATGCTACTATTTGGTTCGTTACTAGTAAACTTTAAAGTGAAAGTTATCGTACGATGGTCGCTGTTACTGAATTCATCACCAACCTTCAAATTCTCTATTAATTCTTCTTTTGTGCAAGTACAATGTCAAGAACGTTATTACCACGGGTCGGCGTTCGAACAAATTGATAAAGCGAACTCTCTTGCAAGTTCGTATACAAGTCATGTCCGGAGTGCGAAGTAAGAGTATCGCCCCACTTGGTCACAGGTAAATTAAAGTCGCCAAAAATTACGGTATCTTGTGAGTTGCTTACATCTGCAATTTGTTCGTAAATTTCTCGGTCAGTTTGCACTGATTGAGCTGGAGGTCTGTATATTAATGCAAGTATTATTTTTGTACCTTTATTATTCTTTATTAGCACAAAAGATGCGTCGACGTTCACAATTTGAGGTTTTGACAAGAGGGTAGGGTTAAGACTTTCTTTGATATAAAGTAAAACGCCACCTACATTTCGATTTATTCGGCTTTTCTCAAACATTACATAACCGGGAAGTGAATACTCTGCTAAAGAGTCTCTATCTTCTGTATTGAGCCAAGATTCTGTTATGCCAATCACATCATAATTTTCTGTAAACACTAGCTCCTCTAAATCTGAAAATTTATTGCGTATGCTACGAGCGTTTGCATAGAAAACCTTTAAATTTGTTATTTTAGAACTCACGGAACGCTCTTTAATAATATTTTTGGTTCTTGTCGGATCTACATTTATGTTCATGGCTGTCCTCGGTCCTCGCTGTCTTCGGTCCTTATCGCTGGTGGTCCTCGGTTGCCTCTGTTTTTTTCTTGGCGTTGGATGATTTATGTCACTGCTGCTTCTTCTCTGATGGCGTTTTTTGATCCATGGCTGCGGACTGCTTCGTGTAGGAGACGGACCCATGCGTGCTGAACCCACAGGGTTTAGATGAGTGCCATCCTTGCGGAACAGAGTAGGCTGGTTGTAAAAGTTGTCCCAGAGGTTGATGAATTCAACTTCTTCCCTCAGACACAAATATTTAGTCGGCTATTTGTGCTGAAGGCCTTGTCGTAGAATTTATCAGGTGCGTCGATCTTGGGGAGAATGCCTGAGATGATGATATTCCTTGACTTGTTTTTGTAGTGCTGGATCATCTTGCGATATTTCTCCATTAACTCTTCGGATCTGGTGCGCATGACGTCATTTGAACCAGCATGGATGACAAAAAGGGTATTTTCATTTGCATCCTTTGTGGTATCTTCGAAGGCTTCCACAATGTCGTCCAGTCCAGCTCCTGGGATGCAAAATATTTTTCGTTGATTTGGGACTCTGTCGCAGAACTCTTCGACCTGTCCTCGTAGGATGGAATCCCCAACGAGCCTGGTCTCTTCTGGTTCGTCTTCCATCTCTACCAATATCTCAAATCTGTTTGACATTGTGACTGGTAGATGAGACCTTTTCTGCGTTGGCCGTGCGCCGTTCCTCACTGGTGTAAATCCGGAAACCTGTGGTGGCGGGACTCTACGTACAGGTCGGGGAGAGGAGTGGTTAGAACGGGGGCGAGGGGTTGGTACTGTTCGTGCTAGCAGGCTTCTTGCACGAGGAGTGGGGAGGAGGCTAAGGTGAACAGGGCGGCTGTCCTGGTTTGATGTCGGCTCAGGTTCGTCAGAAGCATCTGCTGCAGTGTCTACTACAGGTGTTGGATTGTTGGCAGATGACGTTGGGGCGGTGGTGGATGCTGGAGTTGAAACAATTGGAGTTAGTGATACTCCAACGTTGAGTGTTACAAACTCTTGGAGTGATTCCAGCTTCCTGGTGAGGGCGTTGATCTTGTTGTGGGCTTCATCCAATTTTGCTGTCAAATCCTCTCGTTGCTGGCAGAGTCGGCAGACTTGTGGATCGGCAGGAGCAAACATGGAAGCACCAAACCTACCGGCGCAGTTCGTACAGGCACGAGGCATGGTGATGATCACTTTCTTCAGATCACTTCACTCACTTAAAAACACTTAACTCACTTTAAAAACACTAAACTCACTTTAAAAACACTAAACTCACTTTAAAAACACTTCACTTACTTAAATAGGCCTAACCGAAAACAAAAATGTTGAATAACACACAAATAGGTTATCAGCGGTGATAGCCTAACCGAAAATTAAAACAAAACAAAATTAAATTTGAATACGCAGTGATAGCCGAACCGAAAACAATTTTATGTTATTTAGACAGAAATAGGCCACCAGGGGTTATAGCCTATCCTGACCGAAAACAAAAATTATGAAATACCGGTACGCAGAAATAGGCCACCAGCGGTGATAGCCTAACTGAAAATTTAAAAATTGAAGTATGCTGAAATAGGCCACCAGGGATGATAGCCTAGACTAACCGAAAACAAAAATAACCGAAAACAAAAATTATGAAATACCGGTACACAGAAATAGGCCACCAGCGGTGATAGCCTAGACTAACCGAAAACAAAAATAACCGAAAACAAAAATTATGAAATACCGGTACGCAGAAATAGGCCACCAGCGGTGATAGCCTAACTGAAAATTTAAAAATTGAAGTACGCAGAAATAGTCCACCAGGGATGATGGCCTAGACTAACCGAAAACAAAAATAACCGAAAACAAAAATTATGAAATACCGGTACGCAGAAATAGGCCACCAGCGGTGATAGCCTAACTGAAAATTTAAAAATTGAAGTACCGTACGCAGAAATAGGCCACCAGGGATGATAGCCTAGACTAACCGAAAACAAAAATAACCAAAAACAAAAAAGTACGAAATATGCAGAAGTAGGCTACCAGGGGTGATAACCTACTTAAAAAAGCTAAACAAATATATATATATATAATAGAATATGTAACTAAATATACAATTCACCAAATAGAGATTATATAAAAATAAAGTGTAACTGCACACAAGGGGTTAATATACTGTATCAACAGATGGCGCTGGTGTCACTGTAGGCTAGTCAAGCAGGATTATATTTAGATAACCAAAGTTATCAGTCAAAGGTTACTACAAGATCATGCAAGCAACAACTAAAATTACAGATATATATAGATACAGTAGGATACTGAATACGATAACTACTAGAGTTAATAAGAAAATACAAAGCTAGGTCGATTAGAGAGAGAGTACAAAGGAGTACAAAGGAAATCAAGCAACAACAGGTCTAGTGACCCTTCTAGGTTGCTTGTCCTCCAAAACACTGAGGATCAAGTGTCCAAACAGTGGTTTAGAGTGGGTAAGGGAACATTGGAAAGGGAACTACTGCCCTGCCACTAACGTGGCAGGACTAGGAAGTTAGTAGGGGACATATGGGTTAGTAACTGAGGGGAGGATAAAGTTATTCATTTACAAACGCAGTCAGTCGCGGGTTTGATGCGAGATATTTGTCTAGGCGGAATTTAAATGAATCAACGGTGCTGCAGTCTATAACGTCTCGGGGAAGCCCATTCCACAAGTTGACAACTCGATTGAAGAAGAAATTCTTAGATTCGTGCGAGTTAAAAGATTTACCAATAATTTTGCAACCGTTTCCCCGCGTGTAATTAGATTGGTCGATAGTGAAGTACTTACTACAGTTCATATTGTCGATGCCTTTGATGATTTTGAACACTTGAATTAAGTCGCCTCTTAATCTGCGCTGGGTTAAAGGAAATAGATTTAATTCTCAAAGACGCTCTTCATATGGTTTGTTCTTTAGGCTAGGTATCATTTTGGTAACTCTACGTTGAACTCGTTCTAGCTTGTTTATATCTTTTTGGTAATAAGGGCACCAGGATTGAACGCAGTATTCCAGAAGAGGGCGGACTAAGGAATTGTAAAGGGTTAGGATAACTTCTTTGGATTTATGCTCAAATGACCTGCCTATAAAGCCAATTATTTTGTTTGCCTTCTTAACAACTTCTGAACATTGTTGACTCGGTTTTAGGTTACTCGATATTGTTACTCCCAGATCAGTTTCTCTGTTTACATTCTTAAGCTGAGTGCCATTCATCGAATAGTTTGCTTTCTCATTTAGGTATCCGACATGTAGTACTTTACATTTATCCGCATTGAAACTCATTTGCCAAATTTGGGCCCAACATGACAATTTATCTAGATTGTGTTGCATATCGTCAACTTGTTCTTTTGAGAGTACGCTATTTGCAATTTTTGTATCGTCAGCAAATTTTGAGATTGTGCAGGTGAGACCCTCATCTATGTCGTTGATGTACATTAGAAAGAGAATTGGTCCTAGTACCGATCCCTGGGGTACCCCGCTACTTACATTGGTCCATTTAGATGCCTTACCGTTTATGACTACCCTTTGCTTTCTGTTGCTGAGCCAATTTTCTATCCATTTCAACACACCGTCTTGTATTCCATGCGCTTTTAGTTTTAGCAGTAAACGTTTGTGGGGAACTTTGTCAAAGGCCTTTTGAAATCAAGGTATATAATATCTACAGCTTTACTCTCATCGTAGAGGTTGAGGATATCGTGGAAGAAGTCTAAGAGGTTTGTTAAACAGGAACGTTTTTTACGAAAGCCGTGTTGAGTATCTTTAAGTATGTTATTTTCCTCTAAGTGATTTACGAGTCTGTCTCGTATGACCGTTTCTAGCATTTTACATACAACTGAGGTTAAGCTAATTGGACGATAGTTACTGGGTAGGGATTTGCTGCCTTTTTTGAATATCGGTGTTACGTTGGCTAGCTTCCACTGATCAGGCATAGTTCCAGACTGCAAGGATTTATTGAATAGTAATGTCAGTGGTTTGGAGAGCTCATTCTTAGCTTCCTTTAGAACTCTAGGCGAGATTGTATCAGGTCCTGGCGTTTTATTTACCTTGAGTTTATCTAAACAATTCAATACTTCTCTCTCTGTAACGGTGATATTGCTTAGAACATCTGAATTATCAATCTGAATCGGCGATGGTGTAGGGATATCACTGAGGTTTTCTGTTGTAAAAACTGATGCAAAGAAGGTATTGAGGGCATTACTCATTTGTACTTCGTCTTTGGTGTATTCTCCAATTTCATCGACTAACGGTCCAACAGTTGAAGTAACTACTTTTTTCTTTCTGATATAACTATAGAATTCTTTCGGGTTTGTTTTACTTTGATTCGCAATATGTAACTCTAAGGTCTTTTTACTTTGCTTAATTAACTTTTTGGCTTTGCGTCGTAGCTCTACAAATTTCACCCGTTCTTCGTCATTTTGTGAGGATTTTAATCTATCATTAGCAAATTTTTTAGCATGCAGGCAGTTTGAAATATCTTTATTCCACCATTTGGGCTTATTATTATGGCCTGGACGCCGTATTTTCGAGAGAGAGAGAGAGAGAGAGAGAGAGAGAGAGAGAGAGAGAGAGAGAGAGAATAGAGAGAGAATAGAGAGAGAGAGAGAGAGAGAGAGAGAGAGAGAGAGAGAGAGAGAGAGAGAGAGAGAGAGAGAGAGAGAGAATAGAGAGAGAAACATTAAATGAGCTATAGCATCAAAAGTACCAGTGAACCAAACGGATGCCAAGGGCGGGGGGGGGGGGGGAAAGGATAAAAGTGAAATGCTCAAAGTTTCTGCCAGCCACTATTTTATAAAGGCCCCCCCTGCTTAATGGAAGAGCTCCGATGTTAATGTTACCCGGGGATAAAAAGATGTGTGTGTTTGTTTGTGTGTGTGTGTATGTGTGTGTGTGTGTTTGCAGGAAGTTTGAGATGCTTGAGGGTTTAGGGATGGAATGGGGGGGGGGGGGGGGCAAGAGAGACTGAGCTAACTTGTGGAGCCGTCTGTAAGGAGGGAACCCTATTTGGTAAGAGGGAAGTCTTTTGGGGTCCATTATACCGAAGATTTTAAGACATTTAACCTTCTTAGTTTGGCGATAATAAGACGCTTCTCCTCATTCAGGTATCGTTTTTTTTTTTTTCTGGGCGAGCGATAACAAAACCTATAACTTGGAAGTAATCGGGCTTCGGCCGGGACATTTTTTCTACTTAAAAATGTAAAAATTTAGCTTTAAGATTTTTTTTTGTTTAGCTTGAAGGAAGTCTGGGAAGGCGTTTTATGTAAACACTTTCCCAGTCTTCCTTAGGGACAAACAACAGGCACAAACAAAAATACATTGATTGCAAATTGCAAAAGCAAGCATAATCATCAATAATAAACGGTAACAATATATCATAATAACGCGCAAGACATCGAACCAGATAGTGCTAAGCTAAATATTGGGCTAATTATGGGTTATGATATCTTGCTTTCACAATTGACTACCTACGAGTTTCAGGCTATAAGGAAGTTGGAGCTACAGACATTGATGGTAAACAGAAATGCAATAATTATGTAACTTTTTAATGGCTTAAGAGTATGTTAAATTGGGTTTATTGTATTTATTAATGTACTAAAACCGTATTTTAATCGGAAATTCTGCTGAACATCAATATCTACCGCTCCAAATTCCTTATAGAATGAAACTCGAAAGGGGTCAATTAATAACTCAAGCACCTAAGGAACAAGGCTACCTGACACAACAAAGGGTACGCATAATGGAGGATTCTCAAACTAAGCTGGGTCGCCTCTCCAAGGAAAACTCTAGGTCAAACTGCTCAACTCGGCGGCCTGCGAGGGTTTTATGTTCCTCCTCTGTGACATGACTGACAGGGTAAGCTCCATAGAGGGCACAGCCTCTGTTCTCTGCTTAAGGGGGGATGGGCGTATTTAGTTGCTCATTTATGCATCTTTTTACTAGTCTTTTAGTTTCCTCCCTAGACCTCCATCAAACTTAAAATAACACCCCCTAGACCCCCTTTCAAGATAAATGTGTACATTTTTCGGTAGATAAATTTCCCGGCCGAAGGCCGGTTCCTTCTAAAATTACAGTCTCGCTATCGCTCGCCAGGAAAAAGTCGACACCTAAATGGCACGAAAAGTCATAAAATTGACAAAAAAATAGGGCGTAAGATCTTTCAATCGCCAAACTAATTGGCCGAACGTCTTAAAATCACAAAGCTAATATGCTAAACATGAGGGAGAAGGGGGGCCTGAAAACCCAGCCCATATCCCCTTAATCCTTTGACTCGTAGATTTTTAAAGCCTGAATAAAATATTTACCCTTTGACTTTGAGAAGTAGTTATTAACCTGTCGGCTATAACAGGTCTTTGATGAGGTTAATGTAATCACCTGTGTCATTAACCCTTTGAGTACCAGCGACGTGTTATATTTTTATTCTAGCGATATTTAGACGATTGTCTGCAGCTTAATGGTTTAGTTTGTTAAGTGTTCTCTCTCTCTCTCTCTCTCTCTCTCTCTCTCCACAGCTTACGAATGATCTGTGGTAGTAAAAAGGAGTAGGTGAGATAGTTCCAAGTCTTTTAAATGCTGAAGACCCTTTTTGAAGTGAATAAAATCGTCTAATAGTAGCTAGAATAGAGTTAAAAGGACGTTACTTGCCGGTACAGAAGGGGTTAAGGGACAGAGCGGTTGGTGTCGCACGGGCATTTTTAAGGGGAGATGGGTCGTTTTTCTGGTCCCCTTTCTCCCTCGTATTGAGCCCCATTTGTTTTGAGATTATAATATGACGTTCGGCTCATTAGTTAATTGGCAATTTTAACACCTTTCGCCCCATTTCGTTGTCAATTTTAAGACCTTTTGTACCATTTAGGTGTCGATTATTTCTTGGTTAGCGGCAGCGAGCCTGAAATGTTAAGAGGAATCGGCCTTCGGCCGAGACATTTTTCTGCCGATAAATGTACAAATCTATCTTAAAGGGGTGTCTAGGGAGTGTTTGTCTAAGTTTGATGGAGGTCTAGCGAGGAAACTAAGAAATAAAGGACTACAAATATAGAAAAGGGCCCATCTCCCCTGAACACCAACATGTTTCGGAGTCTGGAATCCGCTATACACGATCTTTAAACTTAGAGGTAATATCGTAATTTGTTCCATTGTGAAATTTCGGAATTCTTGGGTTGGAGGGAGAAGATCCAAAAGATGGCCATATTAGCAATGCAAATGGTAAGAAACCCGATTTTGTCAATATATTGTGAACTCTGTCACTACAACTCACGGGATATTCACTGCTCAAGTGCTTCTTTAAAATATTCAATGAGTTGATATTTACTGTATATATACATATATACTGTATAATTACCCGGTATATATATATATATATATATAAAGAGAGATAGAGAGAGAGAGAGAGAGAGAGAGAGAGAGAGAGAGAGAGAGAGAGAGAGAGAGAGAGAGAGAGAGATAGAGATAGAGAGAGATAGAGAGATAGAGAGAGAGAGAGAGAGAGAGAGAGAGAGAGAGAGAGAGAGCGAAGAGGAGACACCGAATTCAACGACCAGAGCGAAGAAGGGAAATGGCAAGGAACCAATAAAGATGGAGGGAAAGTTGGAAAGTCGAGGGGGAGCTAAAAGAAACGACGCCAGAAAACGAAAGGAAAAGAGGAAAAGGTGGAAGCAAACAAATATAGAAAACAAAAATAACTGAAAATTAAAGCGCAAACTAAAATAATATGCAGAACACGATGAATTGATGTCAAGGAGAGTATCCAAAACAGTAGTAATTTTTTGGGTCGTTTTTCTGGACCCCTTTCTCCCTTGTGCTTAGCCTCAATAGTTTTCAGATTTTAAGACATTCGGCCGATTAGTTTGGCGATTTTAACACCGTTCACCCTATTTCCTTGTCAATGTTAAGACTTTTCGTGCCACTTAGTTGTCGATTTTTTCCTGGCGAGCGATAGCGAGCCTGTAATTTTAAGAGAAACCGGCCTTCAGCCGGGACATTACAAATGTACACATTTATCTTCAAGGGGGGTCTAGGGAGTGTTTTCTAAGCTTGATGGAGGTCTAGCGAGGGAACTAAAAAGTAAATGAATAAATTGATTAATATACCCAAAAAACAGCCACTGTCCTCTCAAGTCTACAACAATTCTACGGAGTTTGCTCGCCCGCCGGGAGATGTTCCAATGCTGCCACCCAACACACAACACAGGAGAAAGACAAACTACGTACCGTCGGCCAAATATGTGATGTCTGGGCACCAATTATGTGTTGATCAATAATTGGTATCAGCAATATTTAAAACTTGATATATTCGTTTCGAGTAAAATGTACGAACATTTTCCTACACTTTTCCACTCTAACAAACATCTGACAGACATTAATACAGCCCAGAGCGAGCCAAACGTAATGACAAGTGGGACATGACTTACTAGCGCCACTGTACATGATATAGTATTGATTATAGTCTCATTTCTCAAGAATATTCCTAGGCACTAAAACAAACGATTTAAGGAGAGATGGGCCGGTTTTCTGGTCCCCTCGTCCCTCATGTTTAGCCCCATTATTTGTCAGATTATGAGACGTTCGGCCCATTAGTTTGGTGATTTTAAATAACATCTTTCACCCCATTGTTTTGTCAATATTAAGATCTTTCGTGCTATTTAAGAGTCGATTTTTTTCCTGGCGAACGATAATGATACTGTAATGATATTTTGGAAGAACCGGCCTATGGTCGGGACATTTTACCGAAAAATATACAAAATAATCTAGAAGGGGGATCTAATATATATATATTTTTTTAAAGCTTGATGGAGGTCTAGGGAGGAAACAAATAATATAATTATAATATACATACTGTAAATTATCAAATAAATACGGCCATCTCCCCTTAAGGAAAGTGGCACCTCCAAATGTTATCTTCGTTTTCTGTTGTCCGAAGAGACCGACTGGGTTATACTGCAGGTGTGACTGCGTTGGTGTGGGTTGGTTTGGGATTTGTAGGTTGGCCAGGTGATGAGGCGATTTGTAAGCTGGTGATGTGCTCGGATATTGTAAAATCCGGCATAATAGTTTTCAATTATGCTCATGTTGGAGAAGGATAGTAGAATATATCTTCACTCAGAACTCTTACGTTATAAAATAGTTGTTGACGTAGATTGCTTCACTGAAAATAGTTTCTACTATACCTTTTTATCCAAAAATCATCTAAGAAGTAATACAAAATTAATGGCAAACTTGTATGTAAATAAACTGATATCAAAGAAAGCATCCAAATATAGTAAATCGAAAAGTAAGGAGCAAAAATCTAGACGAAATAAAAAAAACAGCTCATGGATGAATGTAAATTGACAAAATCCGGGACGAAGAATTCGAGAAAGGTAAAAGTTGAGAAAACATAAACAAAATGATACCTAAAACCTATGTTTGGCCAAGAGGAATATGATTCGCAGGTAGAGTTCCAATTTCCCTTCTCGTGGTAATCTGCTTTGCAAATATATATATATATATATATATATATATATATATATATATATACACACACACATTTTTCACTGTACAATCATATACGCCATGGTAAGTTCACACGAATTTAAATCTGCACTGAACTGGAGCTAAGAAATATATTTTGAAATAATATACTAAGTGCTCCAACAATGGCTTTATCTATCTATATACTATATACCCAGGCCCAATCCCCACTTTTCCTATTGTTTTTTGTTAATTTGTGTGTGGGGGGTGGGGGGGGGAACTCAAGACAGAGAAAGACTAGGGACAACAAAAAACACAACAGAAAACAATGAACACACACAAACAAAATACAATTTCACACACATAAAAATTTGATTCACTATACCTTTGATTTACGGTTGTCATTACTTCTGAATCATTTACAAAAAGAGTTATACAAACCACTAATTTGAAAGAAAAGACAACGATCCAATATATTCATATATACTGTATATATACAGGTACATATATATATATATATATATAGTATATAATTAATAGTTTCATTATTCGTACGAGCAAGTATGGTCGTAAACTCTAAAATGATGTACTAAATTACCGAAAATAGCAAAAGCACGAGTGCAAGCAATTTCATAAGAGACGTGCAGCTTTCCACCAGTATTTTAAAGTACAGTACACTTTTTGGATGGCAATTTTAAAAGTCAGTGCTAGTAGAAATTATTAGCATCTGCATTTATTATTTCTAAATCCGGCATGCATTACAAAAAAAGAAAAATTCATATTTAAAAATACTGAAGCGGAGGCGGCCATTTGAGCGAGAGAAAATCATAGTTTTACCGTTTCCGAAAAATATTTCGCATTTTGGAGCCTTGATTATAATGGCAGCGAGAAAATTTGCAGATATATTTTTTATATATAGATACATTGGCACACTCGAAAAATATACAAATAAATATTGTAACCAAAGAAAAAGGAAAATAATGATGTAATAATGTATATATATACAGTATATATATATATATATATATATATATATATATATATATATATTTTTTTTTGTCTATGTGAATGAGGGAGACAAAAGGCAGAACTGCCTGTAGCGAATGCCTCCACCAGAGTTGAAAGAGTGACAGGGCCAAAATCATGGGACGTTCGAGCTAAAATGCCTGGACACACGGAGTTTGAAGCAATTTAAGTCAAAGGAAGAGGGAAAGACTGATTCTGGGAGAGCATTCCAGAGCTCAGCAGTTGAATAGAAGTAAGTGTGAGAATAGCGTTTCACTCTTTGGTTGGAGAGTTGCACAGAGTAGGGGTGCGATTGTGTTGCAAGACGGGTACTACGTACCCTACGTAGAGGAGGTGGTATACACTGGGAAAGCTCCGAGGAACACTGATTATTGTAGTAGCGATAGAATAGCGAGAGAGATGCAACATTGCGGCGAAGAGAGAGAGATTGCAGAGAGTTAGTGAGTGGACGGGAGTTAATGATACAAAAGGCTTTCCTTTCTACTTTGTCTAGGAGTGCGGTGTGAGAGGATCCACCCCACACATGTGAACAATGCTCAATACAAGGACGCACTGTGCCCCTGTACAGAGCAAGAAGCTGCGCAGGGGTAAAGAAACCCTTGAGGCTGTTGAGCACACCCAGCTTCTGGGAGGCTACCTTAGTATGTATATATATATATACAGTGTACAGTTTATATACTGTATATAATTAGACCAACCAACAAACCTACCCCCCTTAACCCTTCACTATTACGATACCTTTCTTCATTCAAGTCTGGCTATTATCATATATTTACTCAGCTTAAGAAAGACCTCGAAGGATCAAAAGGGGATTTACTGTCTCAATTGAGCAGCATACTCTCACACATCCTTCCTAAGATAATCAAAATTGTCTAATGGTAGCCAGAACAAACTGATGAAACGCGTCAAGGCATACAGAAAAGGGGTACCCAAATCTTGCATATTATTCTAGTCATTATTGGACGACTTTATTAGGCTTTGAAAGGGTCTGAGCGTGTTAAGGGGGTGTTTCTGCTGGGACCCCGTTCTCCATCATGTTTAACCCCACTAGTTTTGGCATTATGAAACGTTCGTTTCATTAGTTTAGCTATATTAAGACCTTTCGCTCCATTTTTGTTTGTCATTTTTATAACCTATCGTCCCATTTATGTGTCGATTTTTATCCTGCAATTATGAAGGAAGTGGCCTTCGGCTGGATCTTATTTCTACTGAAAATTTTTCAGTCAATATGTATCTTCTAGTATTAAGAAAATGCAATATATACTGAGTTATACGGTGAAAGCACTCAATACTTGAATTCACTCTGGGTATACTAAGTTAGATAATGGAATATACGTAAGTTGTTTTGGTGAGTGGTCAAGAAATTTGGGCATACCATTCCGTATGGCTGGAATGTATATGTGTAATTCCTTGAGGCGGAACTTGTCTATTAATTAGGACCACAACAAAAAATATAGGTCCATTGTATTAACCAAACATGTATATATTATGTGTTGCGAAGATATTGGTCTATCTATTTATCTATCGACTTATTGAGTAATATAAAGATAAACACCGTAGATACATAGCCATATATGGCTACAGAGATAGATAGACAGATAGAAACTGATTACGAGAAAGAAAGAAATGAGAGAAAAAGCAATAAATTAAGAGAGAGCAAGGCAGGCTGAATGATTTTGTCCATTCACCACGATCTCTGCGTTTCAGTCATTAACACAACAAATATGATGTTTTGATTATCACGGAAGCAGAGCTCTCGCTTCAAATTGTAAACATTCAATCGGTGATTCACTCCTTCATTCGTTCAACCATGCCTTCGCTCACTGGTGGAGACAGACAGACAGACAGACAGACAGACAGACAGACAGACAGACAGACAGACAGACAGACAGACAGACAGACAGACAGACAGACAGACAGACAGACAGACAGACAGACAGAGAGAGAGAGAGAGAGAGAGAGAGAGAGAGAGAGAGAGAGAGAGAGAGAGAGAGAGAGAGAGAGAGAGAGAGAGAGAGGGGGGTAGGATGCGTGATGTTTTTAATTAATAAAGAACAATGAGGTGTAATACATGCTTGCAGTACTACACATTCCTTTAAGGGGCAGGTAGTCGCTTTTTCTGTACCCCCTTCTCCCTTATGTTTAGCATAATAGTTTTTATATCTTAAGAGTTAACCTTGCAATCAGTCAGTACCAAACGAAAAGAGAGGAAGAGCTCGTATATAACTCTGGTAGATGAGTTTCCAACCAGTGGAATCAGTTTTGTAACCTTCCCATATATGTTTTAATATATATCAAATGCATTTAGGCTGTAAAGACTGTTCAGCGTATTGTAATGCGGCAGTATAAAAACAATTATTGTAAAATGTGCTCTTTTTACCAACTATATTTTATCCAATATTTCATGTCTTTCCTCACCACTTCATTAACTACTCTGCAAGGTATCAGAAGTGCAAATCAGCATAAGCACATGCATATTTGTTCATACAGGATAAAAGGAAGAGAACAGGAAAGAAGAAAAGGAATTAGAGCAGACTAAATAGGAGAGGCAATGAGAAGAGATCAGACGAGGGAAGGAGAGCTGAAATGAGATACGGAGCCATGAGAGGAAAGGAGAGTCGATAAATATAAATATAAACACAGAAAAAGAAAATATATCATAGAAAAGTATAGACAAAATCGGACATGGACAGTGAAAAGAGAAATGTCCCACTGATAACAACTGGAATTATGGAGAGAGAATTACCCAACAGCTACCGTAGGTCGAAAAGGGGACACTCGGGGAAGACAAGTGCAATAGAATAAAAACTCTAATGGTCGTCGTAGTCAAGATACCAATGAGGCTGATATCAAAAGAGCAGAGGTAAGACAAGAAGAGAAGATAAAAGGAGAGAAGGAGAAGTAAAAGAAAAATAGGGTAGACAAATACAAAATGGGAAGAAGAGAAGCTAAAATAAAAGAAGGGAATATCAATAAAGAACTACACAAGAGTATGTTCGATGTGTAGATGAATAACCTACTCATCTGTGTTGATCTAAGGCATGTGAAAAGAGAACACAGTTGAATAGGAGAGGGGAAAAAATATGAATTACAAAATTAGTTTTAGAATACGAGTGAATAGAAGATTAAGGGGAAGATGAAAACACGGGATAACGAGTATTTAAATTAAGATGCATACAACCACTTATTTTCCAGTCTATTCGTTGTAGAAAGAGAGAGAATACAGTATATACAGGAGAGAAAAATAAGTACATTAAATAAGACAGGAGTACACAGAAGAAAAGTAAGATGATTAACAATATGTTCTACTGTATATACCTGTTTCACGATACAGAAAGATAAAAATTAAATACTAATAGCAAATCAAAAGGAAAAAGATGAAGCGTTAGAAGAGGAGAGAAAACGTTAGAAGAGAAGATAAAACGTTATGAGGAGGAGATCAAACGTTAGAAGAGGAGATAACGCGTTAGAAGCGGAGATAAAACGTAAGAGCAAACGTTAGAAGAGGAGAGAACAAGTTAGAAGAGGAGGAAAAACGTTAGCAGAGGAGAACAAATGCTAAAAGAGGAGATAAAACGTTAGCAGAGGAGGGAAAACGTTAGAAGAGGAGGTAAAACGATAGCAGAGGAGATAAATTGTTAGAAGAGGAGAGAAGACTGAAAAGAGAGAGAGATACAATAGAAGGGCTCACTGAAGAAAAGGTCAGTTTTCTAAAAAAAAAAAAACAGTTACTTGCCCGTCAGTTCGAAATGCTTAATATAAGGAAAAGAATATAGGTGACAAGTAAGAACAAAATTAACAAAACTTGAAGGACAAGACGAACAGAAAAAATACGAACCAAAAGTAAATATGATGTTGAAAGATATATATAGACAAATTGTGCACGATACCAGACAATATAATATACACACAACACGAGAACATATTTATCTAGAAAAAAAAAAAAAAAAAAATGGAGGGAATACGTTAGAGGAGCAGACAGAAGGCAAATTCATGTACCTGACAATTATATTACACCTACGCTAGCTACCACTTTCAAAAAAATATGAAAATAGAGGAAAAGAGAGAGAAACAATAATAGCGAGCGCAGAATAAACAAATACAAAAAACACAAAAGTCACATTTACGTGTCTAAAAACATCTACTCCTCCGCTTTTACGTGGCATCGGAAATAAGAAAGAGGAAAAAGAGGAGAAAATCAAAGAAGATACGAGAAGAAAAAAAAAAAATAATAAGGTGTCTAAATATATCCATTCCTCTGCTTGGTCGTTATGTCGCCGTCCGCATCGCCTGACTCATGACGGAATGGATGCGAATGAGACATATCTTGAGAGTTCACTGACCTGAAGCCTGGAGGAGCAAGTGAAAGAGGAACTGAAGGAGGAGGTATTTGAAGGAGGAAGAGGAGGAGGAGATAGGAGAGGGGGATAAAGAGATGGGGATGACGAGGAGCAGGGGATAGAGGAAAGAGGGGATGGGGGATGAAGAGGAGAAAGAGGAAATGAGAGAGGAGGAGGAGCAGGGGATAGGAGAAGGAGGTAAATATATGGGGATGAGGAGTAGCAGGGGATAGGGGAAAGAGGGGATGGGGAATGAAGAGGAGAAGTGAGTGAAGGGGGAGCAGGAGATAGGAGAGGGTGTTAAGAGATGATGAGGAGGAGGAGCAGGGGAAAGAGGGGACGGGGGATGAAGAGGAGAAAGAGGAAATGAGAGAGGAGGAGGAGTAGGAGATAGGAGAGAAGGAGGAGGAATAGGAGATTGGAGAAGAGGAGGGGAAAGAGGAGGTGCTGGATGAGGAGGAGAAAGAGGAAATGGGAGAGGAGGAGGAGGAGCAGCAGGAAATAGGAGAGAAGGAGGGGAAAGAAGAGATGGAAGAGGAAGAGGAGGAACAGGAGATTGGAGAAGAGGTGGATAAAGAAGAGACGGGAGAAGAGGAGTTACAAGATATAGGAGAGGAGGAGGGGGAGAAGAAGACGGGAGTCAAGGAGGAAGAAGATGGAGGAGTAGGAGGAAGTTGAAGAAACAATATGGGTAAAAGAAGGAAGATGAATGAGGAAGTAGACTAGAAAAAAGGGAAAGGAGGAAAAAGAGACTTCCTGTTATCCAGAGGAAGATGAAGGATATAGAGGGGGAAGGCGGGAAAGAGAGGATATAAAGAGTAGACTTGCTGATCTTTATTAGACTGTTTTGGTTTACTAGTAGAGTCGCCAGGTAAGGCAACTGGGTGTCCAAATTCAGCGACACCCTGTAAGTATGAAGACCTCCAAAACTCCCCTACCTAAGAATTCCCCAGCTGAGAAAAAACCAAAAACCAAACGTAAACACAATACTGTATATGCTGGCATGGAAATTCACGACTAAGCTAATATTACGAACAGGAGAACACGAGAAACGTGTAAAGCTACACATGAGAGAATACTTTTATTGTGAAAAAGGGAGAACAGAGGAGAGAACAAAAAGTGAATGACAAACATTACTCAAAGACGAGACCAAAGCTGAGGATGAGAGAAGGAAAAACTGAGCAACCGAACGTTAAAAATAATTTTTAAAACAAAAGTTTGAATAACAAAGAACGTACACATATATTAAATGCCGATTGACCTGTTACAGTATAATGTATATGTAATTACATTATAGGTCTTTAAAAGGACAGAAAACCAGGAAGAGGTGTAAGGATATACCTTTTAAACCAAACCATCTTTCGAGAAAAGGAGGGAGATGATGAATAAGGGTAAGGGTGATGTACAGTATATAAATAGCAGGTCTCAAAACGGGGGGTGATGTTCGCTAAGACTGAAATGGATATGAGGGAGATTATTTGAAAATGTAAAGCCTACTTATTTTCATTGTTTTGAGCTATCTATCACTTCTACAAATATATTAAGAACTTTAAAGGATAACCTAAAATTTGTATGATAAATGTCGGTTTTCGAATTGTTTCTTGTTTGTCAGCCTGCTAAATCGATACAACACAAATAATAGTAGTTACTCTGTCGTCGCAAAGTATACAGATGGATAGATACAACATAAATGATGGTTACTCTACCGTCGCAAAGTATACATATGGATAGATACAACACAAATAATAGTTATTCTACCGTCGCAAAGTATACATATGGATAGATACAACACAAATAATAGTTATTCTACCGTCGCAAAGTATACATATGGATATATACAACACAAATGACAGTTACTCTACCGTCGCAAAATACACGTATGAATAAATACAGCACAAACAATATAACTTCCTCCTTTACCTTCCCGTACCCCCCCCCCCCCCCACTCCGTCTTGCTTAACTCAAAACATCAAATATCAATAGAAACAAAAATACAATAATACAAAACACGAATACAATAAAAACATAGATAGATATATTATACAAACTTACTCTACCGTCGCACGCTACATAAATGAATGACCATATAAGAGATACGTGATATAAATAAACAGACTCCATTAAAAGATAAATAACCCAACCCTGAACTAGAACACCAGTAGTGATTAAACTCTCGCGCCACGCTAACTTTTCAGGGAGGCTTCAGTATATATTCTTTAAGGGGGGCTGGGCGTATTTATTTGCTCACATATATATTTGTTTTTGTTTTTATAATTTTCTTTAGTTTGCTCCCTAGATCTCCATCAAGCTTAACAAAACACCCCCTTCAAGATAAATTTGTACATTTGTCGATAGACAAATATTGGCCGGTTTCCCCTAAATTACAGGCTTGCTATCGCTCGCCTGGAAAAAATCGACACCTAAATTGCATGAACATTCTTCATCTTGGCAGAATATGGGGAGAAAGATCTAAAAATCGCCAACGTAATGGGGCAAACGTCTGAAAATCTCAGAACTAATGGGGCTAAACATGAAGGAGAAGGGTGGCCAGGAAAAAAAAACAATCATCCCCCCTTAAATATAGGTTCAGGTGAATACGATCAATCCGAGCGGTAAAGCAGATCCTGTTAGAGTGCTTTGTTGGACTGGGCCGATTAAGGTGAGATGGGTCGTTTTTTTCTGGACCCCTTTCTCCCTCGTGTTTTGTCCCATTATAGCTTTGTGGGACAATTCTATTTACTCCTTCAGTATATGGTGACACATCGCTTCAGCATATTTTGGTTATCATTAGACGATTTAATTTAGCTTTGGAAACATCTGTGGGTGTCAAAGGTTTAGTTTATATAGTCCGTGCCCTTTGGATTCCAAGAGGTTCTACCCACAAAGAAAAATTAATAATATCGTATATAGTGAAAACTAGAAGAAAAACATGACGTAAACATAGTTTACTGGGTGGGTTAAGGGGAAATGGGCCGCTTTTCTGGTCCTCTTTCTCCCTCATGTTTAGCCCCAATAGTTTTCAGATTTTAAGACGTTCGGCCCATTAGTTTGGCGATTTTACCACCTTTTTTGCCCCATTTCGTAGTCAATTTTAAGACCTTTCGTACCATTTACTTGTCGATTTTGTTCCTGGCGAGCGATAGCGAGCCTGTAATTCTAAGAGAAACTGGCCTTCGGTTGGGATATTTTTATACCAAACAAATTTACAAATTTATCTTGAAGGGGGTGTTTTTCTAATCCTGATGGAGGTCTAGCGTGGAATCTAAAAAAAATATATGAATACATTAATTAATTGACCCCCCCAAAAAAAAAACAGCCAGTGTTCCCTTAAGCTTTGGGGAAAACAAAATAAAAAACTATCTTAGTGAAGGGGATAAGAGTATCTATAAAATATGCTGTAAAAGGCACCGTTCTCTTAACTCTTTGACAGCTTTAATATATTCTCCGCCCCTAATGAAAACCTCTAATGGTCAATATCCAGCCAATAATCTACCTCTGAAGTTAATCTGTCAAGGAAGACATGTTAGGTGAGGATAACAAAAAACAAATAATAATAATAATATTAATAATAATAATAATAATAACAATAATAATAATAATAATAATAATAATAATAATGAAAATAATAATACATCACCATCATTACTATAAAAGGTGTCAATACATGTATACTTGACAAGCATACATGCACATAATTATGAGCCTTGGTCACCGAAATAATGCGCTCATAATAACGGAATAATAAAGAGGAATTTTCAACTGCAGCACAGCACTTAATTAAGAGCTTCCAGCTCCAGCATTACCTTGTCACCTCTAAACAATTTTATCACCGATATTATAGTATGAAGCCTTCAGATTTTTTATGGTGCGTTTTATCGTGCCAAAGGTGGCAATTTATCTATATGCCACATGCAACTTGATGATTGTTGCCATACTGTTTTTACAATGCTGCATATTATACACGGAGATCTGTGAACTTTGAGAGTTGGCAATGATATAGAAGGTATTTACCTAGTATGTCAGTGTGGTCAGGTCTTTATAAAACGCTGGAAGATTGTGAGATGTGGAAAGTACCTCTTCAGAAACTTGTTATGCTCTGAGCGGGCTTGAATACTCATTTTGTAAATCCTAAGGGTAGGTGTAGTGGAGTGGTCTTGCTACCGAGCTGACAACAGGATTTAGATACCGATGTGTCAAAAAACAAAAAGATATCATTGTAATGATGTTTGAACTGTACTTTGTTTGAGTGCATTACTTCAAAGTCCACCGGCACACCATAAAACATCCTTGTTGTTTCTAAAACATTATTACCATATTATATTCCCATATTCAAAATATGTAATGCGTCAAGGGGACAGTGGTTATTTAATTTGTTGGTCTATTTATTCATGTATTCATTATTTTTCGATTTTCCTCCCTAGACCTCCATCAAACTAAAAAAACATCCATTAGATCCCCCTTCTAGATTAATCTGTACATTATTCGGTAGTGTCAAGGCCGAAGGCCTGTTCTTCCCAAATCATAGGCTCACTATCTTTTGCCAGGAACAAAATCGACACTTAAATAACATGAAAGGGCTTAATATTGAAAACAAATGGGGCGAAAGGTCTTAAAATCGACAAACTAATAGGGCAAATATCTTAAAATCTGAAAACTAATGGAGCTAAACATGAGAGAGAAGGGGGACCGGAAAAACGGCCCATCTCCCCTTAATTAGTGAGTAAGATGGTGGCATGAGAGTGTCAGGGAAGACCGAGGTGAGGTGTGGAGAAGGCGAGACCGAGGTGAGGTGTGGAGAAGGCGAGACCGAGGTGAGGTGTGGAGACCGAGGTGAGGTGTGGAGAAGGCGAGACCGAGGTGAGGTGTGGAGAAGGCGAGACCGAGGTGAGGTGTGGAGAAGGCGAGACCGAGGTGAGGTGTGGAGAAGGCGAGACCGAGGTGAGGTGTGGAGAAGGTGAGATCGAGGTGAAGTGTCCAGAAGGCGAGACCGAGGTGAGGTGTCCAGAAGGCGAGACCGAGGTGAGGTGCGGATAATGCGAGACCGAGGTGATGCTAGACAAATATCACTGGGCCTATATAGGGAAGGCTTTTTGTCTAGGGTTTGATGTCAAGCTGTTGCGAAAAATCTTCATTTGGAGTAAGACTTCCAATCTTCGTCATGTTGAACAATCTACAAGCTATAAAATGCATGTAAATGAAGGGAGAATTGTGACATATATAAAAGTCAAATTACGTCAGAAATAATGTTGAGTTTGAAGAATACGGATAGAGAAGTTGTCCAGTCACTATTTACTACAGGAACCCCAGGAATGGAAGGAAATTGAGAGGAATCCCCCTGGCTCTCTCGTTTAGCCAAGGGGCAGTGCGGCTCTAATTCCTATACGCTCACTCTCAACTATTCAGCCTGGACTTCACTTGGTGTTTTCGGAGGTTCTTGTGTGAGTTTTTGTATTAATGATCAATGAGGGATATTCATGGGTTTAGGGATATGCATGGGTTTAGAATTTATGAGCATATTGTGTTTTAGTTTTTACTTAAGCCCCATTCAAGGCCCTCTCCTCCTCCCCCCCTCCCCACAAAAAAAAAAAGAAAAAAAGTCCCCTCTTTAATATTCGGGCCGGACTTCACTCTGGGTCAACCTGAATGTCAGCCTTCATTTGTTTGGTCCGGCCCTGGCTACTCCTGATGGGGGGCTGGGAGAAGGGTTGTCTGGGAGTTAGGGAGGAAGGGAGGCAGGGAGGAAGGGAGGCAGGGAGGGAGGAAGGGAGGCAGGGAGGGAGGAAGGGAGGGAGGGATGTTAAAGGGAGAGTACAAAGGAGTACAACATAAATCAAGCAACAGCAGGTCAAACAACCCCTCAATGCTGCTTGACCTCTAAAACACTGAATCTCAAGTTTCCAAACAGTGGTTTAGAATGGGTACGGGGAAAATTGGAGAGGAAAGTACTGCGGCAGGATTAGAAGATGTTAGTAGGGGACAGTTGGTTTAGTGACATTACACAGTTGCAGGAGATCATTCGTGTATCTGGGGAAAACAAAAGTAACATCTTACGTCTTATTTATAAACGCAATAATCCTTGATGAATCTGACGGGGAACAAATTATTCATATACAAATGCAGTGTAGTCACGAATTTAAGGCAAGGTGTTTGTCTCTGCGAAGTTTATGGGGGGATGGTTCACTTTTTGGGCGATTTTTGCATGTATTAATTATTTTTCTAGTTTCCTCCCTAGACCTCCATCAAATTAAAACAAAAACATCCATTAGATCCCCTTTCTTGATTAATTTGTACATTTTTCGGTAGCAAAAATTTCCCTGCCGAAGGCCGGTTCTTCCAACAGTACAGGCTCACTATCGTTCGCCAGGGAAAAAAGCGACACCTAAATAGCACGAAAGTTCTAAATATTGACGAAGAAATGAGGCGAAAGGTCTTACAATCGACTAAATAATGGGGAAAACATCTTGACATATGAAAACGAATGGGGCTAAACATGAGGGAGAAACTGGTCCAGAAAATCAGCCCATGTCCCCTTAAAAGAATCAATGGTGCTGCATTCTACATCTCGGGGAAGCCTATTCCACAAATTGACAACTCGATTAAAAAAAAAAAACATTCTTAGACTCCTGTGTTTTAAAAGATTTACCAATAATTTTGCAACCGTTCCCCTACGTGTAATTTTATTGGTTGATAGTGAAGTACTCATTACAGTTCCTATTTTTAATGCCTTTGATGATTTTGAATACTTGAATTAAGTCGCCTCTTAATATACGCTGGATTAAATGAAATAGATTGAATTATCTAAGACACTCCTCGTATGGTTTGTTTTTAGGCTAGATATAATTTTTGTAACTTAACGTTTAACTCATTATAGCTTGTCTATCTATTCTTGGTAGTAAGGGCACCAGGTTTGAACACCATATTCCAGAAGAGTGCGGACTAAGGAATTGTAAAGAGTTAGGATTTCATCTTTGGATTTATGCTCAAATGACCTGCCTATACAACCAAGTATTTTGTTTGCCTTTTAACAACTTCTGTACTTTGTTGACTGGGTTTTAGGTTACTCGATATTGTTGCTCCTAAATCAGTTTGACTGTCTACACTCTTAAGCTTGATGCAAAAAAGAGAGAGAGAGAGAGAGAGAGAGAGAGAGAGAGAGAGAGAGAGAGAGAGAGAGAGAGAGAGAGAGAGAGAGAGAGAGAGAGAGTACAAAGGAGTACAAAGGAAATCAAGCAACAACAGGTCTAGTGACCCTTCTAGGTTGCTTGTCCTCCAAAACACTGAGGATCAAGTGTCCAAACAGTGGTTTAGAGTGGGTAAGGGAACATTGGAAAGGGAACTACTGCCCTGCCACTAACGTGGCAGGACTAGGAAGTTAGGAGAGAGAGAGAGAGAGAGAGAGAGAGAGAGAGAGAGAGAGAGAGAGAGAGAGAGAGAGAGAGAGATTACTGTTTCCGTAGAATAGCTATTTTTGATATTCATGTAGGAACAACCACAATTTGTATTGGTCTAGATAGGGACTTACCGTAGTCAAAGATTCAAGAATGATTAACAAACCGAAAATACATGGGAATTGTAATGATTGCACACTAAGTTACATTTTCAAGTTTGTCAACCTAATAAAGGAGAGTGGCTTAAATTGTAACTACAGCCCAAATGCTCCATCGAGTACATATTTCCGAATTTCGGACGTTCGAGGGGAGCTGGCATATATACAATAATCAAAGTGACAATTGCTAAACTCGTTGCAAGTGTTTATATATTTTGCATTGACACTTTCTTTGAAAAGGAGCACTAACTGTTTATGCTAATTATAATTTAGGGCTTCTTTCACCCCTTCTGTACCGGCGACATCTTTTTAATTTAATCATGGCTACAATTTGATGATTGTAATCAGCTTAGAAAGTGCCTCCAGCAATTAACAGGCTTCGAACTATCTTATTTAACCAATTTTACTACTACAGATCCTTCTTAAACTACACAAAACTGTCCAAGCTTAGCTAGAATAATATTAAAAATACGTCGCCGGTACAGAAGGGGTTAAGGGGGTCGATCATTTGTCAAATATTTACTAAACGTATTGTTTTATCTCTGTAAAATTAACTGAATATATAACTGAATATGATATAATATTATGAAAGGCACATAAAATAGAGTGGTGAACTCTACGTTGCGCTTTGCAGCAGCGCTATTCTCTGTGGCTATAGCTTTTTGAGCCTCTGATAGGTGTGAGGTCCTTTTGATGCACACAGGGTACCACATAATATCCAGGAGCTGAATACTCAATACATTTACTGTGTCTTACCTCCTCCTGATTATCGAATCCTAAATGCCGATACCGTAACTCTAGCCTTATCATTACTCAAAAATAAGTTATATCTGTGATATACAATGCTATGATATCTATGATAACTAAATTAGGGGGGTTCCGATGGGCTGTCTCCTTAATTCTTACACCCTATGCCTCTGTTCACCTAGCAGTAAATAGAAACCTGTTGTTAGTGGTAATTTTGGAAAAGTAAACTGTGGTAAGCCTGGATAATATGAAGTAGCCCTTTTGAAACAGGCTGAATAATTCACATAATTCACCCACGTTACCCATCTCAGGCTCCAAAGAGAAAGGATACGAAGATGAGCGCCTCGACCAAGCGTAGACTAGCGTAATCCCCTCAACTTCTACTTGGCATTAGGAAGAGGGAAAGACTGATTCTGGGAGAGAGTTCCAGAGCTCAGCAGTTGAATAGAAGAAAGTCTGAGAAGAGCGTTTCACTCTTGGGTTGGAGAGTTGCACAGAGTAGGGGTGGGATTGTGTTGCAAGGTGGGTACTACGTACCCTATGTAGAGGAGGTGATATACACTGGGAAAGCTCCGAGGAACACTGATTATTGTAGTAGCGATAGAATAGCGAGAGAGATGCAACATTGCGGCGAAGAGAGAGAGATTACAGAGAGTTGGTGAGTGGACGGGAGTTAATGATACGAAAGGCTTTCATTTCTACTTTGTCTAGGAGTGCGGTGTGAGAGGATCCTCCCCACACATGTGAACAATACTCAATACAAGGACGCACTGTGCCCCTGTATAGAGCAAGAAGCTGCGCAGGGGTAAAGAACCCCTTGAGGTGGTTGAGCACACCCACCTTCTGGGAGGCTGCCTTAGCAAGACTGGCAAATATGGTCCTTCCAAGTGAGAGCAGAAGAAAACGAGACACCGAGAATATTGAGGGAAGATGAAGGATTGATTTTTGTATTGTTGAAAAATAAGAGATAGTCCTCTGGAGGTTCCTGACGGGTAGTAAGATGGATAAATTGGGTCTTGGAAGCATTAAAAGCAACAAGGTTTTCTCTACCCCAATTGGAAATGTTAGCTAGATCAGAAGATAGGTGTTTTATGGCTTCATTACGTTTGATTTTGAGGGACTGCTGGCTGGGGCATTCTGGAAAACCAATTGAGTAGTGTTGTTGTTGTTGTTGTTGTTGTTGTTGTTCCCCAAGCTGCCTGGCCGAACAGCCCCATGGCCCTGAGCAAGGCCAAGGCCATAACCGAGCGCCCCCACAGAACCCTCCCCGCCGACCACAATAAAGCCTGGGTGACCGAAGCCACTCCATGGCGGGGAGCTGAGGAGGGTGCGGAAATGCCCGGGAAACCAAAGCCCCACCCAGGGCCCTGTGTCCCTCAGCAATTATGAAGAGAAAGTTGAGGGGCAAGGGAAAAATGTGACGCTTTGGCTTCCAATCTTGGTAGATTGGGAGGTCAATCCACGTTAGAGACGCCGTCACTTGAGATCTAGAAAATATATAAGTAAAAGGAACAGTCGGAGTAAGCTATGGGTATGGCAGAGATTGCTCAGTTCTCACTCTGATAGACCAGCCCATCACCACATGACTAGAACCCAATCCTCTCAGCATCAGCTAGGAAAGGCCCTAGAAAGCCGCCTTTGGCGGGGGGGGGGATAGCTCCCCTATTTCAACCCTTTTCGGGGTTGGGCACCCGCCCAATTGAGTAGTGTAAGGTAGAGTCCTCTGCGTATGAATGGATGGGACTGGAGGCACAGTTGAGAAGATCATTTATGAAAATAAGAAAGTGAATAGGCGATAGGACAGAACCCTGAGGAACACCGGAGTTGATAGGATGAGGAAGTGAACGATGGCCGTCCACAACCGCAGCTATGGAATGGCCGGAAAGGAAATTAGAGACAAAGGTACAGATGGAGGGATAGAAACCAAAGGAGGGTAGTTTGGAAATTAAAGATTTGTGCAAGACTCTATCGAAGGCCTTCGATATGTCTAGTGCAACAGAAAAAGTCTCACCGAAGTACCGAAAGTTGGAGGGTTGAGAACGGTCACCCTTCTTTGGGACAGGTTGAATGAGAGCAAACTACTGTATATATATATATATATATATATATATATATATATATATATATATATATATATATATACAGTAGAGAGAGAGAGAGTTGGTTCTACGTAGTGGCCCAAATTGTCACTTGTCTAGGCAAAGGGCAGCAGGTGGCGGGAGCTCGTAGCAGATAGATAGAGGAATAGATACAAGCATTGATAGAGAAAACAACAGATAGATATATGAATAGATAGAAGCATTGGTAGAGAGAACATCAGTTAGATAGAGGAATAAATAGACACATTGATTGAGAGAAAACAAGAGAGATAGTTGGATACATAGATATATTGACAGTAGGCAGTTAGAGGAGCACATAGACAGAGAGATATGTTAATATGTTATATATATATATATATATATATATATATATATATATATATATATATACTGTATGTAATATATATATATACTGTATATATATATAAATATATATAAGATAGTAATAATCAATAATAAACAATACTATTCTTTATTGCTTATAAAGCCATAAATAGTGTATAGTTTTATACACACTTCAAATAATAATGTAAAAGGAGTTACTACAAATTAGGGAAGGATAGAGAAAATAGATAAAAGTGCATATGAAAGCTAAACACACACACTACCATTAGGCGAAAGCGATTGGCCTCCATTTGTTATAGTGTATAGATAGATGACGATAGTTTATGCTTACAAAATGTATTTAATTTGATAAAGTTTCAAGCCGTTCTTCATCTGTTATCATAGCAAATTCCAAGCCTATTTACATCACAGACACTCGCCTTTTGCACCAATGACAAAGAACAAAATGGTGTACGAAAGCTTTTACATGTTAAGCATATTACCTCATTAATAAATTCAATGTTACGGAATAGAGCAGTCGATCAAAAACATAGTTAGACTCTCAATATGCTGACTGTCGTTATTATTGTGTTAATAATGAATCTTAGATAATATGTTTATTTGATTTACACATTAAATTTCCGTGCTATTAATCAGTATGTTAGTTCCAAGAGTTCTACCACATTTGATTATAATATAATTATATCATGCATTTACTTATATTCCCTAGTCGACACATATGCTAACTAGTTGTTGTAATCCAGCTATGGATGGACTAAGCATTTCAATATCTTCAGCGTAGATCATGTTATTAGTAATTCTATCATTAAGTACACATCCAATGTTATAATTATTATGATTATCTTTTATATCTTCCATATGGACTTCGAATAAATATCATGAAAATATACGTCCTTGTTAAATTCCACACGATACTAAAATTGATCTACACCTATCAATCTGTCTCGCATATATATATATATATATATATATATACAGAGAGAGAGAGAGAGAGAGAGAGAGAGAGAGAGAGAGAGAGAGAGAGAGAGAGAGAGAGAGAGAGAGAGAGAGAGAGAGAGAGAGATCGAACGTTATGCCTACTCACCCTTATAATAAAAACCTATATTAGAACGTTTCAAGTGGCACACTCGCCCCCGTTCAAGTGAAATAATTCCATATGCATATATAATTATAAAGTACTTCTGACGAAACGATTCATCAGTATACTACCATATTCTTTCGGCTTCAGAAAATTATAATACATTTTATTAAACGTGCAGTAACTACTTTAGTTGCGTATTCGTAGGTACAGTATCAACGGTTCGAGTCTATTCCTGTATATCTAGGAGAGGCATCAATGGGGATCATTTTATGATATACTCAGTTTCAGTACAATACCATATAATCTGATAACGTGTTACTATAACACCAGTGCAGTTTTCCATGCACCACTATGACATAATTCAAACCAAACATTCACAAAATGTTTAGTGAGGCCTGCTCCAATGCTCGCAGCACATATATTATTGCCAATTTATTCGGAGGTGTTTCCAATCACTTTCGACATACAGAATTGATGAAAGAAGATGATGAGTTTCATAGCAAATTATAAAATGGCATAAGCCATTGGTGATATATAAGTATATATAGTATATATAAGTATATATAAGTATATATTGGTATATAAGGCATACTTCTGATTTGCTGTGAAAATATTGTTATACAATACATATGCGAATAAGATTAAAGCAGTGAGTTTCAGATTTTTTTTCTCACAATCTCAGTTTTATTATTCAATAATATGCCGTCTACTTGTACAGCTGGCTCTACATAGATAGTTTAATCTAACAATATCGATAGCTTTCGAATTCGTTTTGAAAGTTAAGAAAAGAGCCAAATACATTTACCTGAATTGTAAATCAACTGCAAAAGTAGTATGAACAATATATTTTCTTTTATAGCGTAAACCATTCCCACAAATATCTACGTAAGCAATTCTATAGTATGCTCCTGAGTTCCTTGTTCGAAACTCGAAATGAGAGCAAACTGGAAGATAGAGAAACCCCAAAGCTAGAACATAGCCTGATCTGACATTAACCCTTTGCAGGAACAAAGACGATTTTTTTCCTTTTTATGAATATGCGATGCTGGAAATGCTGTAGGCCCCTAGTGATCCTGGGTCTTTGGGTCTTCCCCTGGGCGACCTAGATGCGTGTGAATTTATATATATATATTTTTGTTTTATGTTGTGTAGTGTTTTCCCTGTTCGGGCTCTGTCTCGAGTCGGCCACCCCCAGCTAAGGGGTATGTGTCTGTGTATATACATACATAAATAGTCGATCTTACTCAGCTTAGCAATAAATTCTGTGCAGAATGATTGAGACAGTGTTTACCCATTTCATTGCTAAAGGCCTTCCAGATCTGAACAAAATTGTCTTGTGATAGCCAGAATAGACTGCAAAAACATTAACATCTTGAAAAAGGGGTTATCTTGACATTTCTACGACGTTAAACAAGTCACGGGCTATTAAAAACCCATGAACATTTTATTTTAACTCTTTTGTCAACTTGTGGAATGGGCATCCCCGCGATGTCATAGACTGCAGCACCGTTGATGCTTTTAAACTTCGCCTAGACAAACACCTTGCCTTAAATCCACGACTGACTGTATTTGTAAATTAATACAGTTTTTATTTTATTGATTTATTTATTTGTATTTGTTTTGTCTAACAACTGTCCCCTGCTAACATCTCGTAATCCTGCCACGGACATTTGTCCCAGGGCAGTCTTCCCTTTCCATTTTTCCCTTATCCACTCTAAACCACTGTTTGGACACTTGACCATCAGTGTTTTGGAGGGTAAGCAGCCCTGAGGGATCGCTTGATCTGTTGTTGCTTGATTTCCTTTGTATTCCTTTATTAAGGACATTTGATAACTTAGAAAATCACTTTGGGCGGGTGCCCGACCCCGAAAGGGGTTGAAATAGGGGAGCTATCCCCCCGCCAAAGGCGGCTTTCTAGGGCCTTTCCTAGCTGATGCTGAGATGATTGGGTTCTAGTCATGTGGTGATGGGCTGGTCTATCAGAGTGAGAACTGAGCGATCTCTGCCATACCCATAGCTTACTCTGACTGTTCCTTTAACTTATATATTTTCTAGATCTCAAGTGACGGCGTATTTTCCGTGGATTGACCTCCCAATCTACCAAGATTGGAAGCCAAAGTGTCACATTTTTCCCTTGCCCCTCAACTTTCTCTTCATAATTGCTGAGGGGCACAGGGCCCTGGGTGGGGCTTTGGTTTCCCGGGCGTTTCCGCACCCTCCTCAGCTCCCCGCCATGGAGTGGCTTCGGTCACCCAGGCTTTATTGTGGTCGGCAGGGAGGGTTCTGTGGGGGCGCTCGGTTATGGCCTTGGAATTGCTCGGGGCCTTGGGGCTGTTCGGCCAGGCAGCTTGGGGAACAACAACAACAACAACAACTTAGAAAATCATAGGCTATGAGGCAGGTTGTCCCCGGACTATACATTCTGACTATACAACGGTTTCATAACATTCACAGGGGGAGCTTATATAAACATTTCCCTCTGTGGTTTCAATCCTCTTTGCCCAAACCCTTTGCTCTTGGCTTCGGTTTCAATTATTTCCAAATTGTTTCGTCATGGCTTTGGTCTGTGCAGTCATGGCCTTTTATCAACTTGAAGTATTTAGGACAGTGTATAGTATGTCATATTTGTCGGTGACTTGGAGAAGGTAAGATCAAATTTGGGTGGATACGTTAATGGCAGGAAGTACACACATATTGATCGATAAAGTGAATTTGGCAATGCTAAAAAAAACAAAAATAAAATATCACTTGGAGGTAGTTGGACAAATATATACAGTAAGCCTACATATACAGTATAACTGTTTATATTAGATTAATGCATTCAAACTGAGAACGATTTATTTCATATACACATCAACAGTTGAATGTTCCCTAATGAATTGTGACTTGTGTCCCGTAAGCTAGCCTAAATTTGAGTGGTGATTTTAGAACAATTAGGCAAGGTTTTATTTATTTATTTATTTATTTGGTTTTGTTTTTATTAGTCAGTAGCTTGCCGTTATGTACTAGCTTGTCAACTTGAACATAATGGCAAACTACTTTAGAAACAATACTGGACTATTAACTGGTTTCTAGTTCCGGACATCTTATATTTATTTTTAATTTATTTATGTGTATGTTTTTAACGTAAATCATATTACCAGGTGGTATGAAAATAGAAAACATGACAAATAAAAACAAAAACATACCCGTGGTTATCTGGCGCACCAGTCAGTTTTCCTTTCGGTTTCCGTTGGGTTCCTTTTGTAAATGCCATTGTCCACACAAGTTTTGTTTACTCCAGCACTTGACCATACAATTAGTTTGAATATGTTAAGTCAGCTTATGTTGATGCTATGTTGTTTATTTAGTTCTCAGATGTATGCAAACACATATTGTACATACATCACACAGACACACAATATATATATATATATATATATATATATATATATATATATATATATATATATATATATATACAGTATACTGTATTATACAGTATATAATTATAATATGCTATAACCTATTCTTATTTTCACAGTAATAATACCGTCCCTGCTGAAACTCAGATGTAGGCCAAACTATATATGGTTCACGCTTCCTTGAATAAAAGCTACGAGAAGTAAAACAATGAGTCTAGCTTAATATTAGTGATCTTAATTATAACCCTACCAAATAATTTGGGTCGAGAGCATACACAGTGCAGTATGGAATTCTTGTAAATATAGGTGGCAGTTAGAAACGGAGATGGTGCGTGAGATAGAGATCTGAATTTTACTATCGACATTCTTTTCTGTTTTGCAAGTAACTACAAGCAACTATTATATAAGAAAAGTCGTTCTGCGGTTATAGATAGCAAACATGAACTATGTTGATAAGCCATTTGTTTAATAATAATAATAATAATAATAATAATAATAATAATAAAATATAAATAAATAATAATAATAATATATGATATTAATACAAATAACTATATTAATACAACATGGCCACCCCTTCGGGGATCACGGCGTCAGGCAACAGATAGTTAGATTATTTCTAGTTATGAACCAAAAAAAAAAAAAAAAAAAAAACACGTACACTCAAGGAGCCTTATTTTCGTGTTCTATTAGTTTCCACTACATTTCACATGGCTTCAAAACAGTGAATATTGCTCTTTGATCTTCACCAGATTTTAAAATGCAAAGGTTTCAGAGCACAATTTGAAGGCTTGTGTTATAAGACTTTTTTTATTGTATAATATGATCTAGTAAATTTGTATTTGCCCATTAGAGGACTGTTTAAAATATACCATCGCATTCACTCATGGAAGGGGCAATTTTAAAGACAATATTAATAGTACTATAATTAACATACGGTTATTAAAATTGCTATAATGAGGAACATATAAGTTTTTCTTATTTCACAGGAACACTAAATTTACGTCAACCATATCTGTTCCGCGACGATGTTTTAATAATTTGGATAACAATACTATATATTGTTTCACAACATTGCATTATAGTGAACGGACCAATTTCGTGGACGTCATAAAATGCTAGTGCTTATGTTAAGATATTAATACATTTTGTTAATTTTATTACTATTGTGTAATGATCGTTAACACAAATGGTATAACTAAGACTTATTTGTAATTATCAGAACAAACCAACAAATCACAATACTTACTATTTAATGATCGCCAATTACAGTAGTATTTTTCTACATGGTTAAGTCCCACGACACGTATTTCTCAAAATAGTATAATATAGTATAGGTACGGGTCGAACACCAGGGGGCACTTTGCCATGGTGCCTATCTCAATATATCTGCTGCTTGTAGCCTGTGCTGGGTGAATTATCAAGTCTGGTACGGATTTATCCAGGATACTATAGCTTACCTCCCCAGAATCCTCATAGAATTATTCCTAACGTAATCACATAATAGTAAAGGCACTGAGAGGCAATACAACTCATAATAACATTCTGTCACGTTGATCTAATATTTTGAAACATTTCTTTGAAACACAAACCATAGTCAGTGTTATCCCTCAATCGTTGTTCACTGTCTAAAGCTTGTCATATACTAGTGTACCAAGTACTTGTGCAAATTATTGTGCATCCTAATGTATATCAAAACTACTCTACTCTCCTATTATATTATTAAGATACCAACTTCTATTAGAGATAGTTGAATTCCCTATACTGTCTGTCACGGGCCCTGATGTACCGAATGAGAGGTGTTCAGGGAATACAAGAGCCAGGTGTACAAGTTTATTATTTAATTGGTCAGGTTGATATGCATATATATTATGATATATATATATATTTAAGATCAATATAAATGTTAAGGTAAAATGCAAGTATACTGTAAGTATCAATAGGACACAAGAGGATACATACATATCTAAACAAAATTAGCACATTCTCTGCAAGAAGTAAAAGATGAACAATGAACTCCAAGTTAGAATTGATTATATGGGGGAATCCCTAACTGGAGTTTAGTGTAAGTGTAGTGCAGAGCTCCCCACCGAGAGGTACGCAGCGGTTTGGTAACTTAGCGGTTAGACAAACATGTAATATAAACCTATAGATGAATAATTACGTTATGGATAGCGTGTGAGGGTTTTAATTGGCAACTGATATTGATAAATTAATTAGTGTAAAGCGGCCTAAAAGCCAGGTCTCGTCTGATACAAAGCGTGTCTTAAATCGCATTAATAGGTTTTATGATCAAGCTACCAAGAAGCCGGAATGCATTCTAGGTTCTAGAGCCAGGAAGCATCTAGATTCGTACTTGGCCGGGATTAGCCGTTGAAAGTAGACAGGTGAAAAGCTTAAACAAGGTCGGGCCAGGGAGCACCTTTGGAGCCAGGAAACATCCAGATCTCAGGAGGGGATGTTAGGATAATTTCCCCTACCTGGCCTGGATACCTATCCTTTTTCTAGGTGCTCCTTGTCCTAGAAGAAGTAAAGGGAAAAGGGACATGTCGATATACTGGTTCTAGTGGGTGGTTGTGTCGTTCTGGTATCGGCAATGGGGGTAGGGGGGAGAGCAATGGAAGGACCCTCCTGATTCGTCCCAGGATGCCCTCCAGGGACCAAATCGGCAGGGTGGTTGGTGGATGACGTCATGGCATCCTGGTTGGTGGAAGTTTTGATCCTGTTGGCCAATCCCAGGCTGAGCTGCGCGTGTGACGTCACTTCCGGTCCTTCGCTCAGACGCCGCCTCTTCGGTGTGGGGGTTTATGAAGGGGTTTGTTTTGATATCTGGAGGGTCTTAATGGGGGACTGTAGTATTGTGGGGCCGTTTTCTATGATGGTTTCCCACCTTATTTTGGAGGGGGGTAACTGGGCCATTTGGTGTGAGTGAGGCCCTCTGTTATGGTATAACAATTATGTTCTACGCCAAAAAATTCTATTGATATTGCCTATAACATATTTAATTAGAAACAATGTTATTGGATGAAGAGATAAAGAGGATATATATGAAGAGTGTCTCGTAAAACACTAGTTATCTTCGGCTTTAGGTCAACTCCACCGGTAGACCATTTCAACCAGTTGATCATTATATACTAGTGTCAACTCAACCGGTGGCGACAAAATGTTCTAACCTTTCTTAATCTGTCTTAACCTAACAATACTGGTTGAATTTGTACTGCTTGAAGTCTTCTGTGCTTTATCATATGTGTATGCAACATTGGCCACCCCTTCGAGGATCACGGCAGCAGGCAATGGTATGCAACATTAAGTTCAAAGACTTAAGCAAAATTGGTACACAGAGTAACCACATTATAGATATATTTATTAATATTGCAGTCTTTATAGAACTAATTCATAATGTGCATAGTTGATCAGAACCTAACTACATTAGATAGACTTTTCTTCTTGAATACAATTATTGTGCTGAATTAATTTCTTCAAAATAAGTTCAGCATTAATATCAATATAGCTTGGTCACAAACAGACTCAAACAAATTATCTAGAAAACCGACGCAAAAGACAGACAAAAACAAAATGTACGCTGATGAATATATAATTCATTGTTGGTGAAAAGAAAGCAAACAAAACATCAAATGACAGTTCTTCAAATAGTTTAAAACTCTCCAACACACTTGTCTTTGACACTCGTTCATAATTGTATAATTATGCAACAGCAACAAATATTTACCTTCCCTTCACGCGACAGGTGTTAAATGTCGTGCCTTACTTTGGAATTTCCGCTTGGCCCTTTGTTCTATATTGCGTCCTTAATGAAGTCATCGATCCATTACCCCGAACAGGGTCAAAACTAGGGCGGCTCTGTCCCTGTCACTCCCTGATGCTGGCACTGAGGGGGAGGACTAGTTAGCAGGAGAGAGGATAATTTAACAAGGGAGAGGACAACCTGACAGAGGGAAGGACAATTTAACAGGAGAGAGGACAACTTAGCAAGAGAGAGGACAACTTAATACGAGAGAAGACAACTTAATACGAGGGAAGACAACTAAACAAGAGGGAAGACAACTTAGCAAGAGAGATAACAACTTAGCAAGAGAGAGGAAAACTTAATACGAGAGAGGACAACTTGGTAAGAGGAAGGACAACTTAATACGAGAGAGGACAACTTAGCAAGAGGGAGGACAACTTAGCAAGAGGGAGGAGAGCTTAGCAAGAGAGAGGACAACTTAATACGAGAGAGGACAAGTTAGCAAGAGGGAGGACAATTTGGTAGGAGGAAGGACAACTAATCAAGAAGGAAACCACATCAGGAGCGAGAACAACTTACCAGGAGGGAGGACAATGCATCAAGATATAGGACAACTTAAGAAGACGGAGGACAACTTAACAAGGGGAACAATAACTTAACAGGAGGATGTAGACTAAGAGGGAGAACAACTTTACTAGGGGTCAGCCAAATTAATAAGAGGGAGGACAACAATAGGGAAGATAGCTTACCAAGAGAGAGGACAATTGCAAAAAGGACAACTTGAACAGAGGAAGGACAACTTCAAATAGTTTAAGCTAATATACCAGGAGAGAGAGAGAGAGAGAGAGAGAGAGAGAGAGAGAGAGAGAGAGAGAGAGAGAGAGAGAGAGAGAGAGAGAGAGAGAGAGAGAGAGAGAGAGAGAGAGAGAGAGAGAGAGAGAGAGAGAGAGAGAGAGATTTTACATGCGAGGACAACTACACACAGAGTAAGATAATGTAACAGGGGAGAGGACAACTTCATAAGGGGAACTATTACTTGGCAGCTTAACAGGAGAGAGGATAATTTAACAAATGGGAGGACCACTAAAACACAGGGGAGAACAGCTTCACAAGAGGGAGGAAACAAAATACACTGATGATATTTTAACAGAAGTGAAGAAAACTTTGTTTTTCTTCTATATTCCAACTACTCCCTCTCGGTTATAGGCTGAGAGCCTGTACATTCTACCGTTATGAACGGTGAAGCCCGTGAGGTCTCGTTCCAGTCTAGGAGGTGAGACATGTGAAGCACTTTTAGCTACAACCAGCCCCTGCCATCTTGCCTTCACAGGATGCATGGGGCTTAGTTGTTCACACACGTCTCGAAGCAGCCCCATCTCTAAAGCTGCCTCGCTCCAGTGCTTCACTGTCTCACCTCCTAGACTCGGACCCTTACTCTCGGAATGCCGCCTATTGAGCAATGAACTCACTAGGCATTGTCCCCCTGTAGCATATTTTGAATATGGGAATATTTATTCAGTTTTATTTAATCAGGGAACAATGAGGGTATTTATTTGGCGTTTCGGTGGGCTTTGTAGTAATGAACTGATACCAGGTACAGCACAAATTCCATCCCAATAATATCTTCCCATTGACATATCGGGATTTGAACCCGGGTCCATTGGATTACCAGTCCAGTGGCAAGACCACTCCACCACACCTCCTCTTAAGGGGATAAGTATTATATATTCGTTTATTTATATATGTATTATTGTTTTAGTTTTCTCCCTAGACCTACATCAGGGCAAGGGGGACGACAACTTCACTCACACAGGGAATTAAAACTTAAAGGGAGGTTTCTGTTATTGCTGAACCCCTTTCTCCCTCATGTTAAGCCGCTTTAGTTATAAGATTTTAAGACGAAAGCTCCATTAGTTTGGTGATTATAAGACCTTTCGCCCCATTTCTTTGTTTTTTTAAAGAATTTTCGTGCCATTTAGACGTCGATTTTTTCCTGGCGAGTGTTAGCTAGCCTGCAACTAAAGAGAAACAAACTGGCCTCCGGCCCGGACATTTTCTACTAAAAAATTTACAAATTGATTTAGAAGAGGGGTCTTGGGAGTGATATTTTGTTAAGCTTAATGGAGGTCAAGGGAGCAAATTAATACCCCCCCCCCTTACTTAGCAAGAGAGAGGGAAACATAACAAGATGAAGGGCAACATGACAAGGGGTAGGCATTTTGAAAGAGGGGAGGACAGTTTGTAAAATGGGTGAGCAATATTACAAAGAGGAAGACAGACAGCCTAGCCTCTTCACTATATTATGAAGCGGTATTTTATTTCGTTCAGGCTATTTATTAGACGATTTTTTGAGGTCTGGAAAGGATTTGTGTGAGTCTAAGAGATAGTTAACCCTTAGGAGATACGATGACGCATTTTTATTTTTATTTTTTTTTGACGATTGTATTCAGCTTAGGAAGGGTGTATGTAAGTCAGAGAGTTAATGGAGATAGTCTTTTCCCTTATAATTCCCGCAGATCCTTTCTAAATTGTGTAAAATCACCCAATGACACCAGATTAAACTGTCATAATGTGCAATAATCTTCAAAGGGTTTAGATAGATTTTAACGCATTGATGCTAGAGGCCCTTCCTAATCTGTATAAAATCGTCTTGTGTTAGTTAAGGGGGAAGGGTTGGGTTTTCTGAACCCTTTTCTCCCTCATGTTTAGCCCCAATCGTGTTCATATTTTAAACGTTCGACCCATTAGTTTAGCGATTTTAAGAACTATCAACCCATTTTTTATTGTAAATATTTATACTTGTCGTGCCATTTAGTTGTATTTTTTGTTCTGGCCTTGTTCTATAATGCTCCTTTCAACATAGGAGAATAGCATAGGAAGGAACAAAAAAACATATCGCATCGACCTCGACCCTCGAAAAACTTAAAAAAATTCTTTCAGCCACCCAAATTTTTTTTTTGTGTCTGTAGTCTAAAGGGCTGCTGTAAGCAATAGAAATGATCATATGAGGGCATAAACACCCATAAGACATCCCTATGGCCCCCTTGGGGGGGGCCCAAAATCATGGATTTTGGTAAAAAATGGTCTCATAAATTTTGAGAAGCCTACCCCTGACGAAAATTTTGTTTAGTTGGTCATTAATCTCGATCTTCTATGTGCGCGCTATGGCAGAAAACGGAAGCTAAGGCGGACTAACTATTTTATCTGCCCCAAAAATAATTTTGACTGATGAAAATCTTTGATTATAGCTTGCCAGAGATCATATTTTGGCAGTTACGAGATCATCTACTTCTGTGTTTATTGCTCAAATTCATTCCCCTTCCACACACTACATATAGGACTATATAGCTACTGGAAAATGCAGAGATAATGGCATTATCACACATATTTTTCAAGATTCGACATTGTTTAGGTTGAAATGTTGGCTAAAACAACATATATATATATTATATAGTTTTTTCAGCCCCTTCTATTATGCAATATGGTAAAACTGGTTCATTTTCTTGTAGGGGATGCAGGTAGAATACACCATGCAAAAATTGCGGGAAATTTGAACCATTTTGAGTGAGTCTTAGTATTTCCATTGGTAATAAGATGGTATAAGTGAAGAAAAACACTATCTCTTATACAGGCTGAATTGGGGTCAAAGCTTCAGCCTCCCCTTGTTTTTGTTTTTTAATTAAATTAATCAATAAATTAACAAGAGGGAGGATAAGTTTCACTAGGGGGTAAGACAACTTAATCAGGGGAGGACTAATTTATGCAGGGGAAGACAAATTAAACTTTACGATAGGACATAATCCCCAGAGGGAGGAACATTTAGGTAAGAGAGAGAGAGAGAGAGAGAGAGAGAGAGAGAGAGAGAGAGAGAGAGAGAGAGAGAGAGAGAGAGAGAGAGAGAGAGAGAGAGAGAGAGAGAAAGAGAAAGAGAGAGAGAAAGAGAAAGAGAAAGAGAAAGAGAGAGAGAGAGCGCGAGCGAGAGAGAGAGAGAGAATATCACCAAAGGCAAAACATCTTCACATAGGGAGAGTATCAGCAACCCATATACAGTAGCCCCATTTATATATATATATATATATGTATGTATATATATATATATATATATATATATATATGTATGTATATGTATGTATGTATGTATATATATATATATATATATATATATATATATATATATATATATATATATATATATATATATATATATATATGTATGTATATTTATATATGTATATATACATACACTGTATATATATATATTAACTAAGCTTCCATGCAAAGTCGCATTCAAGTCATACCACAGCTTCACAAGTCCCTTTAAGTACATCATGACGCTCTTTGTCATTATATCTTGGCTATCACTAGACGATTGTATGTCGATTTTGTCTGGGCGAGCGACAGCGATCCTGTAACATAAAAGAAATCAGTCTTCGGCTGGGACATTATTTTAACGAAAGATGTACACATTTAGCTTGAAGTGCGTCTGAGTGGGCATTTTGTTTGAAGGAAGTCTGGGAACGCATGTTTATTTAACTTAGGTTACAAACTAAAATACATTGCTCGACAATGGCAGAAGGAAGCAACATCGTCAATAATAATAAAAACATATATCAAAATGACGCACAAGACATCAGACCAGATAGTGTTAAACCAAGCATCCTGAAACTCCCCATAGAGGCCCCCAAACTTCACAGCTCATAGACAACTTCCAAAGTTAGACGCCGGGCGTAATCAAAGACGAGACTCCAGCTACGGTTGAGAGAGAGAGAGAGAGAGAGAGAGAGAGAGAGAGAGAGAGAGAGAGAGAGAGAGAGAGAGAGAGAGAGAGAGAGAGAGCGAGAGAGAGAGCGAGAGAGAGAGAGCGAGAGAGCGAGAGAGAGAGAGAGAGAGAGAGAGAGAGAGAGAGAGAGAGAGAGAGAGAGAGAGAGAGAGAGAGAGAGAGAGAGAGAGAGGTGGGGGCCGGGGACACTTGTTACAGGCAGTTTTACCTTTTGTCTCCTCCATATGCATAGAAACTATAAATACATGCTAGGTGGATACGGATGGTTGCCTAGTAGAGAGGTGGTAAACATACTAAAATGAGAGACTATAGTAGGATGGTTGACTAGTAAACTGGTAGGCTAGTAGGATGGTAGTTTAATAGTAAGGTAGACTCTTGGAGAGTTACTCTAGTAGGATGGTAGTCTAGTAGGATGGTAGATTAGTGGGATGGTTGGCTAACATTATAGTAGGCTAATAGGAAGGTAGTCTGGTAGCATGATAGTCTATTATGAACGTAGTCTGGTAGCATGATAGTCTATTAGGAAGGTAGTCTGGTAGCATGATAGTCTATTATGAACGTAGTCTGGTAGCATGATAGTCTATTATGAAGGTAGTCTGGTAGTATGATAGTCAATTATTAAGGCAGTCTGGTAGCATGATAGTCTATTATGAAGGTAGTCTGGTAGCATGAGAGCCTACTAGGAAAATAGTCTGGTAGCATGATAGTCTATTATGAAGGAAGTCTGGTAGCATGATAGTCTATTATGAAGGTAGTCTGGTAGCATGATAGTCTATTATGAAGGTAGTCTGGTAGCATGATAGTCTATTATTAAGGTAGTCTGGTAGCATGAGAGCTTAATAGGAAAATAGTCTGTTAGCATGATAGTCTATTAGGAAGGTTGTGTTGAATCATGGTAGGCTAATAGTGTGGTAGCCTGACCGGATACCACGCAGAAAGGTGGTTGGTTAGGAGGGGAAAACATATATTGATTTTTAACTAATCGATAAATTTGTCATATTTATTTGTATTCTTTATTATAAAGGCTTAGTTATTGTTCCGAAAATTGGTGTGTAAGACCTTATGTGTGTGCATGTTGGTAGTGTACGATGTGAAATCCCCTGCACAAGTAACTGGTAAACTATCATATGATGAATTTAAGTCAGTAAATATTGAAAAATATTGAAAACACGGACCTGGGTATACTGTATTTGTACACGAAATATTGCAAAATGTTTCACCAGCGTGTCAGAATCGTTCAATGAATTTGTGATCACCTATCACTGCTTGCGATTGTATATTTATACATTGCGTTGTTCGATTCAAGTATCGTCAGGAAGGAAGAAAAAGCTAAAATTAACGCTCCAAAACAACAACAACAACAACAACAACAACAACAACAACAACCAACAACCACAACAACAACACAACAACAACATAACAACACAACAACAACAACAACAACAACAACAACAACAACAACACCAACACCAACAACAACAAGACAAACAACAACAACAACAACAACAACAACAACTACAACAACAACAAAACAAGAACCAAACAACAACGACAAAAACAACAACTACAACAACAACAACAACAACAACACATATTAACAACAACAACAACACAAAACAAGAACAACAACAACAACAACAACACAAATATTAACAACAAAAACAACAACAACACAAATATTAACAACAACAACAACAACAACACAAATATTAACAACAACAACAACAACAACAACAACAACAACAACAACAACAACAACAACAACAACAACAACAACAACAACAACAACAACAACAACAACAACAACAACAACAACAACAACAACAACAACAACAACAACAACAGAGGGCCGGAGGAAGCGCATGCAACTGACATCAAAGCTCCGGGCAATATAAGGAAACGTCAGAGGAGAGAAATATAGATAACAGCAATTGCCAGGAGAGCATGCGCGGGAGGGGGAGGGAGGGGGGGATGGGAGCAGAGCAAACGCAGAATAAGATATAAGAGAAGCAGTAAAAGAAGGGATTATGGAATACTGTGTGGGGAAATGTCTAAATGTCCGAATATTATCAAAAGAAGGATGTGATTGGACGAATGTCAAGTAAAAATAGGTGAATTGTAGCCATTCAAATAAAAAGTACAAGAATAGCTGCGACAGGAGAAGTGATCACATCGTTTCAGAAAATCCTTGATGCTTGGCGTGGACTCGATTTGAGGTTCATTTGGACTGCTGTCTACCATTATATCCACTGTGCTATGAATGAGATAATGATATACTTGAGCAGGATTCTATCTAACTATATATCTATCTTTTGCCAGAAGCCATGACCCCCAAAGGGGTGGCCACAAATGAATCACCTCCATGCACCTCCGTCCTCCATCAGCCAGCGCCCCTCCTCCCACCCAAAACCACTTTCACTCATATATTGTTCCTCTCAACTCCATCATTCTTCCTCACTCTCGGTCTGCCTCTTCCTCTCTGCCCTTCCACCTCACTTGCGTACACTCTCTTCGTCAAGTTTTCGCTCCCCATGCATTTCACATGATCAAACCATTTCAAGGTGTTCCTTTTCACACTCTCCAGCACATCCACATTCACAGAACAACGCTCTCATACTACCTGATTCGTCTGTTTGTCTCTCCATGTAACTCCACACACACTTGTCAAGTAACTCCTTTCCGCCCCTCTCACTCTTGATTTATGTCTCTCCAACAACATCCATGCTTCACTCCTGTATATTAATGTCGGAATTACCACGCAATCATGCAGCAACTTCTTTACTTCCTTGCTCACCACCCTATTCCTTGTCTCTGCTTTCAGTGTTCCTACTACCCTCTTCCTCTGTTGTACCCTCTTCCACACTTCATCCTCCATACTCTCACCATTATGTTTTTTGGCCCACGGTCCCGTCGCGCTCATATTTTGCGAGATTTGAAATTTTCTGGCTGGTAGACGATGTGGGCATATACCGCTGCGAGTACCATGAATGCCTAGACGATTATGACGCGATCGCTTAATGGTGCCTTCACATGATGCTTTTCGTGTATGTGTGAATTACCCTCTTTTTTCTATAGACGACGCGCGTAGATGCTGATGCGATGCCGCCGCTATCCTCGCACACAACCCCACTGCGAGTACCATGAATGCCTAGACGATTGCGACGATCGCGATCGCTTATTCGTGTCTTCACACGACACTTTTCGTGTATGTGTGAAGTACCCTTTAATTGCTAAATGCGTACCTTAAAGGCCAAAGAGAAAGAAACAAATATACGAGATAAGATATGATAACTTTATTGTCAAATCAGTAAATTACAGTTTGAAATTAATTTTGGCATTAAACTCATCCATGCGGTAAAATTATTATTTACATCATTTACACATCAGCCACCACCTATATGTACTACAGAGCGTTACAAATGTTCACATTTGTATTCTATCGAGACACGAAAGTGTTGTATAGTTTTATACTTTTTGGAACAAACGAATTCTTAAACCTACTTGTGCGTTGAATAGGGAGTGTTAACCTCCTGCCTGATCTAAGAAAAATATAGTGACCGTTCAGAGGGTGATTTATATAGTTCAAGATCTTATTTACCTGTTTCATTACATTAGTATTTATAATTCATCTAGTGACACAATGTTAGCTTGGAGTTTACCCGCAGTCTTTACAATAATTGTCTTCAATTTAGTTTTATCTTTGCATGTTAGTTTTCCATACCATATTGAAATTGAGATACACAAAATAGATTCTACCACAGACTTATAGAATAGTGAAAATGTTGTCTTGTCTAGTTTAAAATATTTCAATACTCTTGTATAATGGATACGTTGTTGGCATTTTTGATACACCTGTTGAGTAGGCTATATGGAGATCCTGAAATTTGTCGTCAATGATTATACCTAAGTACTTGTATTCTCTCAATATTTCAACATGTTCTTCAGCAATAACAATAGTGTCAGGCACATAATGTTTAACCCCTTCAGTACCGGTTCCGTTCTATTAATTTTATTCTGGCTACAATTAGACAATTTTATGCAGTTTAAAAAGCGACTTCAGCAATTTAAGGGCTTCTAGCTATCTCAATTAACCCTTTTTACTACCTCAGATCCTTCTTAAACTGCACAAAATCGTCTAAATATAGCAATAATAAAATTGAAAAGACGTCGCCGGTACGGAAGGGGTTAACTCTGAAATATATTACTATTTATTTAGTTTTCCTTACATTGAGGCAAACAAAGACACCAAAACAACAAGGAAAGAGAGTGTCCCCTGTCTTAGCACGGACTGTCTGGGAACCTTCTTCTTATAATAACTTTCGCCACGGGGGCCAGAATTTTTGATCAGTAAGTTTGGTAAATCCTGACCTCGGGGGGGATGCTAGGTCACGCCGAGGGAGGAAGAGGAAGATAGATAGATAGATAGATAGATAGATAGATAGATAGATAGATAGATAGATAGATAGATAGATAGATAGATAGATAGATAGATAGATAGATAGATAGATAGATAGATAGATAGATAGATAGATAGATAGATAGATAGATAGATAGATAGATAGATAGATAGATAGATAGATAGATAGATAGATAGATAGATAGATATAGATAGATAGATAGATAGAGAGATAGAGAGAGAGAGAGAGAGAGAGAGAGAGAGAGAGAGAGAGAGAGAGAGAGAGAGAGAGAGAGAGAGAGAGAGAGAGAGAGAGAGAGAGAGAGAGAGAGAGAGAGAGAGAGAGATAGATAGATAGATAGATAGATAGATAGAGATAGATAGATAGATAGATAGTTAGTTAGTTAATTCTTTATTTCATAAAAGGTTACATGGTAACATTTTACATATATACAGATAGATTCAGACTCAAATCTTTATTTCATAAAAGGCAACACAATTAACTTTTTACATATATACAATAGAGATAACAGTAACCTCATACATTACCGCATTCTAGGTTCATGGTTTTGTACAAACATAATTCTTGACTTGATAGCATTTATATCATTAGTTTTCAAATCTGATACGTCATATTCATGTAATAGGATATGGTTAACTTCCTTTCCTAACGATAGGTGTTCATCAAGGTTTAATAAACATTTCTGTAAAAACTTGCAAGGTTTTAGGAGACATTTGTGAGCAAATCTAATTTTTAACCAATTCATTAAATGATTAAATGTCATTAGTCCAACCAATTCACATGCATGATGATTACTTTCCCAATATTTTAATTTCAGCATTTTATTTATTGCTTTGTGGTAACCAATTGCAAATTGCTTAAGAGGAAGTTTGCACTTTTTGTTATAAAACCATAATTCAGAACCATAAAAACTTGAGCAGTAACTTTGGAACAACTGAGTAAAAACCCTAACATTAACATTAGCAAATTTACGTAAAATACAATTAAATTCATTATAAAAGATAGATAGATAGATAGATAGATAGATAGATAGATAGTCAGTCAGTCATAATTTTATTTCATAAAAGACATATACATACACTTTTTACAGAGTTATTTACGTAATCTACATTAAGCTAAAAGTCCTTAGCGCATAGTTGGTTCTGTGTTCTGTACATAAACAATTCTTGATCTGATAGCATTGATATCATTTAGCAATAAGTTAGTAAATCCATACTCATGTAGGATTATTTTTTCAACATCCTTTACAAGAAAAGATCTATGTAACATGTAATACATGTTCTTCTCTATAAAACTACATGGCTTTATGAGATTTCTATATACAAATCTTATTTTCATCCAGTTAACCAAATGCCTAAACACCATCACTCCACATTCTCTACAAGCACTGTGGTTGCTCTCCCAGTACTTCATATTCAATATTTTCTTTATTGCCTTGTGGTATCCAATGGAAAACTGCTTAAACGGTATATAACATTTTCTATTATTAAACCAAAGTTCAGCGCCATAAAAATTCAAACAGTAGCTTTGAAATAAATTTAAAAATACTTCAGTACTCGTGTTGCTAAACTTTCTTAAAAGACAATTAAACTCGTTGTAAAACTTATTTCTGCATCTTATCATATCCAAGTCATTATTAAGATTACAATCGATTATAAAACCCAAATATTTGTATTCAGAAACAATATTTAATTTGTTATTGTCTAAATATATGAAAGGATTCATTTCCTGTCCATACTTATATTTAAAGATCATACATACTGATTTTGCAGAGTTAATAGATAAGTCTAGTTGTTTAATTTCATGATCCATAATATCTATCAATGTTTGCAGACCTCTAACCGAAGGAGCCAATATTACAAGATCGTCTGCATAGGCGATCACATTGCTGACTTGTAAACCTAGTCTACAGCCTACATTACTTGCAGATAATTTACTTAATAAGTCATCAATATAAATTGAAAACAACAAGGGAGATAAAACCCCACCCTGTCTCACTCCATTTTTCATAGTCCATTCAGTTGAAATTGAATCTTTAAATTTGACAACAACATGTTGGTTTCTGTAAAAGTAAAATAAAATATTAACCAAGAAATTTGGTAATCCTAGTTTTAAAAGCTTATTTGCAAGTTTGAAATGATTCACCTTATCAAAAGCTTTTGTCAGGTCAATAAAACATGAAAAAACATTAGATCCCTCCGTGGTGTACCTTAAAATAGTTTCCTTGAGAATTAAACATGCAGTAGAAGTAGAATACCTCTCTCTGAATCCATGCTGCCTATCATTTAAACTAACATATCTTAAAATTTTGTACTTCAAGCAGTATTCAAATACCTTCAATAATATTGGCGATAACGTAATTGATCTATAATTATCAAGTGATGTATTATCTTTATACTTATCTTTCAATAAGGGTACCATAATTCCAAAGTTCATTCTTACAGGCATACAACCATGTACAACACAAGAAGAAATCAACTTTGCAATTACTACTATCAATTCGTTTGTACAATACTTTAAATGAAAAGAATGTATATTATCTGGGCCAATACCACAATTGAGGTCAGATATTGCTGTAGATACATCATGACTATTTACCTTACCAAATATTTCACCGTCACGTACATTTTTCACCAATTTATCTATCATGAAGTCATCATCATTCTGACATTTACAATCATCATATACATGTTTAAACTTATTGGAAAATTTCTCTACAATACATTTTGGGTCACATTCTCCATCTATTTTCATACTTACAAAAACTTTATTATTCTTTATTTGTCTAACCTCTTTCCAAAATGATTTCAAATTGTTATTAGATAGAGATTGAGCTAACTTATTTGTTCTAATTTGAGACTCATTTTGTTTAACTTGTTTCAATACATTCCTAAAGTCCTTTCTAGACTCCTTCATTTCTTCTAACTCAACTCCTGCAAGTGGACGTCCCCTATTCTTCCAAGTTAAAAACTTACTTCTCGCAAACTTATGCATATCCTTAATTTCATCATTCCAACCTGGTATAACTTTATGCCTTTTTAATGGTTCTTTCTTAAACAAAGAAGATGAATTAAGTAACAAACTAATTATACTGTTATAAATTAAATTTAATTCCTTGATATGCTGTTCATTATTACATCTATATACACTGCAGTCCAAGCAATTAAAACTTGATATATCCAATTCACTTAGATAATGATTAATATTTGATCTATATATCTGTAAATTATCCACAATAGACAGTTTTTGCCAGTCGATGAATTCTGACGGTTCAATGTGTACATCTACTATACCAACATTACATATGTCAATGTTTAGCTTACATGCCAGGGGAAAGTGATCATAAAGGGCCATATCATACCTTATAGTAATATCATCTATTATTTCGTTTAGACTCTCACTTACTGCTATATGATCAAGCCAACTGGTTGTATTCTTTGCAGGACATAAATATGTAAACGAATCATTCTGCATTGCCTCAACATCACTAAATATAAAGCACTTGCTAATAAATAAATTAATAATATCTTTCCAAAACCTACCTTTAGTTGGACTAGCATTAAAATCTCCTGCAATTAAGACATTGTTGCAGTGTTGTTCAGCTATAAAATTATCAAGAGTGGCTATTGTATTTCTAAATTCCTCTAAGGAGTCCTCGTCTTGCTTGTCACAAGGTAGGTATACATTCACTATAAATATTTGTACATCTCTACATTTCATTATAATCCCAATTATTCTTTCATTACAATACACAGAATCAATATTATTACTAAGTGAATTTTTCCATAATATGGCAACACCTTTTGAAGGACGACCCTCTACTATGCCTTCGTTACTCCTATCTTCCACACATGCGATTGCATCAAATGCATCATTGATTGTTCTTAAAACATTTAAGTCTTCTTTCAATAACATTATTTCTTGTAAAAGAATGATATCGTATTCCATAGTCAATAACTTTACTGCCTCAATATTATTTCTTACAGAATTACAGTTATATGATACAATAGATAGATAGATAGATAGATAGATAGTTAGTTAGTTAGTTAATTCTTTATTTCATAAAAGGTTACATGGTAACATTTTACATATATACAGATAGATTCAGACTCAAATCTTTATTTCATAAAAGGCAACACAATTAACTTTTTACATATATACAATAGAGATAACAGCAACCTCATACATTACCGCATTCTAGGTTCATGGTTTTGTACAAACATAATTCTTGACTTGATAGCATTTATATCATTAGTTTTCAAATCTGATACGTCATATTCATGTAATAGGATATGGTTAACTTCCTTTCCTAACGATAGGTATTCATCAAGGTTTAATAAACATTTCTGTAAAAACTTGCAAGGTTTTAGGAGACATTTGTGAGCAAATCTAATTTTTAACCAATTCATTAAATGATTAAATGTCATTAGTCCAGCCAATTCACATGCATGATGATTACTTTCCCAATATTTTAATTTCAGCATTTTCTTTATTGCTTTGTGGTAACCAATTGCAAATTGCTTAAGAGGAAGTTTGCACTTTTTGTTATAAAACCATAATTCAGAACCATAAAAACTTGAGCAGTAACTTTGGAACAACTGAGTAAAAACCCTAACATTAACATTAGAAAATTTACGTAAAATACAATTAAATTAATTATAAAACTTGTTACGACACCTAATTACGTCTTTGTCATTATTTAAATTATCATCTATTATAAACCTAGATACTTTTGTTCATTAACAACATTCAATATCTCTCCACATAGCATCAACTTTGGCTTTAAGTTTTTATCTTTATGGTCTTTGAAATACATGCATGATGATTTATTAATATTAATGTCAATATCAATTTCTTTTGCTTCATTTCCAAGCATATTCAGTAAAAACTGTAATCCCGATGACGATGGTGCTAATAAAACAATATCATCAGCGTAAGCACTAATATTACTGGATATATTTCCTAGTGTGCACCCCTTTTTACATTTAGACACTTTTTCAATCAGCTTATCTATATAAAGATTAAATAATATCGGAGACAAGACTCCTCCCTGTCTTACTCCATTCATTATTTTCCAGGGTTTTGATATTGAGTCTTTATGCTTAGTAGCAACCAGTTGATTTCTATAAAGATATAATATTATGTTCGCATAAAAGTGTGGAATACCTGCTTCAATAAGTTTACTTATTAATGTGAAATGATTAACTTTATCAAAAGCTTTTTTAAAATCAATGAAAGCTGTATAAACATTTGAGTCTTCTAATCTGTATCTTAAAATTGTTTCTTTAAAAATCAAGCACGCTGAGGATGTAGAGTGATTAGCCCTAAACCCATGCTGCCTCTCATTAAAGTTCACATAATGCAAAATTTTATATTTTAAGCAATATTCAAATTTTTTTAAGAAAACTGGCGGTGATATAATAGGTCTATAATTATCCAAGGAGCTTTGATCTTTATATTTATCTTTAATAAGGGGCAAAATAAGTCCGGACGTCATCTCATCAGGCAAATGTCCATGTGCAATAAATGATGAAAACATTTTAGCAATTAGTCTTACCGCGCTTTCAGAACAAAACTTCACATGATTAGAATGAATGTTATCATGGCCAATGACCCAATTTAGCTCAGATAATGCCAAACAAACATCCTTGGTGTTGATAACTCCCAATAATTTGCCTCTTTGCACATGTACATTTAACTTGTCTCTTATAAGTTCATATTTATCTCTTTTCTGGCATTTGCTGTCATCAAAAACGTTTTTAAAATTCTGCGAAAATTTCTCAGCAATTTTACTGGAGTCACATTCACCTTCAATTTTAACATTTAAATAACACTTATTATTTTTAGTTTTTCTGACTTCTTTCCAGAATGCATTATATCTTTTATTGCTTAAAGACTCAGCTAATTTATCATTTCTAATATTGATTTTATTATTTTTAATATATTTTAATGCGTTCTTAAACAGTTTCCTGGAAGATGTCATATTGTCAAGTAAATCACCATATACAGGACAACCATTTTCTTTCCATTTTAAGAAATGTTCTCTAGCATTTTTATACAACCCACCAACATGGTCATTCCATCCTGGTTTTATCTGATAATTTTTTGTACTTTCAATTGCATATTCCTCAGACGACTCTTTCAGTATACTTACAAGTGAGTTATAAATGTAATTCAATTCTGCAATATGACTATTGTTTTCACATTTGTATGTACAACAATCTAAACAACTAAAGTTCATTAAATCAGACTGTACAATAGTCTCACTCATTTTGTCTTTATAGTTTGTAACAACATCATTTGATGTAAATAACTTCCAGTTTATGAAGGTAGAAAACTTAGATTCAGGAATAATTTTTATATTGTCTAAATTAATATTAATTTTAAAAACTAATGGAAAATGATCAAATAAGGCCAGGTCATATCGTACATTAATGTCAGTAATATAAGTGTTCATATTATCCGAAGCTATCACATGATCTAACCAACTAGTAGAGTTATTACCAGGAGACAAATAAGTAAAAGTTTCGTCCGGTAACACTTCATCAATAACACATAGGCTTTTATTATCAATTAGGTTCAATAGCTCTTCCCAGAATCGGCCTTTACAGTAATTTGCATTAAAATCACCACTAACAATAATATTGTTAATATTTTGTTCATCAATGAAATTTTCTAAAACAGCAAGTGACTGTCTATATTCATCTATGCTATCATCATTCTGTTTATCGCAAGGCAGATACACATTAATAATTAAATATGTTCGTATTTTTGTCTTCAATGTTACACCTACAATTCTGTCATCACAAAACACTGACTCAATCTTATTACTTAATTTTTTGTTCCACATTATCGCCACCCCTTTCGACGGCCTACCCTCTATTATTCCCTCATTAGTTCGGTCTTCAACGCTGGCTATGCAGTCAAAAGATTCGTTTATAGTGTTCATAAAGGGAATATCATCCTTGAGCAGCATTAATTCTTGCAATAAAAGATAGATAGATAGATAGATAGATAGATAGATAGATAGATAGATAGATAGATAGATAGATAGATAGATAGATAGATAGATAGATAGATAGATAGATAGATAGATAGATAGATAGATAGATAGATAGATAGATAGATAGATAGATAGATAGATAGATAGATAGATAGATAGATAGATAGATAGATAGATAGATAGATAGATAGATAGATAGATAGATAGATAGATAGATAGATAGATAGATAGATAGATAGATAGATAGATAGATAGAGAGAGAGAGAGAGAGAGAGAGAGAGAGAGAGAGAGAGAGAGAGATAGATAGATAGATAGATAAACAGACAGATATATAAAATAATAGATATACATATATACAATGACAGATAGATAGATAGATAGATAGATAGATAGCTAAAATAATGTATACATAAATACAATGATAGATAGATAGATAGATAGATAGATAGAGAGATAGACAGATAGAGAGATAGCGAGAGAGAGTGTGAAGGAGAGTGATGAATGTGTGTGTGTGTGTGTGTGTGTGTGTGTGTGTGTGTGTGTGTGTGTGTGTAAGTAGAATTGGAAGTTTTGGTATACAGGGTGTTCCAGTAATGCTTTTCATAAATTATATGGTGGACTCATCAGACAAAAATAAGAATAAATTACTCTATGAACATGAGGTTGAGTATTTATAATAACGGAGTTATTACACGATTTAAGTTAACGATAGATACAATGCCATTCACTCCAAGGGGTAATGTTGCCATTTTAGTGGATTATATCCATTTGGCCTTCGCTATCGCTTGCTAGCCTCAAGATAGTGAGCAGTAGCGATCGGACTTTTCGGTAGAAAAATATGTCCGGCTTCGCCGGATTTGATTATCCTACCGAAAACATCAGCTCGCTATCGCTCGCTAGCCTGAAGAGAGAACGCCGATTGGATACAAACCGCTACTGCTCACTATCTTGAGGCTAGCAAGCGATAGTGAAAGCCAAATGGATATAATCCACTAAAATGGCAACATTACCCCTTGGAGTGAATGGCATTGTATCTATCGTTAACTTAAATCGTGTAATAACTCCGTTATTATAAATACTCAACCTCATGTTCATAGAGTATTGTATTCTTATTTTTGTCTGATGAGTCTACCATATAATTTATGAAAAGCATTACTGGAACACCCTGTATATGATCAATGACACACTGAGTAGATATAGTGATAGCAAAGGTGTTAAAAAGAAATAAAAGGAATACGCATAATTGAGAAATGAAGGAAAAATGAAAGGGCTGAATAAAAGTACGGAAGCAAGAATAATTAAACCTTTGAAGATACGAATACGTATTTCTTGCAGGTTTTCTGGCTATTTTTAGACGATTTTGGACGGCTTAGGAAGGATCAATGGAAACTATAAGGGTAAAAACTATCTCAAAATAGCCCTCTGACTTTCATATACCCCTCCTAATCTGAGTATACTCGTTTAATAATAACCAGTTTAAAAAAATATATGGAGCTAATAAGAACATGCAAGACAAATGTGGGCTAAGGCAAATATAGCAAAAATGAACCACAGTCATGGTAACGATGGAAAAGGGCGAACATTCTCTACTTTAGACAAGGGGAGATGGGTCGTATTTCTAGATCACCTTACCCTCATGTTTAGCCCCATTAGGTTTCAGATTTTAAAATGTTGGCCCATTATTTTGTCGATTTTAAGACCTTCCGCCTCATTTCCTTGTCAATATTAAGACCTTTCATGCTATTTAGGTGTCGAGTTTTTTCCTGGCGAACGAAAATGAGCCTGTAATTTTTTACCAAAAATGTACAAATTAATCTAGAAGTGGTATCAAATGGATGTTTTTTAAAAGTTTGATGGAGGTCAAGGGAGGAAACTAGAAAAATAATTAATATATGAAAAACGTCGACCAAAAAGTGAACCCCCCGTCCCCCCCATAAGCTTTTTGGAACCGCCCAGTGTCACTACATTGGTTTGGAGATTTTATAACGTTCCACCTCATTACTTTGGCGATAATAAGACACTTCACCCCATTAAGGTGTCGATTTTTAATTTCCGGTCAAGTAATAGTGAGCCTATAATTTAGGAAAACCCGACCTTTAGCCAGGATATTTTCTACCGAAAAAGTACATATTTATCTTACGTTTATGGGGAAACTAAGAATACATTGGCGGATAATGGCAACACAATCAAAACTCCCAATAATAATATAACACAATATCATAACCCCCGAGACGTTGCACCATATAGAGTTAAGCTAGAATAATGCACAAATCAAATAAATAAAACAAACACGGGGAGAGAAGGACAAATAAGGAAAAGGGTATGACAGAGAAGTTGAGAATAAAGCAACTATAAAGATATAACAAAATGGGTGACAATATATAAACATATACATGAAAGGAGAAACGGCAAAGAAAGACAAGTGGATATAGGACGGCAATAAATGTAAGAATAAAGCAAAAGAGCAAAAGTAGGAAGTGCAAGGAAAGATAACTTTGAAAGAAAAAGTAAAGGGAAGTAAATAGGAAACTGAAGATAATTATGTATGAGACAATGTAAGTTTAAATCTTTTGGGAACCTGAATTGGAAACGAAATCCGACAGAGGAGCAAAACAAGATAGAAGTACAAATATTTTTAAAGAACAAGCCGTGGCATGATCAGTAGGGCGTCGGCTGCTGATCAAAGGGTCGGCAAATGAAGCCTATTTACACTGTATGGGGAAATAAAAAAACAAAACATTACATACAAACAATGATGTACATTTAACGAAGACGCAGGTAACCCTCGAGAGGATGAACTACTCGCTAAGGGGATAGAGTTTTTTTTTACAATATAGGTAGGCTAAATTAAACACTCACATTTCATCCTGAATGGAAGATACTGCAAGAATGAATATAACAAATAATTTTGAAACATGACATAATTGAAAACAAACTGTTTACAAGGAAACACCAACAATAGAATAACGAATAACAATAAGACGCTGACAACAATCATAGAGGACAGCTTTGCTACAAATGAAGATGAGAAACATCAATCCTACCATGAAAAGAAACAATTGCGGATATCCACGAAAATTAGTTATAAGAATATGCAAAGAAAATTATACCCAACAAACCGTGGAACAGGTATATACGAACAGGAAATATTAGCCAACGAAGAAAAAATACTCTCCGTATTTTGGTCTAGGTCGGACAAGAAAGTACGAAGCAGAAAAAAAAGGCGACATGTACTGTGACGGGCAAAACAAGTAGAGCACAGAAAGGCGATGGGGGGGGGGGGGACGCAGGAGAAAAACAGAGAAAGGGCGAAAAAAAGAAAGTGAAACAAAGAGAGAGAGAGAGAGAGAGAGAGAGAGAGAGAGAGAGAGAGAGAGAGAGAGAGAGAGAGAGAGAGAGAGAGAGAGAGAGAGAGAGAAACAAATTGCAGACAAAACAAGACAGGTGAATCCGAACTATGGAGATAGACAGTGGGAAGACAGACACGAAACAATATAGAAAGGGAGGCTACACATCTAGAGACGAGAAATACAAGGAAAAATAATCCTTGAAAATATATGATACTGAAAATTAAAAAGAATAATAGAAGTCTTAAAAATTTGAACCCTATAAACAAGGACAAAAATAAAAATATATTATCAACAGGACGTTCGGGAAGAGACTCAGACCAAGAGTGAGAGCGGTGGAAATGAGTTACTTGAGAAGTGCGTGCAGAGTTAGATGGAGGGCTAGACAGATGAATGAGGAAGTACGAAGGTGGTGTGGTGTGGAGGTAGATGTGCTGGAAAGTGTGAAAAGGAACAACTTGAGATGGTTCGGCCATATGGAACGTATGGAAAGCGAGAGCTTTACTAAGAGGGTGTACGAGAGCGAGGTGGAAGGACAGAGAGGGAGAGGTGGAAGGATGGAGTGAGGATGTACTGTATATGAATGAAGGCGGTGCTTGTTGGGAGGAGGGGCGTCGACTGACTGGGGACAGAGGTGCATGGGGGCGGTTCTTCGTGGCCACCCCTTCGGGGATCACGGCATCAGGCAATAGATAGATAGATAGATAGTACATTGTAAGTTGAGAAAAACGAAAACATTGATCGTAAGACGAATAGAAAGACTGAAGTAAATCAAAGCGAAAATCGGGAAAGAAACACTGAAATATAACGGATGAATTACGACAACAGCAAAGGGTTACCCGAAGACAAAGATGGTCAACAGACAAAGCGAAGTATACATTGGAGACTAAGAAGATGAAGAATGAAGCGATTAACTCCCTCCGACTCATATGACGCTATCGCGTCATATGGAACTCATGCCAAAAAACTCATATGATGCTAGAGCGTCATATGAACTTATCTTCATTGCTCTCTAATAAGTTATATGATGCTCTAGCGTCATATGGAGCTCAGTAAGTTAGGTAAGTTAGATGAAAATCTGTCGATTGGTGGCAACCTTTCTCCGACTTCTAACGGTCCCGCAGTGTGGTTTTGACAGTTGTGGGGTACAGTGGCAATAATACCGTGTCTCCCGCCTCCTCGCCAGTAAGTTAACTATTTATGTCTGAAGGAGTTAACAGCTTAAGAGCGGCCTATGCGGTTTATTTATATGTACTGCCCAGCGGGGTGTTTTTAGCCAAAATAGGGCTGTTTACGTGATCATTTTCATGCCTAAATAAGACCCAGAACGTAAAACAAGTACCTATCCCTGAAAGGGCATAAACAGAGCTTTCGAATGACACCATAACGATCCTTTTATGATGGCTAGTTTTCTTGCAATAACCGTGCAACGCGAGTGCAAAAAGCATGTAATTCGGTACTTTCCCCATATAATTCAGTATGTAGCGAGTGAGAGAGGGAGGAGGGAGCTGAGATTCGTGTCAGTAGGTTCGCCGCGGTGGTCTGGAGCAGTCATACGCTCGCTAGTCTCCTGCCACCACTTGTCTCTCTCTCTCAGCAACATTACGTGCTGAAATTGCCACTCGACCTATGTCGAGCGCCGCCACATAGTCCAGCTTTATTAAATACGACTTATGTGGTGAGCCGCTAATTAAGGGTTAAGGAACCTTAGCTACTTTCATAATCTGTAACCTAAGGTAATGGCATGTGTGTTAGATATTGCACAGCCAATTACATTATTAAATTAGTGCCAAGACTGTCGATTCTGATTTACGCGAGGAAAGGTAACTGATATTGCACAGTGATGTATGGATCCGTGATATAAATGTTCTGGTCAAGTTGATGCAAATACAAATATATATGGAAGATGGAAGAGAAACAAACACGGATACTACACTTAGGGAAGAACAATACACACACTAAGGAAAAAGTTAAAACAAAAAATAGAAACAAAAGAATGACAGGTAACTAATACGAAAAAAAAAAAAAATAGAAGTATAAGAAGGTACAACATTCAGATTATGAGAACAATCGGGAATCTTCTTTACTTTCTATATAGCAAACCATCGATCACTCAACTATTTTGTAAGCTTAGAATATTTTAGATCTGCCCTCTCTTCTATGGAAATTATATGTATGCTCTAATAATAATGAACATACAGATTTATCCATATGTGTGTTTTTCCTCTTAACACATTTCTCCTTTCCTGTACCTGTTTTTATAGTCATTAGTACAGTGTGTTTATTATTTTTTGTCTTTTTGTTCAATCTTTCCATGTGTCTTATTTATTCGAACTACTCCTTCCCTCAAGCATTCAGTAATTTGCAATTATTAATGTTTTCCTCAAATTACTATTCACTTAATAGGTCTTCCGACCACTATTATCAACCGGATTATTAATTTTGAATGTTATATGTGTTTAAGGGGGGGGGGTGACCTGCTATTGTTCTCTCTTTCTCTGGCTTGTATCCATTCGGTCCCATTTAGCCTACGGTTTTAAGACGTTTATCCCCACTCAGGTGTCGATTTATTCCTGGCGAGCGATAGCGAGCCAGCCTTGTCTTCGAGGCCGAAGACATTTTTCTATCGAAAAATTTACACATTTAGCTTGCTGTCAATTTTTGTTTTAACAAATATGGAAAATATCGACACCTGGATGGGGATAAACATCTTAAGACAGTAGGCTGAATGCGGCCGAATGGATACAACCCAGAGAGAGAAGGAGAGAGAGAAAATAAAACGAAGTGGGTCCCCTTAAGCAACCAATCCTTCCACCAACTGTTTTATTGCACAGTGAGTTGCAGTGAAAGGTGGTACACATAATTATCATTGAACAATATTGAGACATTGGTTAAATATTTTAAAACGTTCTAATTAAACAATTACTCGGGACTGTGTTCATTCTCATTCATTGTTCACTGTCTCTAGTTTATCACACAACAGTGTGCCAACTAGCTGTGCTTGCATGTGCATAATTCCTTCACCATAGCTATTCATCCACCGACTGTATTAGGTTTAATCATGTCTATTCATCAATTTTCTCTCTCTCTCTCTATCCAGGCACAATGGCTAGTTCATGAATAGCAAAGTCCCTGTACAGTGGCATTCAATAGGTCTTTGAAAACCTTGATAATAAATTGTTAGAATTAGAGAGAGGAACCTTAACTCAGCACTTCTATGAAGTTAGGTCAATAGTACTTGGCATGGATAACTAAACTCATGTGAGGAATAGAAAGAAAATTAGTTTATGAGCTTGGTTGTCGACTAACTTATGCAATTTGCTGTACCTCCATACTAACCCCCTCCCCCCTTTTTAATACACAGAGGCGCTACACAGACTCGGCTTACAAAGACTACAAAACCCTAATACAAAAGCCAGCCTTCAGAGCCACCGCTACATGCGCTAAGGAGGTATCACACGGGAGCTATAATTGTCAATTTTTTATGGCCAACATTTTACCGGCAACACTTTAAGAATGATTGGCTTTCGTATTGGCAACTAGACTGAAGGCAGATTCTTATAGGTGATGAAATTCTTATAAAAGTATAATGCACAAGCTACCAGATATTCGTTGTCGAAAAAAAAAAAAAATGCGAGAAAAAGCGTTCGTGCGACACCAATTCCACAAAACAAAACCGGAACATAATTACAGGGTAACATGAATTATATGGGATTGTTTTCGGGACCGTCAGACAAAGAGCGTGTTAATGGATAATTCAGTGGGAAAGAACAATGGTTTGTGGTCATAATATACAGTATGGGTTCTATTAGCGTTATATATGTGTTGGTGGGCATAATAAAATTATGTCGCTGCTTTTGTGTGCGAGAGAATATGTTGTGTGCCATTACGTGCTTTATGTGTATATATAATTGTTATGTGTCGTTTTCTGTATGTGAAATTGTTATGTTATTGTATATGTTTATTATGCATGTGAGAGACATACATGTTTGTCCATAAATGAATAAATGAAATATGTTAATGCTTACAAGTTATTGTGATTATAATGCTAGCTATTAAACTCCAGTGTTCTAGATTCGAATCCTAACAAAGGAAAATACTGTATATATATTGTATAAACTGTATATACTATATTATATACACATTTTACATATATTTCTGATTACGTGTATAACAGTATACTTGTGTGCGTATATTGATTAAGTATTGTATGTGTGTTCATATATATTACAATTAAGTGAAATTAATATCTCCACCTGCAACTAACTTAAATAATTTAATTGTAATCAGACTATACTTTCTCGTTGTACTTCTGCCTCAGGCAAGGAAGCTGAACAAACTGTATAAGTAAACAATACATTGAGAATACGTAATGTTGGAAAGCCTTGAATCAAAGTAATTATAATCAACAAAACAAACTTACTACATTACATACACAGACCATGCATTCAAATCCAATCTTAGCCGGGAGACTTCAATTTAAATTTTATTTGAAACTAAGTTAAAATATTAGTTCACTGCATGTAAAATATGTATGAAAGCGATACGTCGAGCATAATATATATTTCAAAGAGCAAACACATTACAATGAACACAAGGATTTTTTTTTACACAAACTAGTGCGTTCACCAATAATAATAATAATAATAATAATAATAATAATAATAATAATATAGTACTTATATCACACCTAATTGCATACAGCCACACCTATTTATGAAATTACCGAACATTATATTAATTAAACAAGTTTTATCGCAAAGCAAGCATATTTAACAATGGAAAATACAAGTAATTTATAATTGTAAACTTTTAGACTACATCAGTCAATTATTGTAAAGCAAATTAAATCCTTAAATTAGTTTAACTCGTCATTTAACGATCACAAATTTCCATCCACTTGTAAACACCCAAGTGCAAACAGAATACAAGCAAACAAGCGCACAGGCAGTATCGGTAATATAAACGCGCTATTCAATATAAATCTAAACTTTTCAGAACATTCAATGTGAAACTCTATATTAAATTGTGTGCGAGGTGTTTATTTTAAATTCTAAGAATGCTCAACAATAAACTGACCATGGGATCTATAAGCAACAACAATGCTAAGCAAAAATACTGTACATTTGCTGAATACATAACAAAGCTGTACAACAAACAATGAACTTAAAAGGCTACATATTTTTGTTAGGTCCGTATTTAATAACCTTTTCGCGGGGGAGGGGGGGAGGGGGAGAGAGAGTATATCATATATAACTGGAGGACGAAGGCTACCACAGAGTACACGGTCACAATATATAAGTTTTTTTGTATATATAAGTTACACATGATGTGCCAGCAGGTATGTTGAAGGGGACTTATCTAAATATTTGCCATTAATGAGATGGGGAGTGGATACATACATATACAATTCTGTAATAAGGTAGAACGTGATAAAGGCAGGGCATAGATGTGGAAGGGAGAGTGGGGAGCGTGGGAGGGTAGCTAATATTTGTTCTAGTGGTGTTGTAAATAAGATCCTACGTTAAGGTAGGATTGCATTAATTAATTAATTGATTTCATTAATTAGGTTTATTTGTAAGGTAATTGGTGGGTTGGTGATAATATGAATCTATAACATATATATTTGTAGCGCTATAGGCAAGGGTACAGTTGTGTGTGTTGTTGAAGTTAAACCTTCATTAGGTATTCAAGATAAAGAACAGCAATAGTAGCTGCAGGTACAATGCTATCTCAGAAGGTTAGGGCTTCAGGTGTCTCAGAGGAACCTGGTCCTCTCGCCTCCTTCCCTTTCACTGCATCTCGGGTGTCATCAGGGATGGTAGTCGTGGCACATAGTTTTCGCTTTCTTTCTGCTGGTCTGGTGGCTGGCTTGGTGAAGGTGTCATGTGTCGTAGTAAACTGGGTAAGTGTTACTGCGCCAGTGCCCTGGGTAAGTGACACTGGTTGTTCCATCTGGGTAAGCGTTCTCCTTCCAGCCTGGGTAAGCCCTAGAGGTGCTGCCAAATAATCAATCAATCAAATTGAGTAGTGACAGGGGGTTAGGGGGAAGTGGGGATAGGACAAGAATTAGTTGGATGAAGTGAGTTTTAGGAGGAGAAAGAGGTGTCCAGGCTTAACTGGAGCTGCCTGAGGGTTATCAGTGTTTGGGAGATCGGCGTTACTACGAAGACGGCTGGACCCGACCAGGGAGGCAGTGGGTCGAGAGCTGGGTGGCTGTAACTGTGGGCTATTGTACGGGTAGGGAATTTAAGGCCATATATTTATCCTCCCGGCCCGACTGGGAGTCCCGTACTAATAGCCCGCTGGTGATGAGGTGATGGTGAGGGTGATGGGTGGTGGTGGTGATATTACTTCCTCGGGAGGTCCGGGAAGCCTTGCTTCAGAGCTTGCTTCACTGTTAGGCCGCATTCGATGTAGTTGTATTTGCCTTTTTTGTGAAAATAGCAATTGCAGCCTAAGCAATTCCAGTCCAACATGCAGTAGCTCAGGAATCCGTTGTATTCAGGTGGGACGCAGTCCTCGTACGCATAACTCATAGTCATGTTGTGGTCCTTATTCAGGTGTGGTAGGCAGATATCCAAGAACAATTGGTGAGGGGTCTTGGGGGTGTCTGGTTTCTTCTCTACCTGTCTCACTGGTTCGATTTCAATGAGGGGCATGGAGGCACCTTTTTTGGTTTTGAAGGAGGTGAAGGAGGCTCTGCAGGTGGGTTGGTGTTGACTGCAGGGGTCTCCTCCATCGCCTCTTCTTCTTCTGCTGCAGGTGTCGGAGTTGAGTTGGTTTCTTCAGCAGCTCTTCCAGGATCAGCTTCTGGAGTTACTGCTTCAGGTTCAGGGGGACAGTTTTTTCTGTTTAGAGGTGCTTTGATGGTCAAGCGCCTCTGTGGAGTAGGTCTCTGTCTGACAGGACCCCTCTGGGCATTGTCCAACAACCCTCCTGGTACATGAATACCTGGGAGATTGTTGGCCTGAAGGAGGGCAGGTAGGTATTGCTGGAGGAGGGAGTTGTTTCCTCCAGCAAGAGCCACGGCCGTCCTGATGATAATATCGATCTTAATTGATATATCACTAGGCAGGTCCATGCTCTTTAGTCTGTCAACCTTTTTCATAATACCCTGCCTCTCCTTCAAGTCTCGGGCATGATGTGAGCCCTTGACTGTTTTGCCCCTGGGTCCTGTGACCAGAGTGGCCTCAGGACCTCTTGCCCCTGTTTTGGTGTGGAATTCTACCCTCTCTCCGTCACCTAAAGAGGGTACAGACTTCCTGGGGTTGTTTTTCTTAATATTTTTGTGGTGTACAAAAATATCAGTGCTGTTGTCGTCCCTGGTGATAAATCCAAAGCCCTTCTTCACATTAAACCACTTTACAGTGCCGGCAACGAGTGTGCAAATAAGTTCCTCATCCAGGTCTCTACCCTCTTTTGGTGCTGGTCAGTAGGGGCTGGTTTTCGGGGAAGAAGGACAGGGGTGGTCATTAAGATAGGGCCACAAAGGTGAGTCCCTCTATCATGGAGGTCTAGTGTGAGATGGGGCAGGTAGTGGAGACTCTCGTTTTCTGTTTGATGTATGTGGAGGGAGGCAAGATCAAAGTATATAGACACTAACAAGTAAACCTACTGTATACTCGAATTTCTTGAAGGGCGCCGAAGTGTGTAAGTCTTGTAAAATGGTGACGTTACGCTCAAGGTATACTGTGGCTATAGCTTAGGGTTATTTCTACCTGATGGCAAATTAAATCATTTAGCAGCTGATTCCTCGATACTTTATGAAAACTTAAAAAAATAATATGTCTCTGCATCCTCTTATTGTCACGTTTTCATAACCAGCAACATATTTCGCTCCAAAATCTGGAGTATTATTACTGTAGAAGTGGGGAGCGTGAGACCTTAGCCGTAGCCACTATGCCTCTACATTCGTACTTAATCATGATTGTATTTCGATGTATTTTTACTTATTTTGTACTGAATTGTATTGCATTAGGTTAGGTTCAGCTGGTTAGGTTAGTTATTACAATCAAATTAAGTAAAGCACTTCATGTGTGAACAGGCGCAAATGTATGGGCATGGCGGCTGCGGCCAAAGCCTCTTTCCCAGCGCAGACGACAAGAGAAACGATCTAAAATGTACTTTCTGTTTTCACTGTTGATTTATTTTGGAGACATTTTGTTAATTGTATGCTTATATAAATATAAAACAAATATTCTATCTATCTATCTATCTATTGCCTGACGCCGTGATCCCCGAAGGGGTGGCCACGAACGAACCGCCCCCATGCACCTCTGTCCCCAGTCAGTCGACGCCCCTCCCCCCAACCAGCACCGCCTTCGTTCATGTAGTTCCTCACTCCATCCTTCCACCTCATATTCGGTCTACCTCTCCCCCTCTGTCCCTCCACCTCGCTCTCGTACACCCTCTTAGTCATTCTCTCGCTTTCCATACGTTCCATATGGCCGAACCATCTCAAGTTGTTCCTTTTCACACTTTCCAGCACATCTACCTCCACACCACACCTCCTTCTTACTTCCTCATTAGTCTGTCTATCCCTCCATGTAACTCCGCACGCACTCCTTAAGTAATTCATTTCCACTGCTCTCACTCTTGGTCTGAGTCTCTCAACCAACGTCCATGCTTCGCTTCCGTAAGTCAGTGTCGGGATTACCACACTGTCATGCAAGGACTTCTTCACTTCCATACTGACCACCCTATTTCTTGTTACTACTTTTAGCGTTCCTACAACCCTCTTCCCCTGTTGTACCCTCTCCCGCACCTCTTCATCCATAGTCCCATCTTTACTCAACACACTGCCCAGATACTTAAAAGAGTTGACGATCTCCATAGCCTGACCGTTCAGCTTCACCTCACACTCTGTGACTTCACCCCTTTCGAAGACCATAACCTTGCTCTTCCCCGTATTTACCTTCAAATTCCGTTTTTCGCACACTGTTCCAAACTCATTTACCAGACCCTGCAACTCCCATTCATTATCACTCATCAGAACTGTATCATCCGCAAACAGCAGTATAGGTAGCTTCCACTCAATTCCCTCCCTTTTCAGCGATACACCAACATCCACTGCTCTTGATAGTATTTCTTTCATGACTCCATCCATATATACAGTAAACAACCACGGGGACATCACACACCCCTGTTTCAAACCAACATTCAGGTCAAAGAACTCGCTCTGCTCACTCTCCACACGTACTGCCGCCTTTGCACCCTCATACATGCTCTTCACTGCTTTCAGCAACTTGCCCTCTACTCCGTATATTCTAAGTACTTTCCACAAACCTTCTCTATCCACTCTGTCATAGGCCTTCTCCAAGTCCATAAAGGCAACATACACCTTTTGTTTCTTCTCCAGATACTTCTCCACAACACAATTCAGGGTAAAAATCTGATCTACACATCCTCTTCCCTTCCTAAAACCTCCCTGCTCGTCGCCTATCCATTTCTCCGTTCTCACTCTCACTCTCTCAATCACTACCCTACTGTATACCTTCCCTACTACGCTTAGAAGACATATTCCTCGGTGGTTACCACACACTCCAAATATTTCAAAGTATAAACAACATCAACTAAGACCTATCATTATTAATTTATACCGAAAATAATGGTGAACTATTATAGTCAGTCCTAAAATGATACATTTTCGGTTTTCTTTACTATCCAAAGAAAACTTTATATCTACGGCTAAGGAAGATAGAGGAAAGTATATTCTGTGTAAAGTAATGTATGTTTAACAGCAATGACACAAGTGAAGTTGGTTCCAGTACATAATTGAAACCATACATACACACATAAACCTGCCCAAGATTGCTTACCAGAGTATGGGACTCTTACTCAAGTGTAAATAAGGAAAATAATATGATTACCGAGTGTATTTTTCCCCTCTCGGTATTTTGACCATATTTATTGAAAAATTGCAGTAATATAGGGGTAAACTGCATACTCATATGAAGTCAATTATTTATGTAATATCCCTACTTATGGTAGCATAATGTGCAAACTACTTCAAAAGTTATATTTCGATAATATATGTAACAGAAGCCCAGAAGATGCTGAGAAAGGCTTCATTAACACCAACATTATCGATATATATGAACACATTAGGACCAGTTATATACTAGAATTAAGTTGTTTAGTCTTTTATCAACTCATTAAAACCAAAGTTACAAAACAGTAATATATACCAGTATTCTCTACCAGTATTCCATATGCTTTGATTTTACCAGAACCACCGTTAGTAAATAAAGAGGTAGCAAGCGTGGAGCCAGGCTCGTGACGTCACAGGTTCCAATATTGTTTTGGTAGGTTTACTTGTTAGTGTCTATATACTTTGGGCAAGATGTCCACCACAGGCGTAATAAATGGCAAGGGAGCCAGTAATACTGGTAGTGGTGGGCCGGGTCTTTGGGTCGCAATCGTTGCAATCCTGCATTCTGCCATCGTTGCAACCATGCATTCTGGCATATCAGAAATATTGTAGTTTAACGTGATGTTGTGAAAACTAACGCCCCCAGTATTCGAGGACGTCTTTCATCCATTTCTGGTCCTCAGTAAACTATTTTTCCGCTTTGGAAGGACATTTAAGAATTGAAAGAGTACAAACTATCATAATAAACCCTTTGACTCTCATAGATCATTTCAGATCTGAACGACATCGGCGAATGATACCCAAAATATAATTACGAGAGCCGTAATGGTATTCTGAACGATCTAAGTTAATACCAATCGATGTATGACTGATTAGAGGCGAACATAATATGTTTGTTAATTTTATAATGAAAACATTAACAGGAGATAAATATGGTAATATAACGATTGAGTACTTGATAATATATCGAATATATTCAAGCAAATAATTATAATACTGATATAAACATAAATAATCGAATGATGAGTAAAGAGTACCGCAAAACAACGTACCGTTAGTCTACAAGATCAACATGCAAAATATCACAATCATAAAAAACGATAGGTAAAAGTAAGTACAAAAATTACACCTTCATACATTAAAATGTAAAACTTGCAAACTAAACAAACCAAAATTGGGACAAGGACAATATAAAGTCAAATTAAATTATCAAAATCGCTATGTGGAAACAACGCTTACTAAAATGAAAATTATTAAATAAAAGAACACAATCCACCACATAGGGTGTACATCACTACATGAGCAAGTTAATCTGTTTCCCACATGACACACTTGAACATAATTACTACGAATTACCCATATACTACATTTTCCTAATTATCTTAAATTGTTACGTATAACTATCTATCTATCTATCTCTATCTATCTATCTATCTATCTATCTATATATATATATATATATATATATATATATAATATAGTTCAATTAAAATTTAAGGCACTAGAATTGAAATACATTAATTCGGAAACAATAAATATAATCGTAAACATTAATCATTCTTTAGTTTCCAAAACCCATTAGAAAGGTACGAGACATTGAGATCCAATCACAATTCAATAGCATCAGAAGAATCCTAGCCCATTTTACCTTTAGTGAATAAATGAAGGAAACTATTTGACGCCTCATCAAGCATGTCAGGGCACTTTTTTTTTTTTTTTTTTTTTGTCTATGTGATTGAGGGAGGCAAAAGGCATAACTGCCTATAGCGAGTGCCTCCCCCATAGTTGAAAGAGTGACAGGGCCAAAATCAAGGGACGTTCGAGCCAAAATGCCTGGACACACGGAGCTTGAAGCAATTTAAGTCATAGGAAGAGGGAAAGACTGATTCTGGGAGAGAGTTCCAGAGCTCAGATGTTGAGTAGAAGAAAGTTTGAGAGTAACGTTTCACTCTTGGGTTGGAGAGTTGCACAGAGTAGGGGTGGGATTGAGTTGCAAGACGGGTACCACGTGCCCTACGTAAAGGAGGTGGTATGCACTGGGATAGCTCTGAGGAACACTGATTATTATAGTAGCGATAGAATAGCGAGAGAGATGCAACATTGCGGCGGAGAGAGAGAGAGAGATTGCAGAGAGTTGGTGAGTGGACGGGAGTTAATGATACGAAAGGCCTTCCTTTCAACTTTGTCTAGGAGAGCGGTGTGAGAGGAACCTCCCCACACATGTGAACAATACTCAATACAAGGGCGCACTATGCCCCTGTACAGAGCAAGAAGCTGTGCAGGGGAAAAGATCCCCCTAAGGCGGTTGAGCACACCCAGCTTCTGGGAGGCTGCCTTAGCAAGACTGGTAATATGGTCCTTCCAAATGAGAGCAGAAGAAAAAGAGACACCAAGAATATTGAGAGAAGATGAAGGGTTGATTTTTGTATTGTTGAAGAATAAGGGATAGTCCGCTGGGAGATCCTGACGGGTAGATAGATGGAGAAATTGAGTTTTGGAAGCATTAAAGTTAACAAGGTTTTCTCTGCCCCAATTGGAAATAGTATTTAGATCAGAATTTAAGAGTTCTATGGCTTCATTACGTTTGTCGTTGAGGGACTGCTGGCTGGGGCGTTCTGAAAAACTAATGGAGTAGTGTAAGGTTGAGTCGTCTGCGTATGAATGGATGGGAATTAAGGTACAGTTAAGGAGATCATTTATAAAAATTAGAAAGAGAATAGGAGATAGGACAGAGCCCTGAGGAACACCGGAGTTTATAGGGTGAGGAAGTGAACAATGGCCGTCCACAACCGCAGCTATGGAACGGCCGGAAAGGAAATTAGAGACAAAGGCACAGATGGAGGGATAGAAACCGAAGGAGGGTAGTTTAGAAATTAAAGATTTATGCCAGACTCTATCGAACTATAACTCTTTCTGTAATATAGCCAATTTATTATTTCTTTTGCTAGCACTAGATGAATTAGTACAGCTTAGGAATTCCCATTAAACCTTTTGACACCCATATATCTTTCGTAAGTTCAATTAAATCGTCTAGTAATAGCAATGTTGGCAATAAATACTGCGTTATGCTGAAATGATTAACCAAAGACTAACATAATTATTCAAGACGGACAAAGGACAGCATAAGACAACAATCCCACAACCATAATGAGAAACAACACTTACTTCTTCTTGTTGCTGTTCCAAATGGTCGTTCTCTATCACTAGGACTCTTCTGCCATCACTAATCTGGAAGGGTTGAAACATATCTTATAATGCTGTCATGTTTATTTTATTTATTTTTATTTAAACCACCCTACCAGTTTCATCTTCACCATATTCATCACAACCACCATCCCAATACCGTCACCATTATCTCACACACACACACACACACACACTATGTAGCCATTGAATCTATTTAAATATCTCTACTTTATATCTCAACAATCTTCCTGCAACCACAACCACGATCACCACCAACAAGATGATCACCCTACCACGAAACCACCAACATTATTAAACTCCCTACCACCACCGAAAATATCAGCAACAACAATTACTTTATTCTACTACTACCCCTTACTCCCACCAACACCCATAATCGTTCAGCTCAAGATTATTCGAACAGGGCCCGAAAAAAGGCCCTGAGGAGGTAGGTCATTCATCACTTGAAAAGGAGATGAATATATCTCGTTTTCAACCACTACCACAAATTCTCTGCACCACCACCGTCATTATTCCTTATTTTCACCTTAATGATCTTCAAATTCCATCACTATTTTCTCCCTTTATTTTTGCGCCACAAGCACCATTATCTGCCCGGTCATTATCACCGCCAATAACAAAATTACTTTAATCATAACCGCCATTACCCCCACCAAAACTACACCATCACCAATGTCCTTTTCACCATCTTTATCACCACATTTCTCATTACCACCACTATCACCCTCAACACCAATTAGGCCAATATCCTCTATCACCTCACCACCAACAACACCCTAACTATTTTCCTCTCATTCCCCACAACAACACTCCCACTCCCAGTACATCACTAGCACCAACATCACCACCAGTATTGAATTGAATTGAGTATCACCATCTTAACCGCACTCTATACCCAATATCGCTTTACCAGAGTCAAATTCTAGGGAGACCAAATAATCTCGCGCAAAGAAATTAATTTATGTCTTGCTTCTAATTCCCGTGTCTAACCGTCTCTACCTCATCACCAATACTATTTTTCACTCACTCCACCTCCACCACCACTATCTAATTACATAACCCCAGCGCTGTCACCCCTTCCATTTATTTACTGTACCACCTCCCCCCACTACTACCATTAGCTCCACCCTGCCACACACCCAATTGACACCTATCGTTGAACTGGAGAAATATACAAAGGGAGGTATTTCATCACTCAGGAGATTAACATATTTGTTTACTCTCCTTCATTTCCTCAAACCTACAACACCATCAATACGACCTTTCACTCTCTCACCCCCCCCCCCCCACCCCGATACACACCTCCATCACTACCTCCTGTCCTCTAACCTCTATCCTGTATTTATACGAACTTACTAATATAATCAAATCAAATACAAAATCTAACCTCTACCACCAATAACTGCCGCACCCCCACACAAAAAACTCTCCATTACTGCTAATACCTTATCGAACCAACACCGCCCACGCTATCCTCTTCCTCCACCTCTCCACCACCACCACCACCACCAATATCATCCCCCACCCACCATTTTGTCCCACCTCAACACCCCCTCCCCCACCCGCCCACCTACCCAGCTGACATCCCCGATCGTTCACCCCGAGAAATACCCTAGTGAGGCAACTCATCAGCCAGGACATGAATAGAAGTCTAGCTCTCCACCATCGCAATCATTATTCCTCACCTACCACAAACCTTTCCTCTTTCACTACCACCACGACACTTCATTCATTTCATCATACACCAAACCTACCACCACCACACATGCCTTCTTCAACACAGCTCCCCACCTAACCATCACCATTACAACCATCCAAATCTCTTCCCCAACACCGCTCCCACTTAGCCATCTCCACTACCACCACCAATGCCTTATATAACCCCGACATCCCCTATCCTTCAACACAAAAAATGCCCTAGGGAGGCAATTCATCACCCAGGAGATGAATATATTACTTTGTTACGATCGGGTCTCGTATAAATCAGTGGCTCTTATACATTGGACTAGACTGGCATAAATGCAACAACGGAAACGCTAGATCCAACCCCTGATATATAATCCCGTCGAACAAAGAACACATTATACCCTCCAGAGTTATATCTGCAATAGCGGGGTATCTTAACTCTCAGTATCTATGTGCTTCTACTATAGGCTGATGATCTCTGAAACAGCCTATTACCTATAACATATGGTTGTTTAGTTATGGTACACAAGGAAAAGATAGTTTACTTAATTAAATCACAAGAGTGATCTAATGCAAATAAGAAGAAGGTTTACTTAACGTTACTTTAATCAATAATATCTGTCACTCCTTTATGAAAGAAAGTGTTGTAAAGTCCTCAAGCAACGAACAAGGAATCTTCTGAATAGTGTCGGATGCTACTAAGAAGAACGTATCGGAAATGGAACCACAAAATAGCAGGAAGCAGGACAATGCACGTGTAGGCTAAACACACAAAAAGGCTGGACATATAATGTTATTGGACACAAGAATATTATAAGCGGTGCAACTGTAATAATGCTCGCCACGAAAAAGAAGTACTCCTATTAACAAAACCGGTCTATGCTAGTTGTGTCTCTCTACAGCAACCTAGACCTCAAAATGCTTGTGTAAAAATAATGGGTATGCATAAAAGAGTATATGATCTAATCCAGCTAATGTCTGCCCGGGTTAATAAAGTCTAGCTGGGATGCGCAAAGGTACAGAATTCTGGTGGAGCAAGGCAGCTCCTAGCCTAGTGTGGACCTTGGGTCTGTGCGGCCTGATTACGTTAATATGAAGGGGTGCTCTCTTGAGGATTCTCGATCACAAGTATCGAGTATCCTCCTGGCGACCCTCAATAGTAAAAGCAAATAGAGTACGAACAGTGTTGGGTGGATTAGGCAAGCAGCCCTCATGCACTACACAGTCTAAACTCCAAGGTACACAGACAAAAGATCCACCCAGGTAACCCACAGAATCCGTAGTGTCGTGTAGCTCAAAAGTAGCCTACACACATTGAAAACACCAACAGCAAGGTACCTGATCCCTAGTCTAGCATTATTTAACCCTGTAGAAACATTAGTGATTGATGGAGACAGTCTGAGCAATACAATCTCCCAAAAAGACAATGACTATCTTCAACCTTAATCTAGTACATAAGAAATGTGAGATCCAGCATATAATACAGTCTGGCCACCAATTCAAGGTGTGGATGCAGAGAACCAGAGGGGAATTGAGATTAATAAAAGGTGAGGAAGTAGTGGAAATGATAGAGGCAGTAGGAGAGAAAGATTCTAAGACAAGAGTGTGGGACAGTTCAAGGGAGATGCTTAGAGTATGCTGTCTGGGAAGGATCTGACAAGGATATTCCCATGGACCTCCTGGCTGGAGTCCCAGTTCGCAAGAATGGCACGAGGGCGCGCGACAGTCGCCCAGTAAGCACCGCGTAGTAGGCAGTGTTAGGCAGGAGGCAACGAATCCCGCGAGGCCTATGTAAGGGGGCCATCCACGCGCCGCACTCACTACCAAGTCACACCACCTTGTCTCTCTCTCTCTCCCTCTCCCGCTCGCCTTCCCATCATTCAACTACTTAACACAATACTTTCAATTGACTAAATAAAATAGAAAGGATTGTGACAGACGAAAATAAAGAACAGTTCTGAACTGTCTGCAACACAAGCTTTCACGAGAAGGAAAGTAAACAATGATAGGTAGACTGTAGCTATATTCTCTGCCCTGGCGAGTCCTAGCGAGTAAGCCATGCGGTTCTGGGGGAAGCAATGAGCGTCACAACTTGCTCTCCCGGATTGAACCTGTAGAGACGTTCTTATGGATGGCCCCAGGGAATGTTGAAAGTTAGATTTCCAGTTCGGCTTGTGTGTGTGTGTGTGTGTGTGTGTGTGTCTAATTGTGTACTTGCTTATCTGTCCATTTTCTTCCCATACAATGTAACATTTAATAAATACATACATATATATACCGTATATATATATATATATATATATATATATATATATATATATATATATATATATATATATATATACATACATACACACCAGCATGAATTACATGGAATATGTTAACAGAAATGTGTGTATCTTTCCCAGCCAAATGAATTGTATGTGTGCGCCCACGAACACGACCTCCATTGTGGCTAGTTCCAATTATTTTTCTTCCGACATTTCCATGTCTTCTCTTCCCTGCCCCGTCTTGTCTTCCTCCTCTTTTCTCCCTTGTTGGTTCCTCCTCTTTTCTCCCTTTTTGCTTCCTCCTCTTTTCTACCTTCTTGCTTGCTCATCTTTTCTACCTTCTTGCTTCCTCCTCTTTTCTCCCTTCTTGCTTCCTCCTCTTTTCTACCTTCTTGCTTCCTCCTCTTTTCTCCCTTCTTGCTTGCTCATCTTTTCTACCTTCTTGCTTCCTCCTCTTTTCTCCCTTCTTGCTTCCTCATCTTGTCTCCCTTCTTGCTTCCTCCTCTTTTCTCCCTGCTTGCTTCCTCCTCTTTTCTCCCCTCTTGCTTTCTCTCTTCCATTTTTCTTCTTCTTTGGCGTCTGGCTGTTGTGTAGGTGCCTCAGTTTTTCGTCGCCGTGTCTTCGCTCTTGTTATTGCTTGTGTGTGCGCACGTGGTGTGGGGGGAGAGAGGGAGGGAGGGAGGGAGAGAGAGAGAGAGAGAGAGAGACAGACAGAGAAAGAAAGACAGTGAAAGAACCTAAGAGATAGAGAGAGAGAGAGAGCAAAAACAAAAGGAGAAACCATGGGGAGATGAATGCTAAAGTTTTAATGAGATGGAAAATAAAGATATATACAAACTTCAACAAATAAAATATAGTACAGTAATCCAAAAAAAAAAAAAAAAAAATCACAACAAGTTATATTAAGGACAACAAGGGTATAACTAACTGCACTATGAATATATTTTCGGTTACCCCTTAAGATTTTTCCCTATAATCTGGAAAGTATTAACAATTCTTACCAGAAGTTGATTACAAACTTGTGGTAAGGGGATGACAGAGGGGGAAAAGATGCCAGTAAATGGGTCAGAGGGATTTTCGTCCACACGTCCAGTCGCTTAGAGGTAATTTTGCCCATATTTTCTATTACATTTTCGCCCGAACGTTTCTTCACCATCAAACATTTTGCTCACATAGTTTTCTCCCGAACTCAGGGACGAATAATTGAGATGTATTTGTGCAATTGCGCAGAATAAAAATAGGAGAAGCTAACATAAATATTAAGAAATACGAATAAATACATTAATGGAGGAATGGAAGTGGTTAGAACAAGATAAACATTTGATGCATGTCAGTTTTCAGTAATGTATAATGAAAGAGTAGGAAAAAGGATTAACTAAAGGAGTAAAATATAGGAGTATGTGTGAAGAAAAAGGGAGGACTCGGCATAAAGTGAAAAACAACGAGTGAAGGAAAGTAGAAATGAAGTAATTATATGGACAATGAATTAAAGTTGATGATAACATCGTAAGCCACTAAAGAAAAAGAAAACACATAATCAAATAATTATAGAGGAGGGAAGAAATGGGGACACAAAAAAAAGGTTAAAAGAAACTAAAGACGAGAATTAGGTCAGTGATCAAAGATAAAGAACGTAAGAAGTGGAGTAGTTTAGGGGAGATTTTTAGTTTGATTCCTATACCTCCATCAAGCTTGAACAAAATAAAACTAAGACCCCCCCTTCGATACAAGTTTGTTAATTCTTCGGTAGAAAAATGTCCCGGCATTCCTTTTAAATTACAGACTCGCTATCGCTCGCCAGGGTAAAATAGACACCTAAATGGCAGGAAAGGTTTTAAAATTGACATACATTGGTCGAAATGTCTTAAAATTGCCAAACTAACGGGGAGAACGTCTTAAAATCTCGAAAAATAATCCCTTAAGCGAAAATCTCCCCTTAATGGAATAGGTGTGAATGCAATATATACAAACTGAAAGATGAAAATTAACTGGTGATAGACTGGGGAACTGGACGAATGTGTGACAACAAAATAATAGAATGCGAGTTAGGTAAATTGCCGGAAAAAATAATGATTCTAAGCAAAGGAGGAAGGGTAAATCACAATGGGTTAATACTAATTGTAAAAAAACAGAACGGGAAGTTATAGTTAGGAATGACGTTTGTTTAGTCATGTCCTGGCTAATAATATACAATTTTTTTCATATCTTTCAAACATTGAGGAAGCCTAGCTAAGCCTACCTCCAGCAACTTTTCAATATGATTTTGTTTTATTTCATGTGTTCCGGTTAATACTAGATTGGTGTATCCTACGGCAGCCTGTTATTGTCAATGATTGAATATTTTTTCTTTATTATCGTTTTTAGCCCCCCACATAATATTCCTTGATCTTCATAACCCTACCCACTAGTGGATGCCTTGTTTTTAGATTGTTGGAAAATAGGTATATGCTCATTTCGGATGGTCCTCACTATGTAAATCCACTCTATATCTATGAAGCTCACAAGAATCACAAATAATCGGTACCAAAATCTATGGCGGTTCAAATTATTTTTTGCGATTAGAAAAGGCTTCAAGTAGCCAAAAGGGTTAAAAAAGGGAACATTGTGAAAGCTCAGCAAAGACACGCAGGGAGCCAAAACAAAGAAACAAAGGCAAACACAAGTGTAGAAAATAGGAAGGGAAGGAACTGCTTAATAAATGGGAGAATATGAAAAGGTGAAGGAGGAGAGGTGTAAGGATAGTAGGGATTTTGTGGGGATATTTGTATATATTTGTTAATTATGTTGTGTGTTTGTTATTTTCTTTATTTTCCTCCCAAGGCCTTCATCAAACCTTAAAATGTTTTACCCCAAGACCACCTTTCGTGAAAAATGTATGTATTTTTCGGTAGAAACATGTCTTGGCCGAAGGTCGGTTCTATCTATAAATTATAGGCTCGCTCTCGCTCACCAAGAAATACAGTATATAACCTAAATGGCACAAAAGGTCTTAACATCACCAAATTAAAGGAGGGAACGTCTAAAATCTCAAAACTAATGGGACTAAACAAAACGGAGAAGGAGCTCCAGAACAACCAAACCTCCTCTTAAGAGAAGTGGTTGTCAGTCTTGTACCTTGTGGGAGAGGATCATGTTTGCTGTTTTTCAATCCTCGTAATTAGATAGGGGAACCAAACAAAGCCAGGTAGGATGAGAAACCTTGTATGGGGGCGATGGGTAAATTGAGAGAGAGAGAGAGAGAGAGAGAGAGAGATAGAGAGAGAGAGATAATGAGAGAGAGAGGAGGGAGAGAGAGAGAGTGTGAGAGAGAGATTTATGTAATCAATCATATCAAATCATACACACACGTACTGATAATTAGTTTCAATTGTTTACCGGTGTGAACTGCTTTATTTACTATTCTTCATAAATACAACTAGTTTGTTCAGAGATCTGCAGCTATTTCGTCAAACTTATGTAGATGAATAACGTATTGCCATCAATTATTAATGTTCAGTATCAACGCCAACATATATGACAAATACTTAAGTAAGTTATGAGTCACCTGTTAAAACCACCGAAAACATTACCGGTTTTTACAAGTACATGGTAATTAAACATAGATGGATTAATTAGATATATGTCTTTGAAGGATAATTAAAACCTGCGGTTTTAGCTACTAAATAATATACTTCTTAGACAGAAGCTGACATCATAATACATTGAGAATTTTCTATAAACAGTAGGCCTAATCCATTTCAGTAACAGGAGCTGTTCCTGATAAGCACATACCACCAACACTACAGGTCATTATTACAAAGTCCCATTAGAACAATACAACTACGATACAAAACTTTGACTTGTGTATGTGTTCAGTGATGACTTAATGCTGATAAACTGTCGTGTGGCGCTATACTCTACTCTAGAACAAGTCCTGTTACTTGAATGGTAAAACGATTATGAATACTCTTCCACGAAGGCAAACTTCCAGCAAGAAGGAAAAACGGAGGAAAGACCGGGAAGATATTTATTTTGAAGGATATCTGAGTGGCATTATATTTTTAGTTTGAAGGGGTCTGGGGAGGCGTTTCTCTTAGTTTTTGGGGAAATTAAAAATACATTGGTCGAAAAAGGCAGCAGCAATCAAAACCCTCAAAATAATATAACAATATATCTTAACAACCCCAGATACGTGCACCAGAGAGTGTTAAGTTACTACATTGACCTAGCGCTTCCCGCCTCCATACCTCCCCACCTTTCTCTACTATAGTCTTCAAGTAATATTTACCCCTGGAGGATTATGACGTATTTGGACAGTTTAGTCTGCCTAATAGCAGACGATTTTATTCAGATTACGTAGAATAAATGGCAGGCAGAAGGTTAATCGAGATAATATTTACCCTTTTGAGGCCCACCGATTCTTCCTAAGTTGTATATAATAATTTAAAGCTAGCCAGAACAACCTGTCAAATCGCGTCATAAGCCTCAAGGGGTTTAACATATATCACCTCAACATTCAACACACATTTTGTTACGACTGGGACTCGTATAAAACAAGGGCTCTTAATCATTAGACTAGAAAGGCACACAGCCACAACGGTAACACTAGATCCAACCCTCGAACTTATAATGCCGGCGCACAAAAACACCATATACCCTCTAGAGTTAAATCTGCGATAGCGGGGTATCCTCTAACTCGGTATAAATGCACTACTACTACAGGCTGATGATCTCTGATACAGCCTGATCACAACAACATACAATTACGTTAATAATGTATACAAGGAAAAAGATAGCGAGCTTAATTAAATCACTGGAATGATTTAATGCAAACAAGAAGAAGGTATAATTAAAGTTACTCTAAACAATAATAAACTGTCACTCCTATATTAAAGAAAGTGAATGAAAGTCCTAAAGTATCGAACAGGAATCTTCTGAAGAAAGTCTGATGCTGCTTAAGATGATCGAATCGGATTTTGAACTGTTATATAAAGCAGGAACAAGATATGACAAGTGTAGGGACATACAGTGTTAACTGGCACGGGAAAAACGATAAATGTGCAATAGTATTATCTCCAACAACAAAAGAAGTACTTCCTCAGGCAACGCAAAAGCCTGCTCGGGTTGTGCAACTCAACAACAACCAAGGCTTACACTCAACGTGAATAAAAATGCTGCATACATAACATAAGAGCTTATAATCCTAATCGGGTGTCTGCTAGGCGAATAAAGTCAAGCTGCGATGTCGTAGGCTAGGAAACAATGGCTGAGCAAGCGGCTCGTAGCCTAGCGAGGTCCTTAAGACTGTACGGCCAAATTACGTTAAATGACGGGGTGCTCTCTTGAGAAATCCAGATCGCTAGTATCTGGTTCTGTCCTGGCGACCCTCTTCAAGTCAAAGCAAAACTAGTTAGCACAGTGTTGGGTGGCAGAGGCAAAAGCCCTCACTCGCAACACAGTGCTAAACTCACAAGGTACACAGTCAGAAAGACAACCTAGGCTTCCCACGCATCCGTTGCGATTGTACAAGTTCAACAAGTTCAACAAAACCTGGTACACATCGGAAATCACAACATCAATAGCCTCACCCCAGTCTAGCATTAAATAGCCCAGCAGACAACCAAGAAATAGGTAGGGAGACACCGCGAGTGTGTCGAACCTCTACAGACAAAATGTTGACCCCTCCAAAATGTCTAACTAAACATGATATATCTGAGAGCTTCAGCATATAGTGCGATGGCCGATATATGAAATCGTGCAGAACCAAAGGGGAGTTATGACGTTAAATAGATTAGAAGAATAAGAGGTAAGAAGTTGAGAGAGAGAGAAAGTGTTCTATAGGTGGAAGTCGGGGACAGATGGCAAGGGAGATGTGAAGGTTATGCTGGTCAAGCAAGCTCTGAGCGAGGAAGGCACAAAGGCAGCAAGGAGTGCGGGGGAACTACCTCCTGCTGCGGCAGGAGGGCAGCAAAGCGGCCAGCCACTCAGAGGGGCCGGCCGTGGCATGACGTCACCGAGACAACGCGTAACACTACGCGCACAACCCTCTGCCTCCTGCACTTACTCACTCACACTCTCTAGCTGTATCATTCAGTCTTATACATTAAACTTATAACTGATGATATAAAATATAATGCATTGTCACAGACGAAAATAAAGACCACTTCTATACTGCCCGTGACATGACGGTTCACAAGAAAGAACGTATAACATTGTAGATAGACTGTAGCCAAATTCATTGCCCTGGCGAGTGTTAGCGAGTGGCCAAGCGAGTGGCTGAGCCCACGTGGCGTTCTGCTAAGCTGCAGGCGTCACAATTTCACAACACAACATAATTAAAAACTACAAATTAAAGGCACACTACTTTTTTTCTCACTATCCATTCCAATTAATTGAGCTGGGCTGGCGTGCTATTTTGTATTAGGGTTTGCAGTTCTATTTGGAAGCCTAATGTAGCTTACCTGTAGAGTGTAGAATTGGCCAATCTAGGTAAGAATTCAATTTCGTTTAAATGCCAGTAAGGGTTTATTTCACTGACATTCATTTCCCTCCATTTAGTTCCAATTCGCTCCATGTTGTTCAAGTTCGCTAATTTTCGTAAATTACGGCTATAGTCTTAAAACTTACCATGGTGAATAACTTTTCGTGAATGAACGAGACTATTAGCAATATAGTATTTACCTAGCGCAACTGAGAATGCGAACCAAACAACTTTATTTCAAGGGGGAAGGGTTTTTTATTTGCCAATTTACTTGCTTATTTAAAAACGAAATTGGTTAATTCAGACAGCCTTTAGCTTTTTAATACCCATACATCCTTCCTAAGCTGTATACAATTGTCTAATGATAGCCATAATATAATGTCAAAACGTGTCATGATCCTCAAGGGGATAAGAAAATGTATTAGAGGGTCCTTTGAGGGGTATTTGCCTAATATGTCTGTATATTGTGCTGCGGATTCCTCTAATAGAAATCAATGTTTCAAAGGTGTTATTAGGCACGGTTGTTTCTGTTTATAGTAGCTAAATTGTTAGATATTTTGTAAAGAATCGGTGTCTTGTATAATTATGCTATATTATTGCTAATGGGTTTAGTTGACTTATTAACTATGATGACAAAATATATGTATATGTAATCACTTCTGAACCATCTTGCATAACTATTCTATGATTATGACCTATTACTATTATTGTCAGTGTGTTAAATCCATACGGTTTCTTAGTATTCTAAAATGACAAAACGATTGCTAGATATTTTACAATTCTGATGTGTGTGTGTGTGTAATTCTGATGTGTGTGTGTGTGTAATTCTGATGTGTGTGTGTAATTTCGCATTGAAGTTCCAAAACATTGTCATAATCTTCAATATAATTAAGATACATTATGTTGTGTTTACCTAAACTAAAACTAATAATACCCCGAAGAATTCTTGAACTTCTCCTCAATATAGTTTGGATCGCCAAACATCAGGTTTTTAATTAGAGAATCAATAGAAGGCAGAATGTTTTGGATTAGTAAAGATTATAAAAACTTACGGCACTATGCCAACCTTATCTACGAATCCTTACTCTATTCTAAACAAAAAATAGCTAGATTTGGTTATTTAGGTTAATTAGTAGCCGGTTAATTAAAAAAATAAAAATAAAGTTGACCATTAGAATGGGTCCGTTGAGTAGGCTTTCCATTCCGATCGTCACGCTTAGTACAGTACCGTACTCTATTTTTGAGAAGCTTTACTTCCAAACTCGGACTAATAATTTTGTATATTTCCTAATCCATTTGTTCAACTATACTTGTGACTCCCATGGATATACAGTAGGGGCACCAACCTATCCTAACTTAACCTAGTATGATTTCGCGCATGTATCCTAACTAAGGTAAATTAGTTTTGGGGGAAACAGTTAAGACGTTTAACGAGTGAATATGGATAACAAAACTTAAGTCCACACCTTTAATAGTACATACATACGGAATCTCGAGCCAAGTGTTGTACTTACGAGATGTAATAAAAACAAAATACGATAACTATGGGTCGATCCACACTCGAACGTCACCCGTTACTCAGTGTAAACACACAATTGCAAGCAGACCACTAGATATACCTAAAACTACCCAAACATAACGTAGGGCAATTGATTTACCCAAAAGTAAGCAAATCGCACGAATCAAGGTGAAGAGGCTCGGGTTTTCGTATGTTTCAAGGGGGCCTAATTAGGGATCCGAAGGGATACAGGATGGGTTGAGGAGGGGGGGGGGGGCCTCCGCCCCCTAACACGCAGCATTGTGCACATATTGGTAGGTAATGGGCTATTGTTAAGGATGTGCATTGTGTTTCACTGGTAGGAGTACCGGAAATTGAGTTCACGGCGAAAATATAGGTAATAAGTCGGCACCAACAGTTATTGACTAGTACGAAAGAAAATAGGACAAACTGGATTTTAGGTTACGTATGGGATATAATGTTCTAAATGTGTACTATAGCTTTGTCATAGAGTATTAGTCACCGCAATATATGTCTTTACCGCTGCATATTAAATTATTTTTCCTTAGACATTGTGGGTTAAATATGGGTGGAAGGAAAAATGGCGGCCATCTTGGATCAGCTGAGAACTAATATTTTTAACTTTTATACCATATTTTTAGTATTTTGTCATATTCTATATCAATGCTAACCCAGCGGGGGTCTGGGGGCAGCAGCCCCCAGGTTAGGTTAGGTTGTTAGGTTAGGGTAATGACAAAATATGGTTTTAGGGGGCATGTTTCAATATTGCAAAATAATGGGTAAATAGGAATTTGCAGAAGGAAAAACACCGTAATAAAACACATTAATCAATGAAGGAACTGATGAGAAAAAGGATTATAATACAAAAAACACATACGTGACCTAAAATCCAATTTGACCAGAAAATAATCCATAAGGCAGGAATCCCGTAATCGAGGAGTAGAAGTCGTGTATATTACCCTATAACTCAAGTAAATCAAGGTCAGAATGAAACTTTGGTGTATTTATCCCTCTAGACAATTTTACAATAATTTGCAGGTTATGTTCTAATATATTTTGCTGTCAAATTAAATAGATTGAGCGATAAACCGTTGTAATCTATCCACACACTTGTTATTAGTAGTAGATGAGCTAAATAACTAACCTAACCTAATTAACGTATGCCCATTCGTCGCATACACACATTGTTTACCCATATCTGAAGCTAGTAGCGTCCAATAATAATCAATCACACAACAAATTGGCTTGTTTTCTCAGGTGCCGACACGTATCATCCCCCACACATATCTATATACACGGAAATATCCTTACCGTTTGCTGATAACCGATGTAGGAGCCTAATATTACACGAGAAGGGCCATAAAGTCCGGAATATCGGCACAACAACACCATAAACAAACGTGCACATATGATCCGCAGCACTACGTGGTTCGCGTTCCCTAACACAATACCATATTGAGTTTCTCAGTACTAGAGGTTTAGGGAAATAACAAAATAATTCAATTTTGTTGCATCCAGATGTGGATGCAATCCATTTTTCAATAAGCACATACGTACTGTATATTTTCCCTCTTCATAGCTTTAATTGAAGACATAATGTAGTTTCGGTATCGAGCTGAATAGCTACGTATCCAAAGTGACTACGCAAGTTGGTCCGGAGTCAGGCCTGCCAACCTTACTGACGTCAGGGCAGTTGCAGATTCGGGATTATACCAGAAACTAATGTAAAATAATAATGAACTAATTATTGTTGAATTGTTGATGGTTATAATACTTGTTAGTAATTTCAGACATCAATGTCAAGAAGACTAACAATACAATAGGAGTAATATATATAGTATTAAATAGACTAGAGAAACAAATATATTTACAATACACCGTTTATAATGCTGGTTTTATTATTCTTGATCTGAGGACTCTGTGTCTTGCTCCCTCAAGTAATATATTACATTCTTGGTGTAAGCAGCCCGCTGGAGTCAAACGTAATTGGAGAGACGTTAGACATTAATATCCGGTGAAAACACCTTTCTCTTGTTCCACATTTCATTTTCACCGTACGTTCTTTGTGACTGATGGAAACACAGAAAACGGAGAAGAGTTTATTTTTCGGGCAGTATTCTTTATCTTGCAGGGAGGGTTGTGTCTATCCCATAATGAACACATACTAAAGAAATTATTGTTGACTTGTGAAAAATAAACTGGACATCACCATATTTAATAGAGATTCCAATGTCTCTCTATTTGTTTCGTTCGCCAAGGAGTAAGGCTTGAGTGTGATGACCTTTATGTGTGTGGGCGCTAAGACCCACCAGGGGCTAACACAGGAAAGAACTCTGACATTTTTATTTATGTACACACAGGGACATAAGTCGTGGTCCTTTCTGAATCTTTGAACGACTAAAGGGGAGACTTGTATTTGTTTGTGCACATATTTTTGTATTAAATATTAGTATATACAATAGTTTCCTCCCTAGACCTCCATCAAGCTTTAAACAATACCTCCAAGACCCCTTATCGAGCTAAGTATATACATTACTTGGTAGAAAAATTTCTCGGCCGAAGGCCGATTTCTTCTAAATTACAGATTTTATGTTTTGGACACATGCGGTTTATCAAAATAAATGTCCAACGTAAACTTGTGCCTGTAAAACTATTGTCTAGGCATTCCTCTCTGCGTCTGGGATTTCTCGAAAAGGGGCTCCAATCCATACGCTATTTTTGACTTGCAGTGTGCTGGCTTAATAATCCATAAGTATTGATAGCCTATGAAGTTCTATTTTAACTAGCTAATTAACTCAACGCAGCTGTACACTCAGGGACATAAGTCGTGGCTTTAAGTTTTCGAAGCAATCCCGAATGAAATCAAATTTGTTTATTAAATCTTTACCCAGTATATCGGTGGCTCATTTGGACAGCATGTGGATTTGGAAAGGACCACCACCATGTCCTTCAGGATACACAAGAAGGAACAAATTCTGGTCCATTATGAACCTTCGACAAGCAAAACGAACCTCCAAAATGTAAGTACCGGTACAGAAACTGGGAGACGATTCGATGCAGTTCGGAATAGCTTCAGTAACTTAAAGGCAACTCATGCATATTTTATTTCTCATAAGCTACCTAACTTTAATAATTTATGCAAAAACGTGGCATTATTCATAATAATTGTCCCCGATGTTGAGCAGGAAATCAAATGAATTATTTACAAAAACGTTACTGAGTATTTCAATTGTTGCTGATTCAAAGCTTCGAAGAATGTTACCATATTGTCAGATTCTGATACACTTTAGAGCCTCGGCAAATTTATAGGAAACTCCGAAATACAAATAGTCATGTAGAGATTTAAAAATGACTTTCAATTAAACCCAAAACAACTATGAAAATGTATGTACCAGCATTAATGACCGCGACCGTACAATCGAATTGAATAGTTCACAGTAACTGTTCATCTTTCTTGCAATCTGTCTTCATTTAAAGTTACTATCATTTTCTGGTGACATTCCTCACGTGTTTCTATAGTTCTTTAGAAGAGGCTTTTGATTATCGCCGTAGACATGTCGAGTTAATGTAGTGTACAGTCGAGAACATAAATGGCAACACAACCATTTCAATCCGTATTGAACGCAATGATCTATCTCTGTCTCTCTCTCTCTCTCTCGACTGAAAATAAATATTGTGGCGACTAAATTTCGACACCAAGGTTTGATATCACATTGTTTACCACATATTTTGAATTTTCGAGTAGTGTAATTTTACATTATATCATCATATCTATGTTTTGTGAATTCTGCTCGCCGTAAAGCTAGTGTCACATGCGCGAATTTACCCGCAATTTTCGACGAGCAATTTTTTTTCATAACATTTTCTGTAATTAGGCCAAAATCATAAACATTACCATCATAACCAAAATGACTTCAAAATGTAAATGTCCACACCTATTCACTGGCTGACTCTTCCCAAATGGCGGATATGTTAACTCGATTTATCTTGTCCTTTCTGAGTTATGAAGAGTTAATGGTTAAGATTTCTGGCCTAATTATAGTGAATAGACTATATGTATATATTGTCAATATATTTTAAATCTGTGTATTTTACATGGTTATTGTTACCTCTCTCTTTCTCTCTGTTCACCAACTTCCTGCAACTAACGACGACACCAACTAATGGATAAGAAAGAAGAAACTTTAGCCTCACAGTTTATACCATATGGCTGAGAGAGAGAGAGAGAGAGAGAGAGAGAGAGAGAGAGAGAGAGAGAGAGAGAGAGGATGAGGTAGGTGGGGGGGATGCGTGATGTTTTTACTTAATAAGTAATACAGTGAGGTGTAATGCATGCTTGTATTACTACCCTTTCCTATAAGCTGTTCTGCCTAAGTTACACAGACACTCTGACCACACAGGCCTTGCGTTCTCTACTAGGTGGTCCGAAGTGTAACCTTAATGGTTAGGAAATGCCCACAAGGAAATTGTGTGTATAGTACAGAACAACATTTGTCAAAGTGAATTTTCAGTTGCTGAAGATTCCTACAAATTTTAAAAATATTAATTTATATATATTCAATCTCCATCAAATGATCGTCCATTTTCATCTTAAACATATCAATTGAACTACCATCGATTACGGATGTTTTGGGGGTTAAATTGTTTTTTGTTCCTATGCAGTTTAATATGTTTGTGTTATATTATCTTTCACTCTTTCTTCATACTATATTTTTGTACATAATTCTTAGCATGAATATTTGTAGTATTCTATTGAAATTAGTATTTTATAATACATTTCACAATCTGTTTTTCAGAATAACATATGGCACACGAGAAAACAGAAAACATATACAGGTACTGTACAAAAAAAACAAAAAAAAACGTAACGTAACTTCACAAAATCATTCAATAGGAGAGTGAACACAAAATGTAAACAAACATGCGTTCTTTCAATGGCCAGCATATATTTTCATGCCAGTGTAGAATACATGAACATGGTATAAAATGTCCTTCAATTGTTCTTAGAGGTTCTAGCTGATATGATTGTAAGAAGTACTCAGAACAAACAACAATACGTTCCAAGAGGTAGTTAAGGGGAGATGTGTCGTTTTTCTGGTCCCCCTTCTCCCCATGTTTGCCCCATGAAAAGGGCTTCATATCATTGAAATAGTTAACAGAATGACGATCCCTCACGTCCTTGACATTTCATATTCTAATATGAAACTCCCTCCAGCCCGTTCAGAAAAGTGAAGCTAATTCCACTGACTGGATAACATAATCGGCCACTTGAAATTGAATGCTATTTCCTGGAACGCAATAACCGGTTCAAATCACGTTGGTGAATGATTGATTTAAGTTGTTGAACCCTCTTGCTCTCTCTCTTGCTTCTGAAGAGCATTAGAACTGCATAGATGGACCAACTATTCACTTTGAAGCAATATAGAAATTAAAGCTACCTTATTCGATTGTTTTGAGTGCTAATTGACAATCCTGCCGATAGTTATACTACCACCCCTACTCTTACTGTTACTAACTCTCTCTAACTCTCTCTCTCTCTCTCTCCACTTATCCTTGTATTTATAGTTTCATTGTGTGTGTTTGCCATGTCTCCCCTCCCTTGCCTTTTCTCTTGCTTGAGTATGCTTGTTCTCCTTGTGTTCCCCTTCCTCGAGTGTCTGCTTCCCTTTATAGTCCCCCATCTCTCGTATGGCTTTCTTCCATCTCTCTCTCTCTCTCTCTCTCTCTCTCTATACATATATATATATATGCATGCACATCATCTGCTTGATAGTGTGGGTAATCTCAACATTGACGTACGGGAGTGAAGCATGGACGTTGTTGGAGAGACATAACTCAAGAGTGAGAAGGGTGGGAATGAGTTAATTGAGAAACGCAAGTGGAGTTACATGGAGAGCTATACAGACGAATCAGGAAGCACCAGAGCGTTGTGGTGTAGATGTGGATAATCTGGAGAGTGTGATGAGGAACACCTTGAGATGGTTCTGCCATATAGAACGTATGGGGAGAAAAATAATTACTAGAATTATGAGAGTGAGGTGGAAGGGCAGAGAGAAAAAGCTGACCGAGAGTGGGATGGAAGGATGGAGTTGAGAGGTATATGAGTGAAAATGGTCTTGGGTGGGAGGAGGGGTGCAGGCTGATGGGGGACAGAGGTGCTTGGAGGCGATTCATTCGTGCCTATACCTTCGGGAATCATGGCTTCTGGCAATAGATAGATAAATAGCAGCGAAAACAATGCTAATAAAGCGTTGAAATTCATCAGAAGAAATGTTATGTACACAAATTACAACATTATACTAACATTATGGATATGTGTTGTTAGGTGCCATCTTGAATATGTCGTACCAATTTGGTCTCCTTGTCTAAGCAAGTGAATTGATGAGTTGGAGTTGGTGTAGTGTAGAGTGGTAAAGCGGACACCATCACAGAGAAATATGCAATATAAGTAATAAGATAGACAAGCATATTTGTTTGAATATAGAAGAATGGATTGAAGTATGTAAATAGATTGCTTCAAGATATTGAAACAGTGTTTACAAAACTGATATTAGTATTCTGTCCACACGTAATAAATATTCTACTACGTGAGGAAATGGAAACACGAACATCCAATAAACGGAATCTCTGTTTCTTCACCTACAGTGTAGTGAACGAGTGGATCAAATTTCCTGTGAAGATGGTGTATACATTTAGCATTTTCAAAATGAGGAGAGACATTCATCTCGAGGATGCTCGAGTGATTTATAAAAATAATCCTAATGTAAATTATTTGTAGTATATCATTATTATTAAGTGTTTGCTATGAATTTTCTAGTAAAACAATTTGCCATTCATATGAGGGCCTGTATATCTAACTTGCCCTTCTTGCCGAACAAAGTGTAGATGGGACAGTATTTTTTTTTTTTTTGTCTTCCATCAAGTAGCAACTACTAATTTAAGTTTGAAGACAGACGGCCGCGTAGGGAAAACATGTTTTATGTAGTTTGTGTGTTGATGTAAGTGTACAGTATATATCTCGCATCAGAAGGTAGAGTTATAAATGTTAAAATAATAAATGCGTCTGACATATCACGAATTGATCAAAAGATATGTTTTGGTTCGTAGACGAATGCATATTTCTTTACATTATTAGGGGTTCGTCCCCTACGGGGAACCCCTATTGTAATCATTAAACCTGGGTTTTCATCCAAATTCTTCTTACGCGCCGGTTTCGACGCAATAACTCCAGAACCACTTTTTGGATCGGGATCAAACTTTCACAAGAGGTGCGTTTTTGTATTGGGCAACTTTTGATATGTTAAACATCCGGCATGGCGGCCAAACAAGTCCATGGCAGCCGATTTCCCGAAAAACTTGACGCCTAAATACCGTCTCTCCCACTCACAGGAACTGGGCTTTGGCATACGGACTCCCCTACTAATGCTCCGCAAATTTTATAGAGGTTTTGCTTTTGCACGTGGGTTTTTTTCCGGCAATCTTGAAAAAACCTCGAATTCCACTTAAAATTCCACATCTTGAAAACTACGCCGATGATCAAAGCCATGCTTGCGTAGTTGGGTGAGGCTCGCGATTCCGAACGTTTTGTTACCAAAAAAATATAAATGGGTGGAATAGTTTGGCCGCAGCATTGAAAACTGTCTATTCTTAAATTACTTTAAAACCGCATTCGCTACCCACGCAAAGTTTACCGTCTACAGTCTATAGGCTTCCACGCTTCCCCCAGTTTTGCTTAATAACATAATCTCTTTATTATTCAGATCTATTAATTTTTTTTGTATTTAATTCTCTCAAAACAGTTCGAGTCCCTACGAATTCCAACAATTATTTAGCCAACCTACCTATACATACCTACCCTACCAAATAATAATGATAAATTCAAATTTATTTTTGGTGAATGACAGAGTATTGGCTAAGGTTTTAACAATTCCTCCCTTTGCCAAATGCTTAGTTTAATAACAATGATATGGACCTTTAAAGTTTTGGCAATTGCCCGTGTGACTCGTATTTTAACCCTCCTAAAGTGTTACCACGAAATACCGCTAGATCCTTTCTTAAAAGTCGCTAGCATGTTGCTACATAGCCAAACAATGTTAGGATAATGCTGCAATTTCTAAAGAGTTTTGGTTTGTTTGTTTTGCAAATTTTACAATGTAGTATGACTAGAATGTCTGAAATTTTCAAATTATCCCTAGTAAATGTCTCTATATATGAAAAAATGGCTTCTAAATTGAAATAAATAGCTCTACATCTAGCGGTAATATGTAGCGATACAACTGGCAACACTGCCTAAGTGTTACCCCAAAATACCGCTAGATCCTTTCTCAAAAGTCGCTAGCACGTTGCTACATAGCCAAACAATGTTAGGATAATGCTGCAATTTCTAAAGAGTTTTGGTTTGTTTGTTTTGCAAATTTTACAATGTAGTATGACTAGAATGTCTGAAATTTTCAATTTATCCCTAGTAAAGGTCTCTAGATATAAAAGAAATGGCTGCTAGATTGAAGTAAATAGCTCTACATTTAGCGGTAATATGTAGCTTTACAACTGGCAACACTGCAACCACCACCTCCCTCCCACCCTCCCAGTATGTCTCCACAAAATACCGCTAGATCCTTTCTCAAAAGTCGCTAGCATGTTGCTACATAGTCAAACAATGTTAGAATAATGCTGCAATTTCTAAAGAGTTTTGGTTTGTTTGTTTTGCAAATTTTACAATGTAATATAACTAGAATGTCTGAAATTTTAAATTTTCCCTAGTAAATCTCTCTAGATATGAAAAAATGGCTTCTAAATTGAAATAAATAGCTCTACATCTAGCGGTAATATGTAGCGATACAACTGGCAACACTGCCTAAGTGTTACCCCAAAATACCGCTAGATCCTTTCTCAAAAGTCGCTAGCACGTTGCTACATAGTCAAACAATGGTAGAACAATGCTGCAATTCCTAAAGAGTTTTGATTTGTTTGATTTGCAAATTTTACAATGTAATATAACTAGAATGTCTGAAATTTTCAAATTATCCCGAGTAAGTGTCTCTAGATATGAAAAAATGGCTGCTAAACTGAAGTAAATATAGCTCTACATCTAGCGGTAATATGTAGCGCTACAACTGGCAACACTGCCTACAACCACCACCTCCCCCCCACCCCAGAGACTCGCACCTACAGTACGTCTCTCCCTCTCATCGCCAATGATTATGCTGAGGTTTGTATTTGCTTATCTTATCCTGTGTATAAATGTAAACCTTACACATGTTTCTATTAAATAATGACATTAAACAGGATTCATGATTTAAATACAAGGCTAGATATTTATCGGAAGTACGTATTTACCTTCGGAAAGCTAAAATATAATGTTTACAGATATGCGATAGGGAGGAGGGAGGGAGGTATAAAGGGTGGACCGATGGAAGGGAAGAGAACCCCGATAAACGAGATATATAGCTTCATATGCGCGTATTGATCACTTTCATGCTATTATGTATGCATACAGAAGTAGCAGGACACATATGTCAAGAGTGAACACCAATAACTTAATCCATACACAGTAAAAAAGACGGAAATAATATCGTACATACGAAGTGATGGAATGGGGATGGGGAGAGTGTGTATGATATGTAAACAGGACAGTTCGTCGCTAGATAGGTGTGTGTGTGTGCTTGTGTGATGGTCTTGTGTAGCTATGTGTGTGCTTGTTTGAGTGTTGCTATAGGCTACGCATTAGTTATCTCTCTCTCTCTCTTTCTCTCTCTCTTATTTATCGCTGTCTTCCTTACGATTACGACATACTGTACTAGTGCATGAGAACAGGAAATAGGGAGCCTCGCTCTCTCTCTCACAAATGAGAACATAAGTAAACAGGAGTCTGCAGAGAGCCGATTGGCTATAAGACTCGGTAGCCTATTCCACATAATTATCTACAACTCTGTTACTAAACGAATAGAGGCAGATCCCTTACACACCCAGTCTCTCTCTGTCGCTCGTTTGTTTGCACACCGGTACAAATGAGGCAGATCCCTTACAAGATGAACATGGGAATCTGCAGAGAGACAAGTGGCCCACAAAAGGCAGATCCCTTTCACATCCAACCCATTTCATCCATATGACTATCTGATTTTATCTTGAAATTCTCTATTGTTCTTGATCCCACTATAGCACTAGGTAGCCTATTTCACATATCTACGACTCTGTTACGAGAGAGGCAGATCCCTTACACAGCCAATCTCTCTCTTATTTGCACACTGGTACAAAGGAGGCATATCCTTACACTTGCTACCAAGATGAAAATGGGAGTCTGCAGAGAGCCGGTTGGCCCACACACGGCAGATCCCTTTCACACCCAATCCATCTCGTCTTATCAAATTTTATGTTGAAGCTCTATTGTTATTGATCCCACTATATCACTTGGTAGCCTATTCCACATATCTACAACTCTTTTACCAAGTGAATAGAGGCAGATCCCTTACACAGCCAATCTTTTTCTCTCTCGCTCTTGTTTGTTTGCAAACCGGTACAAATGAGGCAGATCCCTTACACATGCAACCAAGATGAAAATGGGAGTCTGCAGAGAGCCAAGTGGCCCACATAAGGCAGGTCCCTTTCACACTCAGCCCATCTCATAAACGTTACCTGTTATTTACACTACTTACTATACACCCATGTTATCATATACCTGCAACCAAAACACAATTGTAAGAAATAGGAACATAAGAAAATGGGAGTCCGTAGAGAGCCAATTGGCCCACACAAGACAGATCCTTTTCACACCCAACCCATCTCATAAAAACTCTCTCATTTATCTCTGTCTTCCTTACATTTATGACATCCTAGTCTCTCTCTCTCTCTCTCTCTCACAAATGAGAACATAAGAAAACCGGAGTCTGCAGAGAGTCGATTGGCCCACACATGTCAGATCCCTTTCACACCCAACCCATCCCGCGCTCTCTCTCTCTCTCTCTCTCATATATATCGCTATCTTCCTTACGTTTATGACATCCTATTCTCTCTCCATACTCCCTCTCTCCTTCACAAATGAGAAAATAAAAAAATAAAAAAACGGGAGTCTCCAGAGCCGAATGACCTACACATGGCAGATCCCTTTCACACCCAACCCATCTCGTTCTATCTAATTTCAAGCTGAAGCTCTATTGTTCTTGATCCCATTATAGCACTCGGTAGCCTATTCCACATATCTACAACTCTGTTACTAAACGGATAGAGGCAGATCCCTTTTACAGCCAATCTCTCCCTCTCTCGCTCTTGTTTGTTTGCACACTCTGCTCCTTCTGTAGTTTCTCCATGCCCGATAAGTTAAATGATCTTTTGATATCTGTGACACAGCATTTGTATCAAACACATTACCCTGCTTGCAAAACCGTCGAACCCCGGACAACGTTGCTTGCAACTTTAATTATTATTGTTATTATTATTATTATTATTATTATTAGTAATGTATTCATTTTATCTAATGAATACATGTCGTTATAAGTCTTGATTTTTGTGTTTCATTCATATTCCCTCCTCCCTCCCCTTTCATTTCTTTTCGCTCCATGTCCCTTTCAAAACTTTTCGCTAATGTATAATTTCCCTTCACTTTCCGTTCATTGCTGTCTATCATTTTTGTAGCCACACACACACATGCATACACGGACATGCACACACTCATACTATATCTCTCTCCCTTCCCCTTTTTCCTTTTATCTCTTTCTCTCTCGCTCTGGGTATATATATATATATATACTGTATATACAGTGTATATATATATATATATATATACTGTATAAGTGTATATATATATATTGATAGCGGTGACTGGCTAAATACATTACCACGGAATATATAGTTACATTATACAGAATATTGAACAGTATTATCAATAATTCAAGATATCCGGAAAGTCAAATTCGACGTGGAGAATCATACAATAATAATTAATAAGTTGTTTTTTATAGGAGAAAATTATAAATATATATAATAAATAAGTTATTTGTTTTGGCAGAGCAGAGGACATAATGCAAGGAATTAAGAGCGAGGGGAAAGAGAAAGAAAAACGGATACAAAGATTGATGAAGACATGGACACGAGGACAATACTAAAGAGAGAGAGAGAGAGAGAGAGAGAGAGAGAGAGAGAGAGAGAGAGAGAGAGAGAGAGAGAGAGAGAGAGAGAGAGATTATAAACCTAGGAGGTTGTGTGAATAATATAATGAAACTCATTCATTTTACTAAACTCTTTCTGTATTTGATAACACATTTCTACCATTGTTCTGGCCAGCATTAAACGTTATTATACATCAGAGGAATAAGAATGGTTACTTCTATTACAGTTTATCCTTTAGCTTATTTAAGTAATTCCTAAATTGAGTACAATTTTCAATAAATGCCAAATTAAAAGTATAAAACGCGACATGCCCACTCAACTAGAAACATTATTAGCAGGATGTGTTTGATTTGTTGATTAGCCCCGTTGACTTTGAACATTTATTTTCACACAATTAGCTTAACAGGATGAACAGGTAATTACCTTCATTCGGTATAACTATCCCTATATTAATGTATCTGTTTGTAACTTTGCATGTTTTATACTTGCCTCCACTTCTTCATTATTTTCCTCTCTCTCTCTCTCTCTGCATCCAATCAAGGCCAAAGAAACACGAAGCCAAAATTTTCAGTATAATGTATCTCCTTTCTTTGCCCGCCCACTCAATCACAGGGATCAAAGTCGTTTATAAGGAGAATTATGGGATTGTTTTCATTTAGAAAAGTCGCCATATTGTATATAACTCTATATTATCTGTATACCATCAGTGAAATGAGCAGTGTGACACGGGCAAAGGGAGCTTGTATGTAACAAAGTAGCGTATTGGTGCACCACTGTAAAAATCTGAACCCTTAACCCTTTGGAGATTATGACGCCTTTTAACAGCTTAGTATGGCTATCACTAGACGATTTTATTCAGCCTAGGAAGTATCTGTGGGAATGAAAAGGGTAAAGCCTCTCGATTATCCCATCTGTCTTCCACATACCCTTCCTAATCTGAATAACATCGTCTAATAATAGTCAGAAAAACGAAAAGAAATGCGCGTCATCATTTGTTATAAGGGATAAATGTAACAACAAATGGTACTCATAACCAGTGGCCTTAGGTTTAGCTTGATCATATTAGAACACATACAGTATACAAGTAGAACACTGTATAGATGTGCCATTATGATACAATTAAGTGTTCCATTTTAACCATTTCTGTACCAGCGACGTCGTTTGTATTTCATTTCAGACACAAAAGACGATTGTATTAAGCTTAGCCAGGATAAATGGTAGTTAAAGGGATTAACGGAGATTTTATTTAGCTTAGCCAGGATAAATGGTAGCTAAAAGGATCAACGGAGATATTCTGAATTGCCTTTGAATGGGTAAACGTCCTTCCTAAGCTGAATACAATCGCTTGATCATGGCCAGAGTATACTGAAAAGGATGTCGCCGATACAGATAGGGTTAAAGTGTGTTTCTGTCATGGCCATCCTTTAGCGAGCGTTTCCCAGGAGGAGGAGGCCAGGCGATAATTATGATCACGATGTACAGTCACAGTCAAATGTTATGAACGACTATCCTAATTTTAATTTGATATTGTTGGTTTGCATGAATACTACATCGTAATTAAAATATGCAAATATATATTCCATATACATAATTCCAATAAAACTATTAACCACTTTAGTACGTTGATGATTTTACTCTGATTTACTCTGGCTAACATTGAAAGATGCTGTGCAGCTTAAGAGGGTCCTATGTTACTCAATTGGTGTATTAAGTCCAAGAGGTATATTACAGTATAAGCTAAATCATATCGTCTAATTGTAACCAGAATTCGATGAAAACTACGTCATCGGTCTGAGGGAGTTAACAGCTATTCCAGATACTACCGATTGTAACTTATCACTAAAAATTTATCCATGTTCACAGGTACGGATTTAATTTGCCAAATATGCATGATAAAATATCCTTTGCATTATTCATTATAAGGTTATAAACTTATATTTTTAACTCCGTGCGTCTATTATAACTTATAATTTTGTTTCTAGCTAATAATAAGCAATTTCATTCAGCTTAGAACGTGTTTGTGGATGTGAGAGAAATTATTGGTATTCCTAAGCCGTATCAAATTATCTAGTGTTAGCAAAAATACAAAACGCCATGTTATTGAACAATTTACTCTCTCTCTCTCTCTTTAAACTACAATATGATTACATAGAAATGTAGGATTTGCAGCTTAATCTCCAGCGATAATTCATGGGATTTTCTGTAGCAATGGATATTTATAGCAAGTATCAAAAAAACATTCCAAGTTTTTTTGAATATTACACATTTGACATCTATCTAATTGCACTTTGGGTAGTTTTGGTGGAGTGGTCTTGCCACTGGACTGGTAATCCAATGGTCCCGGGTTCGAATTCCGATGTATCAATGGAAAGATATTATTGGGATGGAATTTGTGCTGCACCTAGTATCAGTGCATTACCACAAAGCCCACCGAAAATACCGTCATTGTTCCCTGATTAAATAGCACTGTATGAATACTCCAATATTCAAACTATGCTACAGGGGGGCAATACCTAGTCAGTTAATTGCTCAATAGGTGGCGTTCTGAAAGTGAGGGTCCGAGTGAAGAGGGTGAGATAGTGAAGCATGAAGGCGATGCATCTCCATAGATGGGGCTGCTTCAAGCTGTGAGTGGGCAACCAAGCACCTTGCAAAGGCTGGTTGCAGCTCTAAGTACTTCACATGTCTCACTCCCTAGACTGGAACGAGATCTCACTGGCTTTACCACTGAACGCTAGTGGTTGAATGTACAGGCTCTCAGCCTACGTCCGAGAGAGAGTAAGTTCTAATATAGAAAACATATATATATATATATATATATATATATATATATATATATATATATATATATATATAATATATATATATTATATATATATATATATATATATATATATATATATATATATATATATATATACCGGTGCAATAGGATATATGATTATTAATGTTACCAGCTCAACTTGTCTTGAAAGACCTTGTATTAAACCTACGAGTTAAACTGTTGTAATTAAGCAATGTGATGCAGGTCTGTGTGCTGAACAAAATGATTACACAGACTGACGTTCTGTAAGATCTCTCTCTCTCTCTCTTTCCATAGGAAAGTCACAGACGACAGAACTCCCCCTAATTACGTACATATCATTGTCTCAGACGCCGCAACTCAAGACGATGCACAAAGTTCGTGGAGAGCATACTCTGTTTCTATCTATCCATCTATCTATCTGTATTACTCTCATCTCCCCACAGCGAAGTCACAGACGGCGGAACACTCCCTACTCGTCTATACCATTTTCCAAGACGCCGCAACTCAAGACACTACACACAAAGTTCATGGCCTAGCATACATTATCGGGCTGCCAGAGAGAGGGCTAATGAAGACACATGTTCCAGAGCTCTTGTATGCAGAAGGAAAAGTTACGGTGGGGGAGGAGGATTAGGAGGAGGAGGAAATGGTGGATTAGGAGCAGTAGAAGGCAGATTAGGAGTAAGAGGAAGGGGAGGATTAGGAGGGGGAGCTGGTGAATTAGGAACAGTAGAAGGCAGATTAGGAGGAAGAGGAGGATTAGGAGGAAGAGGTGGTGGATTAGGAACAGCAGAAGGCATATTAGGAGTAAGAGGAAGAGGAGGATTAAGAGGAGGAGGTGGTGGATAGAAGTAGAAGAAAAATTAAGATTAGGAGATGGATGTGGATATGGAGCAAGAGGAGGGAGAAAATTAGGAGGCGGTGGATATAAGAAGTAGGAGAAGGATGGCCGGAAAGATTAGAAGGGGGAAATAAAGGGAGATAAGGAGTACGAGGAGAAAGATTACGATGATGAGGTGAACATGAATTAAGAGTACAAGGAAGATTAAGATGAAGTGGTAGTGGATACGGAGTAGGAGGAAAGGTTAGGAAGAGGAAATAGAAGAGGCCTAGGAGAAACAAGAAATGGATGAGGAGGAAGAAGAGTTAGGAACAGGGGAAGAAAGACGTCATAGGAGGTGAAGGAGAACGAGGAGGAGGAGGATAAAGAAGGAAACAGAGGTGAATAATAATGAGAACGAGAAGGAGAACAAAGAAGGAAAAAGAGAACGAGAAGGAGGAGAATAAAGAGGGAAAAGGAGGTGAAAGAGAATGAGAAGGAGGCGAAGGAGGGAGAAGATAGAGGCGGAGGAGGAGGAGGAAGGAAGAAGGCATAAGATTTGTGAGTATAGTGCTTCAGCGTGGGCCATTTATCAGCGTTAAGAAAAGGATAATGAGATCATAAATAATTCGCTGTAGATCATGCACGTCACAACTCAAAAGGAAAGGATTGTGATCACTGTGTCTGCCGAGAACATTCATCAGTATTAAGGGGATAATGGCTGGTTTATTTTGTTTTATTTTTTATTTTTTATTTTTTTTGGGGGGAGGGTCTATTTATTCAGTTATTCATTTAATTTTTAGTTTCCTCGCTAGACATCCATCAGGCTTAAAACAACCCCCCCCCCCTAGACCCCCCTCAAAATAAATGTGTACATTTTTTGGTAGAAAAATGTACCGGCCGAAGGCCGGTTCCGCTTATAATTACAGGCTCGCTTTCGCTCGCCAGGAAAAGATCGACACCTAAATGGCACGAAAGGTCTTAAAATTGACAACGAAATGAGGCGAAAGGTGTTAAAATCTTCAAATTAATCGGCCGAACGTCTTAATATCTCAAAACTAATGGGGCTAAGCACGAGGAAGAAAGTGGTCCAGAAAACCGGCCCATCTCCCCTTAGGAAGAAATAATCTTGCTAGATTATCAACATCACAGTACCATTTCGGCAGCTTCGTATAAGGATAACTAATGTTCTTTGATTGCTTTATAGACGAAGTGAGAGCCCAAACGTTGTGAACATTAATTTACACGGAATATCGTATTTCAGATATTAACTATCACAGTAGAATATATTTAAAACAGGAATGTTATATTTTGTACTCAGAATGTTCAAGACTTATTCAACTACGTATTTCAGTGTGAACACAACTTTAGTAAAACAATGAAGCTATTTATATTTTGTAAATAACAATTAAGTAGAGTAACTAAACACATGTTGTGTTAAGTGCTTTTACACAAATTATAAAGACTATTTTAAACCGTTTGTATCACAATGATAAAAACGCCATTTATATAATTGTACATTGAGTGTTTCCTAGAAAGCAAGAGACACACCACTTATCGTAATGGAATATTAATATAATTTACCCCTTTTGTACCAGCGACGACTTTTTAATTTATTCTGGCTATATTTTTAGACAATTTTGTGAAGTTTAAGAAGGATAATGTCATAACAAAGGGATACATGAGATAGTTTGAATCTTGCATTTTGCCGGAGGCTCTTTTCTTAACTGAATAAAATCGCATAATAGTAGCCAGACAAAATATATAATAACGTCACCGATACTAAACGGGTTAAAGCATTGTTGTTTGACATTATTCCTCCCAAACAAATGTTTCTTAATTTTGCTGTTTCTGGAAGGAGGTAAATAATTGCGTATTCCCATAATCCAGTGACATATGCGCGAGTGAATATATATAAGAATGTGCTCGTGTGTACGTGTGTATGTATGTAGGTATGTTTGTGTGTGTGTGTGTGTGTGTGTGTGTGTGTGTGTGTGTGTGTGTGTGTGTGTGTGTGTGTGTGCTCTGCCTGTCATGGTGATAAATAAAATAACAAAACCATCACTTGAAGGAGGGAGGGTTAATTTATTGGTAGGTTGTTTCATGTATTTATTGTGTCTCTAGTTTCCTCGATAGACCTCCATCAAGCTTTACAAAAAAAACTAAAACCGATTTCAAGATATATTTGTATTTTGGTTTTACATTTCCCGGCCTAAGGCCTGTTCCTTCTAAAATTGCAGGCTCGCTATCGCTCGCCAGGGAAAAATCGACACCTAAATGGCACGAAAGGTATGAATATTGACAAATAAAGGGGGCGAAAGGTCTCAAAATCGTCAAACTATTGGAATGAACGTCTTAATATCTCAAAACTAATATGCGATTTAATTACTATTGTGGCTTTTAATTGATCCAGCTATTTTCGAGCAATATATTCTCAATTTCCCCCTTGACAAAACAAATATTCCTTCCCAGGCCCCCTTAAAACATAAGGGAAAGTCCTACATTTTAGGTTCGGTATCGTTCATCCATAAAATAATTGGTCCCTGAAAAGGTTAAAGCGCCTTGTAATTGTCAAATTTATGAGGTTAAACGTCATAAAATGTCTAAGCTATTAGAGTGAAAAAGGAAGAATAATAAATGACCCGCCTCGCACCAGAAAGGGCTAATGGTGGTGGCCCTTTTCTAATTTACCCTTTTAGTTTTCTATTACGCACTCTTTCACTGTAGCCTGGCAATCAGGTATGACTTTATTCAGCATAAGGAGGAATCTAGGCCTGGGATAAGTGAGATAGATTGCACCGCTTTCATTCTTTGAAGGTCTTTCAAAGCAAAGTAAAATCATTCATTGTTAGCAAGACTAAAGTGGACAATCGTAGTTCATACTGAAAGGGTTATAGTTAGAGAGTATACAGTACTTTTACCGACTCGACATCCAGTACTATTTTACAGTTATTTTTATGTTAATATAGGGACCAATGTCTCTGCTGACTTATTTTCACTAACTCTACTTTCCCCACCGGGTCTGCATGATGGGCAGCCCCCTATTGGTCTATTCAGTCTATTGTGGGTCTCTTTAACCTGTTACGGGTCTACCCAGCCTGCTATTGGTGTACTCAGACTATTATGGATCTACGCACGCTACTATGGGTCTAGTCAGCCTACAATGGGTCTACTGAGCCTGCTATAGGTTTACTTAGCCTGCTATTGGTATACTCAGCCTGCTATGAGTCTACTGAGCCTACTCCCGGTCTACTTTAACCGGTTCCACGTTTCCCCTATGCGAGTATGGGTGTACTCAGCTGGTCCCTAAGACTAACTATAGACGAGAAGTTGAGTAATTACCGGCGCCTCTTATCGCCTCTCAGATGTAATTAGAAGGGCCGGGAGGAAGGGAGAGAGAGAGAAGTGTGTATATTTTGTTATTTGTGAGAAAAAAAAAAATAATGGTGAGAAGCCCAAATAACACAAATTACATAGATGATATGATAGGTTGGGCAACGGGGTATAATACCTTAAAGGCTCATGGGTTGAGGTAAACATGGACAAATAATCGCCAACCTGTATATCATTATCTTGTAAAATGCAATGTCACTGAAATTATTATTAACAATGGTATAAAGGATTTTGCAGATCGTCTATACCGGGCCTGTGACGTCATAGTGACGTCACACCAGTATCCTTAGCCTAGACTGGATAGTGGACTTACACTCTTGTGACGTTACAGGCCCGGTATAGACGATCCACAAAATCCTTTATACCATTGTTAATAATTATTTCAGTGCCATTGCATTTTGCAAGATAATTATGTACAGCTTGGCGATTATCATTCCATGTTTATCTCAACCCATGAGCCCCACCTTTAAAGGCAACTATATACTACAGGGGGTATGCACGGCACAGTACATTGCCACGACGTGCATCTCCGTATCCCATCCCTATTGAACCCACGGTGAGTTTTACATAGATACACAATAAGACAAACAGTGTTTGATAAAGCTATTATATGCCAGGTTTGAAATCAACTTCTTTGACTATCCTATGATATTCTCCACTTCACTGTTAAAAAATTACAAATTATTGTAACACACAATATGATACACGCAGTAAGAGTTTAATTGTTTTATGTGTTCACATCCCCAAGCACAAAAGATGAAAAACTTTTTATATGTACAATTGCTGTTTACAGTGTTAGTGTTTTACAATCTAGTTAAATACATATATACAGTATATATATATATATTTATATATATATATATATATATATATATATATATACCGGTATATATATATATATATATATATATATATATATATATATATATATATATATATATATATATATATATATATTTATATATATATATATATATATATATATTCAGTCCGGGTTAGCTTCGAACCGTTAAGGGGAGATAGGTCGCTTTTCTAGTCCCCCTTCTCCCTCATGTTTAGCCCCATTAGTTTTCAGATTTTAAGATATTTGACCCATTAGTTTTCGATTTTAAGACCTTTCGTCCTATTTTGTTGTCAATATTAAGATCTTTCGTGCTATTTAGGTGTCTATTTTATTCCTGGCGAACGATAGTGAACCTGTAATTTTAGAAGAACCGGTCTTTGGCCGGGACATTATTCTAACGCAATTTTTTTTCTTTCTAGAAGTTAGATAGAGGTCTAGGGAGGAAACTAAAAAATAATAATAGAAATATGAAATAATCAACAAAAAATAAACCAGCATTAGTGTCCTAGAGTCTACCAGCGCTCGTGAGGACACCATTGCGTTGAATTAAAAAAGGGGACGACCTTCTTATGAAACTTTAGACCAGTTCTTTGGCAGGTTTCTTGAAGTGTGTACAGTGCACAAGAGAGAGAGAGAGAGGGAGTTAGAGAAAAGGAGAGAGAGAGAGAGAGATTTGTAAAATAATTTGTCCATGTTCTGCTGGTTTCACAAATTCAGTACTTATGATTTGAAATACCAGCATACTTTGCTCCTCCATTAAACTCTTTACTGGAGATGTACAGTCACGAGCATAAATACTGCGACATCAACCAGATAACGTCAACTCCTTCATCACGAGAGGTTTATACTAAGCTGAATAAAATCGTCTGACGGTAGCTAGAATGAAATATAGAAATCATTGTGAGCTTGAATACAAAGTGTATCAATACCTTTGGAAACGAAGGGGCGAACATTATTTGGTTGGTGTCGCAGTATTTATGCTCGTGACTGTACATCTCCAGTAAAGAGTTTAATGGAGGAGCAAAGTATGCTGGTATTTCAAATCATAAGTACTGAATTTGTGAAATCAGCAGAACATGGACAAATTATTTTACAAATCTCTCTCTCTCTCTCTCTCCTTTTCTCTAACTCCCTCTCTCCTTACAGGCCCTCAGTCACGGCCTTCTATATACAGGCCGTATATAGAAGGCCGTGCCTCAGTCCCCTTATCCACTCGGCGCTCCTCTACATCATATAATGGCCCCCGGCTCAGGACATCATCTGCAAACATTCCCCTTATCGCTCTCGCTCTCTCTCCCTCTCTCGCTCACTCTCTCTCTGAATCACCAGTCAGAAGATATGATTATCCTCATAAGGCGTATCCTACCTTTGTACATAATTATAACCCTTAGTTATCTCTTTAATATATATATATATATATATATATATTATTTAGTTTTTGTCGAAAGAGAAAATATAGTTGAAGTTATAAAGACAGAACACAACTATTGATCTTGACTGTGCAGAAAGCGAGAGCTAATTAGTAAGTTGGCTAGGGTGGATGTTAGCAAAGCCTTCAATAGGGTGACTTAAACTAGCTCATCCCACGTCATATATAAAATTTGTTTTGTTTTGAATTTACGTTGCCATTTTCGAGCCGTTCGTCCCTTATAATAAAGCAAAACAAAGAAAAAATAACTTTCCAGACCTCCTTCACATCTACCCTTTAACAATACTTGACACAGACCTTTTTTCAAACTAAATGTATACAGTATTTTGGTAAATAACCATTCTAACAAAAGGCCGGTTTCACCTTAATCACATGCTCGCTATCGCTCACTTAAAAAAATCGACACCTGTATGGGATACATCTTTCAATCGCCAAAACAATGGGACGAAGCGTCTGATAATCCCCAAGCTAACCATATGAAGTAGGAGGGAGTATTAAAAGACCACCGTCGAATTAAATATGGTTAAGCCAGTTTCAAACGAAAATTTTCACATGAGTCTAAAATGATGTTTATACTGGCTGTATTTACACAATAATCCTCTACAGTTCACTGATATAGATTTGTATTCAATATTTCATTGCATTATCGTTTAGATGCAATATACTGTATGTCCGATGTTCTTAACCCTTGTCTAGCGGGGATTTTGGGCTTATTTGGGCATATTCAAGCCCTCCTGAATGATAAATCAAGTATCTGCATGAAAAGAAATGTATTCAGCAAAAAACTAGGCGCTAAAAGCTTCAAAATGAGACCAAAACGAGCTATGTAGCACTCGTGGTTCTCATACAGTGGTGCCAGTAACATGGGAGTTTAGCGTATAGCGGCATATTTTTCCCAGCTATGCTCACTACTGGCTACACTGCCGGCCTCTCGAGAACACAGGGAACATGAGTTAATGGGCGGCGGTAAGCCCTGGGAGTCGGCTATCTGGCCCGCTGCGCTCCCGGCCATTTGCACTTGATTTTAACCTTTTAAAAGCCTTAATAATGCTCCTAACTTGCTGCAAATTGGAGGCGGACTTAAGTCCGGCCCCGATCTTTAAGGGTTAATAAACAGAGTTTTGCATGTCAATTATTCTATTTATTCCATTTATCTATTGCCAGACGCCTCAATCCAAAAATGGGTGATCACGAATGAATCGCCTATATGCCCGTCTGTCGTCTTAATAGCGAAATGCATAGTGCGCGGAATTTCGATGTGAGTATCCTGGGTTTGAATCCTCGGAGTGCCACATGTATTTGTTGATATCATTAATTGAGTTTAGATGTGAATTTGGTTGGTTTAAAAAACAAAATAAATCTATCAGTTTGTGCCCCTCCACCCACCCCACACCAAATGTATTCTCCACATGACCAAATCACTTCTAGGTGTTCGTTCCTCTTCACACTCACCAGAACATCTGTATATCCACACCACATCGCCCTCATACTTCCTAATTTGTTTGTTTTCATCGGCATGTGATCCCATACACATTTCGACCCCTCAATTCAACAACGTCCAGGCTTCATTCCTGTGCGTCAGTACGGCAATATGGAACCACCACACCATCATGCAATGACTTCACTACTTCCAAGCTCACCTCCCCATTCCTAGTCATTGATCTCAGCGTGTCTACAACCCTCCTCCCCAGTTGCACCCTGTCTTGTACTTAATCCCCCAAACTCCCATCATTACTCATCACGCTGCCCAAGTACTTATATGAGAGACATTTTCTATTACCTTGGCATTTAACCTTTACTCCACACGCTGTGACTGCATTCCTCTCAAAGACCATAACCTTATTCTGTAAAACATTGACATTCACACACCTCGTGCCAAACATATTCTCCGACCACTACAACTCCCAGTCGTGATCACTATATACAGTATATCCGTATCATCAGCAAACAGCAGCACAGGCAATTTCTACTGAAACCCTTACCTTAAGGGGAGACTGGCCATTTGTTTGGTCTATTAATTCATTTATTCATATATTTTGTTAGTTTCCTTCCTAGACCTCCATCGAGCTTAGAAAAACACCCCCTAGACCCCCCTTCAAGATACATTTGTACATTTTTTCGGTAGAAAAATTCGGCCGGGTTCCTCTTAAAATTGCAGTCGCTCACCAGGAAATAATCGACCCCTAAATTGCACGAAAGGTCTTAACATTGACAACGAAATGGGGCGAAAGGTGTTAAAATCGCCAAACTAACAGGGCATACATCTTAACATCTGAAAACTAATGGGGCTAACCATGAGGGAGAAAGTGGTCCAGAAAACCGTGAAATGTGAAAGAGAATAACAATGCTGCGAGATCCGATTGCAGATGAATTATGAACCGATTCCCCAGATGTTGAAGAAGGAGAATTAAGAGGGGAGATGCTGCATTATAGATTAAGAGGTGAGATGCTGCATTATAGATTAAGAGGTGAGATGCTGCATTATAGATTAAGAGGTGAGATGCTGCATTATAGATTAAGAGGTGAGATGCTGCATTATAGATTAAGAGGTGAGATGCTGCATTATAGATTAAGAGGTGAGATGCTGCATTATAGATTAAGAGGTGAGATGCTGCATTATAGATTAAGAGGTGAGATGCTGCATTATAGATTAAGAGGCGAGATGCTGCATTATAGATTAAGAGGTGAGATGCTGCATTATAGATTAAGAGGTGAGATGCTGCATTATAGATTAAGAGGTGAGATGCTGCATTATAGATTAAGAGGCGAGATGCTGCATTATAGATTAAGAGGTGAGATGCTGCATTATAGATTAAGAGGTGAGATGCTGCATTATAGATTAAGAGGTGAGATGCTGCATTATAGATTAAGAGGTGAGATGCTGCATTATAGATTAAGAGGTGAGATGCTGCATTATAGATTAAGAGGCGAGATGCTGCATTATAGATTAAGAGGTGAGATGCTGCATTATAGATTAAGAGGTGAGATGCTGCATTATAGATTAAGAGGTGAGATGCTGCATTATAGATTAAGAGGTGAGATGCTGCATTATAGATTAAGAGGTGAGATGCTGCATTATAGATTAAGAGGCGAGATGCTGCATTATAGATTAAGAGGTGAGATGCTGCATTATAGATTAAGAGGTGAGATGCTGCATTATAGATTAAGAGGTGAGATGCTGCATTATAGATTAAGAGGTGAGATGCTGCATTATAGATTAAGAGGTGAGATGCTGCATTATAGATTAAGAGGTGAGATGCTGCATTATAGATTACAGAGCAGTGGAGCTGGACAGAATGAACAATTTAAGGGGAGGCAGACCGCTTTTCTGGACCCCCTTCTCCCTCATCTTTAACCCTATTAGTTTTGAGACTTTAAGACGTTCGGCCCATTAGTTTAGCGATGTTAACACCTTTCGTCCCATATCTGTGTCAATTTTATGACCTTTCGTGCCATTCAGTTATCGATTTTTTCCTGGCGAGTGATAGCGAGCCAGAAATTTTAAGAGAAACCATTTTTCTACCGAAAAATTTACAAATTTTTCTTGAAGGGTAGTTTTTCTAAGCTTGATGGAGGTTTAGGGAGGAAACTAAGAAATATATATGAATACATTAATTAATAGACCAAACACACGGCCAGCTTCCCCTTAAAAGGTATAAGATACATGTTGACGTGAGTGCGAGACAGATTAAAAGCGAAGGAAGATGAACATCACTCTTGAAGATGATTGACAAGTAGATAATAACAAGAGGAATGGTAGAAACAAATTATTGGGAACTATTTAAAAAGCGGCTTAGCCCTCTAAATACTAGTGCGTTGTTCTTTCTTTTAAACTGGTGAACATTTGACGATGTCATAGAGCTAAAGAAGGTTTTCATGGAAGCAAATTTGTATTATCTATTAATTTGCTTTACTTCAACGCACAGACCCTATTATAAATTACTAAACCTATTTAACAATAGTCAAAAGATAATGATGAACTGTGTCATGGTATGCACGAACATTTAATACAGTAATTGCAACGCTCACAAAATTAGATAACATTCAATATTCATAGCATTATAAGGTCTCAAGGTGATAATTAAGTGGTAAAATATTACCAAGAAATCGTAATATTGTAAAAAGGTTTTCGATATAGTATTCCTTTACGAGCTCTTACTGTTAATTAGGAGTATGTGGATAATCGTTACAGTGAGGTAGGAGTGAAATTAGATTGGGAATTCTGTTAACCCCTTCAGTATAGGAATACCTCATTCTGCTTAGATTCTGGCTAACATTAGACGATTTTATGCACTGCAGTTATCGAAGGATCTCTGGGAATCAAAAGCTGAATAATCCTATCGAGTAGGAAGAATATAATTAATTAAAGTAATCGTATACTGAAAGAGATAAGTGAATTAATTATGCAATTAAAGTAAGAAAAATAAATAGACATTTATAAGATAAATGAAAGGTAACAGAAGATCTAAGGAAATTGAGATGCCTTTATAGACGAATGAAAAGATGAAGAAAAAAATATATTGAAACAAAAAGTAGGTGATAACGAAAAATCTCATGGAATTGAAGGAGAGAGAGAGAGAGAGTAAGAGAGAGAGTAAGAGAGAGAGAGAGAGAGAGAGAGAGAGAGAGAGAGAGAGAGAGAGAGAGAGAGAGAGAGAGAGAGAGAGAGAGATAAGAGAAGAGTGAGATGGAGCAGCCTTTGGAGACCCCCTCGATTTGTCTATATCAAAGGAACGCGGGTTCCGGAGCGAAAATAGGTTTTGAATGTTGGAGGTTTGAGGATGTGTATGTTGAAATAGAGAGTAATGAAAATATTTTTAACAAATCCGAAAATTTTGTTATGGATACTGTTATTGCTTTTCCTCCTTCTCCTCCTCCTCCTACAAATATTATGCACTGTCTAACGTATATATACAGTATAATATATATATATATATATATATATATATATATATATATATATATATATATATATAGAAATATCTATATTAATCGGGCATGAACACAGAGTTGGGTCTTTAACTGGAAGAGAGACATTTAGAATATAATGTACAAGCTTTATACAATCAACAATCATATACATAATAGATACAATATATCCATTCAGAGTTGGGAGACTGTGGCAGTTCCTAGTAACTCCTTGTAAGGGTTCAGTAGTGTGGTAGCTAGGCTGGCTGATGGGTCAGGTCAACTGAGGGATTAATCTTGGCTAACGGTACTCGTAGCCTCAGGGCAAACGCGTGGTGGTCCTGGCCAAGTGTTTCCAGTTGTCTATGCGGCGGCTTTCTCCTTGTCCCTTTGTTGTTGTCCTGGGTGAGTCTCTTCTTCCAAGATGGGGGAGTTTGTAGGACGATTATCATGACTGTATATGCCCAGTCGTCTATAGGGGGAATTAAGACAATTGTGAAATTAGCAGAGAATTGCCATGGAGAACTGAGTTATTCCAAGGGGGTTGGTGTCTGGGTATATGAGGGGAAGGGCTCGACCTGCAATGATGTCCAAGGATCTATTGATGAAAGGAGAATATCAAGAGAAATGAGAGCTAAGAGTCAAGGGCGAGGGGCTGTCTCCTAGGTTGCTCCTCTGGCTTTCTTGTCGGCGGCGGCTAGGGGCGTCGTATTGCTTGATCTCTTGGAAAGACTGATTCTCCGTAGGGTGGTTCGCTCCTCCAGGGCTTTGGCAAGATTGGTTTGGGGTGAGCCTTTCTGTCACTCTTGAATGGTTCTGTGTAACTCTTCTTGCCACTCCCTGCTGAGCTACTCGAAGTAGTGGTCGTGGATCTTTTAGCTCTCTTATCTCCAAGCAGTCTTCACTCTAATACTTGTTTTGCCTTATCTGTATGAAGAAGCAAATCACGTCGGGTGAACTGGTCGAAAGCTTTAACCTGTTTTGTGTATTTTTCTCTTTTGACTAATTCACCCGTCCTGATTTTCCCCTCTTGCAGATAAGGCATAACAAGTAGCCTTGAATAATCAATTTGTTGTATATCATTAGCAACCATATAGTAACATATCACCATCCTTATAATGCACACCAACTTGATAGTGAACAAATATTATACATCTGTGGTTTATAAGTAGTGAATGGGTGTGCAAGCTGCTTACTCAAATTTATTGGCAATTAATTTTACTTAATTAGGTCAATGCCTATGAGTTCAAGATAATTGTATTATGAAAGTAAAATTGTTTATGAACTACTGTAGGTATATAATATGAAGATATCAAAATTGCCAGCCTCACTGCCAAGCCAGCTTCAATGACACAAAGACCTAAGTCCACCCAACAGTAGCACATGAGCACTTTTTGCCCAGAGCAGCCCCGGCACCGACGACTTTACCATCGAGACGGCTATCACTAAACATCAAGAGACTTCACATCGCTCGAGCCCTTCTTACTCTGAACAACGCCAACATCTGTATAGCAGAAAAAAGAGACACTACCTCAGCCACCCGACCACAGCATCAAACTCTGTTGAAGCAATCCTTGTTTTGGTAACATAGGTAGGCTCGAGGCTACCAAGAAAACAGGGAATCTTGAGGCTCGTATTTGTATGCAGTGTAAAGTATTAAAGATTACTTAACTTTGACCTTTACAAATGAAAATACTAATTTTCTCTCTCGCTCTCTCTCTAGACGCACACCCACTCACACACGAAGCACTGAATTATCCAGGAAGTCAATTATTGTTGCAAACATTAATCTGACATTTACAAGTGAAAGACTCTCTCTCTCTCTCTCTCTCACATACACAGCTGGCACCTAACATTACACCCTCCAGGCCTTTAAATAGAGCACCAGGTATGTGGGCGCTATCAGCAATTTCCCACACTCTCTTGCTTCCCCTAACCTCTTAATCTAATCATTATCACTATCCTCATTTATCGTAATTGTAATTAACATCATTATGATTAAAATCATCATCATTGTTAACGTCATTATCATCACTGCCATCATTAAAATCATCATTATCATTAATCATCATTATCATCATTACTGGTATCTTTATCACCATCAATATAATTAGTATAGTCAATCTCACCAATATCACTAGCGTCATTTACATCATTATTATTATTATAGTCATCATCAGCATCATTATCATCATTATTATTGTCATTATCGTCATCTTCTTCATCACCTCTGCGAACGAAGTTGGAAGAAGTTATGTTGTTGCCTCCGTTTGTCTGCTTGCTTGTAAACAAGACATCTATAAATGTTACGAATCGATTCCCACGAAATTTGGCGAACGGATAGGATATGCGTCAAGGAAGAAGTGATTCATTTTAGGTGATAGGTAGAGCGCAAACCTTCGCCAGCGTAATCGAAGGTACCACTATTGTCATTGTCACGGCCTTTATCCCAGTCATCGGTTTCCCTTTTACTATTTACATAGTCACTAACGTCATCATAATTCTCAATATCTTTCAAAATATCATCTAGTTTTTATCATTATCAACATCATTGTCCAACGCTCATAACTTGATTTTTTTAGGATAAAACATTGTGCATTTAGAATGCAACGCTAGTTGTTATTCTTTGCAGGAAATAGTGTATAACCGTGTTTTTGTTTACTTTGCATGGGTAAACATTCACGATGTATTACTATATAATATTCATTACCGTACACCTTTTTCATAAGAGATAACTTTATATGTTTTATTATAGCGTGGTTTTTTCTAACTTAATGAAGTAAATTACAAGTATTCAGACCCTAACATAATGTAGCTATTAAATATGTTATCCTTTTGAAAATGTACTACAATATTAAAGATGTTCTCGTAATTAATAGTTAATCGTACTGCACTAACATTTGTATTATATGATTTTCTGTTCATTAATCAGTCAATCAGATACATCGGCAATCAGAAGATGAATACAACGAATATGAGACAAATTAACCCTTTGAGAATCATCATCATCATCATCAAATCTGACGCCTCGCTTCCAGAGGAAGCGCCCCAAAAGGGATGGCCATGGCAGAAACTGCCTCCAGGCTCCCAGACATGCCCCGACTGACCCACTCCACAGTGCCACTTCCACTAAGTGGATTATAACCATGAACACTGAAGGAGCAGACCCAGAGCAGTCCCTCACCCGGATGGCAGTTCCACCACTGTTTTGCTATTTTATTTACCCCAGTGGGGCCCTGGCTGGAAGCATACCAAGCACAGGAATTCTCTGGAAATAGGAACCAGTGGTCCACTGCTCCAGAGGCTGATTGCACCACCAAAGTGGCGGGCGGTGGGGTCGCCGCATCCCTACGCCAGAGAGAGAAAGGCCAACTTGTGCCAGTGGGCTGTGAGAGTAAGACACTAGGGAAACATGGGGCACACCATTATGGCCCCACTGCCTTCACCACTCTCAAGAAAAAAGTTAGAAATAAGAATTATGATAAAGGTACAGTCAGAAATTTGAGAATCAGGGTGTGTTTATCTATGTTATATTGAAAACACTCTAGATAATGTTATATAGCTTAGGAAGGACCTCTAGACATCAAAGGTCTCAATTAACTCTTTGATTTCCACATATCCTTCCTTAGCTTTATAATATCGTAGAATAATAGCCGAAATAGAATGAAAGAATGCGTCTTAGGTATATTGAAAGTACTAAACACAATTGAAGAACAATATATATTCACCCTAAGCAGGTAAGGTGTTATTGTTCTTGTTTTTATTATGCTAGTTTTAACATAATTCTTACTATTATGACAAGATATGTAAACCACTTGTATGGCTTTGTAGGCTATATGAAAATTTGCCAATAGCTATCTAGCATTGTCTTCATTTTGGGTAGAGATTTGTTTATAGAAATAACAATAATATAAAATAAAAGTATGATGCTGCTTTTTCTTTTTTATATTTAAAAAACGGAGTCATTACATTTAAGATAACATTTAATTTGAAGTTCATGAAATTAACTTACATTGAATAATATACTTTAAATCTCTTACGTTAAATTTACGCCAATCAGGAAGAGCTAATTTTAACTTGTAACCATATTAACACAGAATATTTAATGAAATGTACTTCGGCGCTGACAACCTCTCAGTCACTGCTGACAAAGACTTCACTCTTTATTGTGTCTGCAGGAGAGAGAGAGAGAGAGAGAGAGAGAGAGAGAGAGAGAGAGAGAGAGAGAGAGAGAGAGAGAGAGAGAGAGAGAGAGAGAGAGAGAGAGAGAGAGAGAGAGAGAGAGAGAGAGAGAGAGAGACCTATTAGTATAGAATGTCTAATGAGGGTCTTGTTGTAGAAGGAAGGGGAGTCCAGGTAATAATAGCAACAAGCTAGGAGATATATATGTACAGTCGACCAAATAAGTGATGTCTAAGCACCAGTATATTTTCATCAATAATTTGTATCAGCACTATCTAAACTTGATTTATTAATTTCGAGTGCGATATACAAACAAGTTCCAACACTTACTCACCCTATTCAACATCTGGCAGACATTAATAAAGCTAATAAGCCATAATACCTTCACACCCATATGAATCTTTGAATCTGTAAAGCCAAGTTGTGAAGCCTCGGGGATATAACAAAACATTGGATCGTCTCGCTTAGGTTTAATGCAAATCCAGATGGGTGTGCAAGCATTATACACTCTAAGAAGTATATCCTAACTTAATACCTGAACCTGTTTTGGTGACTAAATGGCATTACGATAGGGCAGACTGGGAGGGTCTTCAAGGTTTCTTTATTGATATTCCCTGGACCTCTTTCTTTTCTAATGATGCACACTCCACCTTGAGCCACATACAAGATTTTGTAAAAATTGGAATGGAAACTTTTATTCCTCATCAAAAGTACAGTAAAAGATCTAATTCACCTAAATGGTTTGACCATAATTGTGCTAGAGTAACTGAACAAAAAGCAATAGCCTACAATGCATACACAAGATCAAAAACACATCAAGCCTTTAATTACTTTAGAAACATCAGAAATCATGCCAAAACTGTATTAAACCTAACTAAATCAAACTTTCTCCACAAGCAGGCAAATAAACTTCTAAATAATCCAAATGATAACAAAATATTTTGGTCTACTCTTAACTCATTTAAATCCAACTTCACTACTGCTTCATCCATTCCACCATTAAAATCTCCGACTGGCAATCTTGTAAGTGACCCACGAGGTAAAGCTAATCTTCTTGCGGATATTTTCTCCACCAACTCAACCTTAGATGAAATAAATCAAGATGTCCCTGTACTTAATTTTAATTCGCCTGAAATTCCCTCACTTAAGATCCACACCAGACATGTCAAAACTATTTTGCAGAATCTCTCGGTAGATAAGGCTCCTGGTCCAGATGTAATTCCTCCAATAGTACTTAAGAATTGCTCCTTGGTGCTCGCTCCTGTATTGGCAAAACATTTCCGTCTGTGTACTCATACCTCATGCTTCCCAGTACCCTGGAAAGAAGCAAACATCCATCCAGTTCCTAAAAAAGGTGCCTCTTCAGATCCATCAAACTACAGACCAATAGCTATAACTTCCACTCTTGGTAAAGTCTTTGAAATTATATTAAATAATCACATAATTAAGCATCTTGAGAATAATAAATTAATCAGTGATAGGCAATATGGTTTTAGACGATGTCGATCAACTGCAGACATGCTTTGCCTTCTTACGCATCAAATCAACCAAGCTACAGACCAACATGGTGAAACACATACAATAGCACTGGATATATCAAAGGCATTTGATAGAGTCTGGCATCAATCCTTATTGTCGAAGATGTCACACTACGGCCTTGCATCATTAGTTCCACTAATTTCTTCTTATCTTCATAACAGAAAAATACGTGTAATGGTAGATGGCCTTTGTTCTCAATTTCACTCAATAAATGCTGGTGTTCCCCAGGGATCAGTTTTGGCCTCAATTCTGTTCCTCATTCATATCAATGATCTCATATCTACCACTCATAATCCAATACATTCCTACGCAGATGACTCATCACTCCACAGTTCCTTCACATTTACCAATTCTTTCACCCAACCCGATCTTATAAATTCAAAAATAAACACTGCAATTTCTCTGAACCAGGACCTTTCTAGAATTAATGGATGGGGACAAAAGAATCTAGTTTCCTTTAATGCACAGAAAACCAAGTACATTCAATTTTCTAACCGACAGAATCTCACTGACTCCCATATATTTTTTAATGATGTAAATATTCCCACTTCCCCTAGTATTGACATTCTCGGTGTAACATTAACTACTAACTTGAGCTGGACACATTATGTTAGAAGCATTGCTAAGAATGCCTCTAAAAAACGGTACAGTTCGAGAATTCTTCACTGACGAGCAGTTGGCCGTGATATATAAAAGTCATGTGCGTTCTCAGATGGATTACTGTTCACCTCTGTGGGGTGGAAGTGGAGTGGTTGCATTGAGGCAGTTGGACAAAATTCAAAATAAAGCTATTAGATTAATCAATAACCCTGCAATCACACAGGACCTTCCTACATTATCCATACGAAGAAACGTTGCATCCTTACCTTACCTTTGGATACCTTTGGATGTGTTCGCCGCTCCTCTAGCGGCACCAAGGAGCGCGACGCCCCTCGTTATGGGTGGTGATTTGGTGCAGTAGACTGTTTGAAGCGACAGCTCGCTCCCTTGCGAGGATGGGCTCGTCTGGCACTTTTTGCAGTTCGACATCTAGGGCTCTCTTGAAGTTGTCTAACGAGATGTCCCTCATGTCTCTTACTCGCTGTGGGAGTTTGTTGAAGAGACGTGGGCCTCTGTGTGATAACCAGCCCTCTCGCAGAGAGCCCATAGCACCCCTGTTATTCATCCGGGGGATTTCGCATTCCCAGCCTCTCCTATCACTGAATTTCATGACTATCGGAGTATGTAGGTTTGGTACTAAACCCTCTGCGATTTTCCATGTGTATATTATTAGGTAACGTTCTCTTCTACGTTCCAGTGAGTACAGATTCAGTGCTCTTAAAAGCTCCCAATAGTGTAGATGTTTTATCGAACTTATATGCGAAGTGAAATTTCTTTGTACACTCTCTACGTCATTTATTTCACCTGCTTTGTATGGGGATGTTAATACGCTACAGTATTCAAGCCGCGGTAGCACTAGAGATTTGAAGAGCGTTATCATAGGCAATTCACCGCGTGTTTTAAAAGTACGCAGAATCCAACCCGTTAGACGTTTCGCAGCCGCCACTTTGACCTGGTTATGTACTTTGAAACCCATATTTTCAGACATTGATACCCCAAGGTCTTTCACACTGTCTTTCCGTTCTATTATGTGGTTAGATTCTGTTAAGTAATTTGTAATTTCTTTAACACCATTATTATCTCCGTACCGTATTAATTGGAATTTTTCCTCATTGAATTGCATGTTGTTTTCCCTGGTCCACTGGAACACTATATTCATGTCTTCCTGCAGTCGGCCTGTGTCCTCTTGTGTGTTTACTATCTTACTTAATTTTGTGTCATCAGCAAAAGACGACACCGTACTGTGTCTGGTGTTGGTATCTATGTCGCAAATTAGTATGAGGAACAGAAGGGGCGCTAGCACTGTTCCTTGGGGCACTGAGCTTTTGACATCCGAAGGCTCAGAAGTGACTTGGTTTACTGCTACCGATTGTTTTCGGTTTACGAGGAAATTGTATATCCACCGTCCGATTTTCCCAGTTATACCTTTTGCTTTCAGTTTGTGGGCTATTATACCATGGTCACATTTATCAAATGCCTTAGCAAAATCGGTGTAAATGACATCCACGTTTTTCTTTTCTTCTAGCGCTTTAAGAATTTTGTCATAGTGTTCCAAAAGTTGTGAGAGACATGATCTTCCCGCTCTAAACCCATGTTGACCGGTGTTGTGTAGTTCATTTGCCTCCATGAATGTTGAAATTTTGCTTCGCAGGACTCGCTCGAAAACTTTAATGATGTGAGAGGTTAGAGCTACCGGGCGGTAGTTTTTTGGTAGTGCTTTACTCCCTCCTTTATGCAGTGGGGAAATTATTGCATTTTTCAAGCTATCTGGTATGTCACCAGTGTCTAAACTCCTTCTCCACATTATAGCCAGGGGTTTTGAGAGGTTTTCCTTACATTTTTTCATTAGGATCGAATTCCATGAGTCCGGGCCTGGTGCCGAGTGGGATGGCATGTTGGAAATGGCCTCTTCTATGTCTTTTGGACCGAAATCAATATCCAGCATCTGAGGGGTTTCCGTGGGGGAGGTTTCCATGAAAAATATATTTTGGTCTCCGATGACTTTTGTTTCATCAGGCTCACTGAATGCCATTTCATACTGCCTGCTTAAGAGTTCGCTCATTTCCTTTTTGTCCCCTGTGAAAGAGCCGTCCCCTTTGCTCAGTGGGCCGATGTTTGATGTTGTTTTAGCCTTTTGTTTGGCGTATGAAAAGAAGTATTTGGAATTTTCCTTTATACCTGCAATAGCTTTCCTCTCCTCTTCCATATGTTGTAGTTCATATGATATTCTTAGCCTTTGTTCAATTTCCACAATTTCTCTATCTATTTCGACCTTTTGCCTATCCTGTAGATTTTGATGTGTGCGTCTTTGTGTGAGTAATTTTCTTCTTCTGTACAGCCTCCTCCTTTCCCGATCTTGTTTGCTTCTTCGTTTTGTTTGCTGGTATATGGTGGCTACAGATTTGGGTCATGGTTTCTGTTATTAAGACTAGACATTCTGCTGGTGTCAGGTTATCCATTAAATCTTCCCAGTCTATTTCCTCCATTTCTTGATTTACCTCTTCCCACCTAATGTTTTTGTTATTGAAGTTAAATTTACTGAAGGGGCCGGTTTTTGTTCTCGATTCTGAGGTTGTCTGTACACTTTCTAAGGTTGTTTTGATCTCAATTAATTTATGATCTGAGTATGTTGTGTCCGATATGTTAATGCTGTGTACTAGAGAGTCGTTGTTAGTGAAGACCAGGTCTAAGATATTGTTTTCCCGTGTGGGTTCAGCAATATGTTGGGTAAGACTAAAAAAATCACAAAGTTCAAAAAGCTCTCTCGTATTAGTATTTGCTTCTCCGGTGTTATTTGCCACTAACTGGTTTTCTAGCTGTCTCCATTTAATGTTTGGTAGGTTAAAGTCTCATAGCCATATAATATTTGGTGTTGGGTTCCCCAGGGTTTCCACTTCTGATTTTATTTTGTTGAGCTGGGTTTTGAATTCTTCTCGGGATGAGTCTGGAGGCCTGTATGTAACAATAACTGCTAAATTTAGGGATTCTATTTTAACTCCAAGTATTTCCACCACTTCATTACTGTTATTTAGGAATTCAGTACATATCAGTGAGTCATGTATGTACAAGGCTACACCTCCATGTGATCTATGCGTTCTGTCCGCCCTATGTAGGTTGTAACCAGGAATCCATACCTCACTATCTTCCTGATCTTTAATGTGAGTTTCTGTGAGAGCCGCAAATATAGCGTTTCCTTCTTCTAGCAGGCCCCTAATAAATGGTACTTTGTTCGTGGTTCTATTTTTTAGGCCTTGGATATTTGCAAACAAGATTGGGGAGGGATTGTTTGGAGTACTATGTGTACCTAATAGTCTTCGGGATGTATTGGCCACTCTTGGGAGGCCAGGAGGTGCTCGAGGTGTTCTATGTGCTCTTCCATCTCCCTCAGTCTCTTCATCTTCATCTGCCCTTTCCCTCCTTGCCTTTTTCCTCTGTCTCGTCCTCGCATAGCTAGAGAGTTTTTTGGGCTACCATTCATGTTAGGTCTAGCATATCTCCAAGTCCCTTTAATATGAAAAGCTGGGCATTTCATATTGTAGCAGGTCTTGTTCTCAAGTGATGTCTTGCAAAGGGATGGGTGGTGGTATTTGCAGGTTTTACCAAATCTACATTTTCCATGACTGGTTATGTTGCTGCAAATTTTGGGATGAGCAAATCTACATGAATTCCCATTATATTCGCCCTTTTGACCAAAGTAGCACCTTCTTTCCAGATAATATCTGCACACTGGTGTAGACAACCCCAGTAGGTGTGGCTGGGGCTGCAAGGGGTTATGTGGTGAGCTAAGTGTGGTTGTGGGTGATAGTGGGCTTGGTGTATGGGTGGGTGAGGCCTGCAGGTGGGTGGAGTTACGGGTCGGTTGTAGGTGGGCAGGTGGCAGTGGTGAGGGGGGAGACGATGTGGAAGGGGAGCCTGATATGGGGGCTTGTTGCATCCTACGTTCATCCTGCAATTTTATTTGATCAACAGCAGTAGGGTGGTCAATGGCCATAGATGGGATTAATGTGGGTGTTTTCTGGGTCTGGGGAGGTGTGGGGAGATGTGCGACAGGGTTTGTGTATATGTAGGGTGCGAAAGGTTGTTGTTCGGCAGGCGATGTGTGTTGATGTGCAGGAGGCAATGTGGGCATTATCATGGGAAGGTGTGCGTGTGTGGGTTGTGATATTTGTATGGGCCCTGAGGCCCCAATAGTTCCCCATTTTCTGTGAAAGGTAGCTATGTCTTGGCTATATTTCCGTCTATCTTGTACTTCTGTATTTTCTACAGTCTGTATGACTTGCCATGTGATATCGAAACAACTATCGCAGAAATGGAGGTTCTTCCCTCTTGTATTGTACGCCTCATTTATTGGTGTCAATCCTATGCAAATCCAGTGATATGGTTGCTTGCATATCCGACATGCGGTGCCTTCATGTATGTGTACAGTATATTCATCTTACAACTCGTACAGTTGTCTCTGGTAAACATTTTTTATTTGTGTTTTTTTTGTTCCCACCCACCCTTACATGGGGGGGAGAGAGAGAGAGAGAGGGGGGGGGCTTGGAGGACAAGGAGGTGTTTGTTACGCGGTTTGTGGGAGTGTGTGTGGGGGGGGGGGGGGGGGGTGAGTGCCACTCGTTTACCCTCGTTATGTTTAAACTTTAAGTAACTTCAAGTAACACTTTCAATAATTATCTTATGAAACAGAATTCTCACTGCCCTAACCACTTTTCCCGTTTTTGGTCGACTGTTTAATGGAATATACGGCACTCTAGGAAAATAACGAACTTTCCAGGCTACCTACAGTATATATAGTATCTATTATAATTTTCATATTTTACCTATCAACTTGATTCAACACTGCTCAGGTTCGAATTTTCACCACATTTGAGAAGAGAGAGAGAGAGAGAGGGGGGGGGGGGGGGCTTGGAGGACAAGGAGGTGTTTGTTACGCGGTTTGTGGGGAGTGTGTGTGTGTGTGTGGGGGGGGGGGGGGGGGGGAGTGCCACTCGTTTACACTCGTTATGTTTAAACTTTAAGTAACTTTAAGTAACACTTTCAATAATTATCTTATGAAACAGAATTCTCACTGCCCTAACCACTTTTCCCGTTTTTGGTCGACTGTTTAACGGAATATACGGCACTCTAGGAAAATAACGAACTTTCCAGGCTACCTATACCTGTATAATATAGTATTTATATAGTTATTATTATTATTATCTATTTTAATTTTCATATTTTACCTATCAACTTGATTCAACACTGCTCAGGTTCGAATTTTCACCACATTTGGTTGCGTGGGAGATCTTTCTCTCCAATAACGTCACTACTAACCTGCGATATGGTCGAGAAATAATCTGCACTGATTAATTTGTTTAAATATTGTTTTTCTCTGTTTGCTATTATTTACGATATTTGTTTTGTCGGTACCCTTTCCTGTCGAGGTTAAGTTTCGCTTTTGGTAAAATCGTATAGGGGGAGGGGAGGGGACGTGTCCAGGAGAGCAAGGGGATATATGTGTTTATGGTCTTTGCGGTCACCAAGGGTATTTTGTTTACAGCATACGTCCTGTTCCCAAGCTAAAAGTTAAAAGTTCCCCTGACTTTAATTCTCTGTATTATACTTTCCTAGTTTATTTACGTGATATACGATGTTCACTATCACTTTTAACTTAGGCTTCCTATTTTCCATAGCCCTGTTTGATTTCATAGGACTATATAGCTAACACTTTGCTTTTGGGACGTAACGGTTTTTTCTTTCCCTTCTTCTTTCCACCCGCCTTATGGGCCTGCCCTAGGCCTGTCCTAGACCAGCGCCGTGGCACTGCTGTAGGAGTTAACGGATTTTTTCTCCAAAACGCGTATATCTCTCCAGATATTTTATCAATCGGTTCGATTTTGCACTTCACAGAACCGCGACACTACGTTTGTTTTTGTGTGTGATTTTTTGGAAGTTTAATCACCAGTATCCCGCGGGATAGTCGAAAAATCCCGGACCGCGACGGATGTGACCCTCCTCTCTGACTGACTGTTATTATCTGTTCTCCACAATCTCCGCAATCCCTTGCATTATTCTACAGATATTTTCACAGCAATTGTTCCGAGGAGCTTGCTTCAATTGTGCCGCCTCTCCACATCTTTCCCCGTAGAACTAGGGAAGCTGAGAGCGCCCATGAATTTACACTTTCTCCTCCACAATGCAGGACTTCTGCTTATCAGAATTCATTTATCCCCAGAGCTACTACTCTTTGGAATTCACTTCCCTCGAATTGCTTTCCACAAACTTACAATCTACAAATGTTTAAATCCAGTTGTTACAAACATTTTATGAATGGAGGATGCCTTTAGGCACATGGACCTTTTTGTTTATCTGTGTTTTTCCTTCCTCCGTTCATTGTCTCTTTAAAAAAAAATATATATATATATATATATATCCTGCAACAGTAAAACGACCCTCCAAAATGTAAATATTTGGTAACACATTAATGCGAATATTCGATTTAGTTGGGGATAGCTTCGAAAACTGAAGGCCGCGATTTATGTTCTAGAGTATAAAGTCAGGGAATTAACTAGTGGTCTTATGTTTTCGAAACTATCTGAAAGATAATATTTTTTTTTCAAAAGTTCATTACCTAGTATATGAAGTTCTTTGATTCATGTAAGCAGTTCAAGGATTAATCCTTTCCCGTTTGTTGGACGTTAATGTCTCGTCCAAGGTAAACTATGCATAAACTATCTTTGGACTTAACATTTGAGTCCACTAAAAATAAAAAAAGTGCCTTATATTATTAAAATGGTATGCTAGATATCATAATTGTAACTCTTCTCTCCTACTTTACTGCAGCCATCAGTCAGTCAACCATATATAATTCCTGAACCTTTAAGGTCAAATTCTGGAACACCTGAGCTTAAAATATAATATCGCATTGTCTTGTTAGCGCCTAATACGGATTTGTTCTTGTCAAAAAAAAAAAAAAAAAAAAAAAAAAAAAAAAAAAAAAAAACGTTTCCTCGATTTTACTAGAATCAACAATACGGAGTCATACAGTATATTTGAGTTGGTGTTTGCAACACTCGTCTGCCTTATTGTTTCACTCGCTATCTGGAATAGGGTTAAAGGTAGATAGTTCGAAGCTTGTTAATTGCTGGAGGCCCTTTTTAAACAGAATACAATCGTCTAATGGTAGCCAGAATAAAGTTAAAAGGACGGCACCGGTACTGAGAGGGTTAACCCTCTCCATATTAGGACAATTATATTTATATTGTATTCTAGCTCCCATTAGACGAGTTTATACAGCTTTCAGAGAGTCTTTTGAAATAAATGGTCTACACACTACCTTACTACACTGTTTAACTCCTTCAAATTCTTAACAAACTGCCTAAGATCGTCTAATGATAGCTAGAATAATATAAAGTACGCGTCCACAAATACTGAAAAGATTAAGTTATACTAATTTTATGCAAATCCCAACGCCAACTTTCATGAGTAAGGCCCGTATTCCTAATCAAACCCTTTCATTGTCGGTGGCAATTTTTATAGTTTTGCTGTATTCCTAGCCAGCCCATATGACATACTATATATAAAAAACAAAAGTCCGCTCATTCTAGGTTGGGCAGAAATCGTAGCCCTTAATCGCTCATAACTCAAAAAGGACGTAGAGTAATCGAGCTAATAATTCTACCAAATAGGGAGATGTGGCTAGGGCATATGTGTATTCATTGACAGTTCATTTGCTCTAGTCCATTTTGAGTTACAGAGGTTAGAGATTACAATTTCTGCCCAACCTAGAATGAACGGACTATAGTTGTTGTAATTGCAAAAACAATACTATAATGGGTGGACCAATATTTCTAATTGCAACTACAATAATTAATGTACCATATTGACTGACTAGGAATACGGTAAAACTATAGTAATTAACATCGATAAAGATGGGGCTCGTCTAGGAATACGGGCGTAATACGTAATACCAACTATACCCGTACTGGCTACTATTGGACGATTTTAGTTAGCTTGAAAAGGGCATCCAGCAATTAACAGGACTTGAACTATATTACTTAACAATTTTTACTACCCTAGATCCTTCTTATACTGCACAACATTGTCTAAATGTAGCTCGAATATAATTAAAACAATTTCACCGGTACAAATGGGGTTAAGTATGCCGGGAAACTGGGCCTCAAACCTATTATAACTCAATTGAGCCGACTTTTCTAATATGTACGGAGGGACTCCCAGAATGTAGGTGTGGTAATTTACAAGACGTTTGCTCTAGCCCCATTCTGAATTACAAGAGCTCTGGGGGTCAACATTTCTGGACAGGCTAGTTAAACTTCTGTAAATTCGACTTACAATTCAACATTTACTACATCACCTTTCTAACCAGCATGATCGTATGATATGATATTTTGCATTATACTGTATATCTGTATGTTCATGTGAGTTGCAACATAATGCAATACTATGATACCAAACCCAACGCAATCTAATTATCTACCATTTCAGACAACATCATATAAATATTCTAGTGTAGGCTAAAGACCTGAAGATGCTTTTTGCGAAACCATTAAAACGAGTGCTCCTCCTCAATTGGTGTTGTTATCCATTCTATACAATTTTCAGAATTTATATTAAAACTGCACAGTATAATAGTTCTCACCTTCACACTAATTTAATTTCCTTTAGCTTTAAGTTAATTATTACTCTACACATTGACTACAGTAGATCTGGACTGGACACGAAAATGGAACTTTGCAGTAAGGGACCCAAAATCGGAGAACGAACCTCCAAGTTTGAACCTCGAAACCGCGAAAATATCACATTTGCGCGGTTTCGAGGTTCGAACTTGGGGGTTCGTTTGCCGACTCTGGGTCCCTTACTGCCAAGTTCCATTTTCGGGTCCAGTCCTGATCTACTGTAGTCTATGCTCTACATATATTTAATATCATTGAGTTACAAGTTCCTCATATCAAAAAATATAGCACACTACCTTGCATTAGGGGGCAGGGGGCTAGGAATCCTCTTTCCCTTGTATAATGCTGCTACTCGACGAGACAGAGAAACGGGCGATGGAACGTAAAAGAGGTCCCGGACCCAAAGAATAGGAACTTTAAATGTTTCTGTTTCGGCAATGTCTCGCGTCCACCACCCCCAGCAATGGGGTCTGTGCCTGAGTATATACATACATATATACATATTACATACCTTACATACCATCATACTGTACATATCAAAACACACTACCTTCGTAACAATCATAAATCACGCCCTCTTATACAAGTCTTCATATAACTCTAAACATCGCAGACCATTAAACTAATTATGTGATATCTCTCACGTGTTATATAACCACACCAACAATTATGTGATATCTCTCACGTGTTATATAACCACACCAACAATTATGTGATATCTCTCACGTGTTATATAACCACACCAACAATTATGTGATATCTCTCACGTGTTATATAACCACACCAACAATTATGTGATATCTCTCACGTGTTATATAACCACACCAACAATTATGTGATATCTCTCACGTGTTATATAACCACACCAACAATTTTGAAACATTATATAACAGAGTAATTAAAAAACACAATTAATCTCATTCTTAACAACACATTCATCAAATAAATATCCGGCTTAACATGGAGATTTAGAAACGCGTAAGGACAGTTGATTGATTAGCTCTCTCTCTCTCTCTCCAGTGCTATCCTAGATGAGCTTGTATACATTCATGTCCTCTGAATTTCACCCAATGACTCTATAAATAAAACTGGACTGCCTTGCGTGCTCTCCAGGGTGCTTAGGTCCAGTGTATCTATTTAACACTACGTAAATCACCCTTCCAACCACCACCACCACCACCACCACCACATAATCTACCACCGCCACTCCACCGCCAGCAAAACCATTAAACGTTATCTACGCCGCTTAATTTATGCAAATCCCTCCATAAATAAACATCGAACCGGTGAAGCGAAGGAGAAGCTTTGGAGGGAAACTGCAGAGAATTGGAGATTTGTTGGTAAAAAAAGGAATATTGGAATAAGGGATACATGTAACGAGAAGTAATAGAATGGAAAATAATTAAGTAGGCATAACACATGCCACCAAACATATTCTACTTATATATACTGTATATGCACTGCAATGAAAATATGTATTCACTGAAATCAGCTTGGAATAATATTTATGCAATAGGAAACAGAGAATTCAAAAAAAGTAAACGTATGCAAATTCGGTCAAACTTAAGTTATATGTCGGGTAAACACAATGGAAAGGGAAGAACAAATATCAGAATATTAGACTCCAACGTCCCTTGAATTTGAGCTCTGTCACCCTTTTAACTTTAGAAGAGACACTTGTTACAGGCGACCTGCCTTTTGTCTCCTCCATACACAGAAAACAAATAGGTTACAAATGTGACTCTACAGTATAAGCTAGACAAATGTAATGGAAAATAAATAAGATAGATACATTGCAATATGACCAGGGATATGATTATATAATCGGTTAAAGAAGGGGCAAAGAAAAAGAACACCTACGAGTAAACTGCTATACGACTAGGTATATTATAAAATGGGTATTTATGTGTACAGTATGTGTATAGAGGAGACCGAAGGCAAAGCTGTCTGTAAAAGGGGTCTGTCCTGTCTCAAATGATCTTTCAAATATTTATTAAAGATCTCCTCAACTGTACATCTAGTCCTATCCATTCATATGCTGATGACTCTACCTTACACTATTCAACTAGTTCTTCACATCAACCCATCATGCAAGCACTCCAAAACAAACGTGGCGAGGCCATAGAATGCCTATCTTCTGATCTTTCAATTATTTCTGATTGAGGCAGATAATTTTTTTTTACTTTCAAGACCCAGTTTCTCCCTCTATCTCTCCATCACAATCTTTCACCAGACTATCAACTATTTTTCAACAATACACAACTCAACCCTTCATCTTCTCTCAATATTCTGGGTGTATCTTTTTCGTCCTACCATTCTTGGAAAGATCATATTATCACTCTTGGTAAAACAGCTTCCCAAAAGTTGGGTGTGCTCAACTGTCTCCTTTGGTTCTTGCTCTGTATTGGGGCACAGTGCGCCCCTATATTGAGTATTGTTCGAATGTGAGGGGAGACTCCACCCATACCGCACTTCTCGAATGAGTAAAATCAAAAGCATTTAGCCTCATCAACTCGCATCCTCTTACTAGTTCCCTACAATATCTTTCTACACGACGCAATGTTGCATCTCTTTCACTCTTCTATCGCTATTACAACAATCAGTGTTCTTCAGAGCTCTCTCAGTGTATACTCCCTCCCTTGCAGCGAGTGCGAGGCACCTGTCTTTCAACACAGTACCAAATTTTCTGTCTTTCTTCTACTCAACAACTGAACTCTGGAACTCTCTCTCTCTCAATCAATCTTTCCTTCATCCTATGACTTACTGTTTTAAACTTCGTGTGTCCAGGCATTTTGACTCCAACGTCCCTTGAATTTGGCTCTGTCAGTCTTTTAACTTTGGAGAAGACACTCGTTACAGGCAACCAGCCTTTTGTCTCCTCCATACACATAGAACAAAGAAAAACAAAAGTTTACAAATGGCATTCAAATGAAGAATTGAGACAAATTATACTCCTTTGATTGCTAGAGGTTCTTTCCTAGCTGAATAAAATAGCTAAGTGTTATCAAGAATGCAAGGACAGATTATTCTTTGATAATAAAAGGGTTACAATATCGTCAGGGCGTAAGTCATCCGATAATACAGTATTCAGTATATTGTGACACCGGTGCACCCTCCACGTACAATACTAGCATCGATAAAAGGCTTTATAGATACATGTTTCTGCACTTTTCTACTTGCTATGCAGATACATTTATAGAATGGCTGAAGACACGAACGGTACCATCTATATTTCTTAAGGGCCAGCAGTCTGGCCACACTGTTATGTCATATTCACTGCTATGAAAGTGATAGATTAAATATTCATAACAATAATATTTCTGAACTAAAACAATATTAAAATAAACGCAAGTCTCTGAGAGAAATATATATATTATTCATAAATGTTCGTTAGGAAATCAGGCAACTGGAAATATGATTTCTTTTACCAGTGGTGTTTAGAGACAATTCAAACTATCGTTCTTCATAGAGGGTGAAGGTTTTGAGGGATAAGTCTTTACAACGGCTAACATAGTAATTCCTATACTTCCATACATATTTCTCCCATCTTATAAAAATGTGTTGGAACTGTAGCAACAAATATTATTGAAAAAAATAAGAAAATGGAGCATAAATAATACTTGAAATTTACCTTATTAGATTGACAATCGTAGTTCGTATAAATGCTTATTGTAAGTAGACACATGCGATATAATTAGATTTATATATATATATATATTTATATATATATATATATATATATATATATATATATATTATATATATATATATATATATATATATATATAATATATATATACATGTGTACATATATATATATATATATATACTGTATATATATATATATTACGGTATATATATATATACATAATTTTGTTTGTTTAAGATACACAACAAAATGATTCAATCATTTATATTAATGTAACTACAAAGTATGAGTAAAAGATGATTGCATAACGTCCATTCACTAACCACATTGCATGTATTTGATGTATGAAAAACTATTATGAACATCGAGTTTAGAAGATCTCGTAGCATTTAAAGAATATGACACCATTTATTTTGTTATGCTGCAAGACAGTATTAGCCAGAATATAATGAAGAAACGTGTCATCTTACCCTTAAGGGGATACATTTAATCAAACTTAGGAAAGGTCTCTCGTAGTTACGGAGCACAATATTTTACATATAAATTAAATGTTTCTTGTACAGAAAGTGTACATAACATTTTTCTATTCTCAAAAACATATCCTACTGTCGTGGTCAGAACACTTCAAACACTTCCTCATGATAGAAACGAGGCAGTGAGCAATGACTATAGTCTGTTTAATTTCATCTGACACTAAATTTAATCCCATAGCAGCTAATTTCTCTATACTTACTATACAAATATGAAACTGCTATGTCTGTGCACCTTATTAAGACCAAGTTTATATATTTAGCATCATATTTCACTACAAAATCTTCAAAATAACCGAGAAATCTTGATGGGAATTTTACAATTTACCGTCAGTTGAAAAAAAAAAAAAAATAGTAAAGTTGCCATTATTGATTCCATCTGTTTGGCCTAATCAAATATTCATATACTTCGTCCGTGCTTTAAAATATCTCCTGATAAAGTACAGAAGGTACCCAAAACGTGGCAAATTCAAAATGTATCATTCCCAAAACCATCAATCATAATCAGGAAGTAATCGAACCCCAACAAATTGTACCCAGAACGTTGTGCATGCCAAACGTCGCTTAACCCCTACTGTGCCAGCGACGTCTTTTGCATTTTATTCTTGCTATATTTAGACGATTTTGTGCAGTTAAAGAAGGATCTGTGGTAGTAAAATGGGTTAAGTGAGATAGTTCGAAGCCTGTTAATTGCCGGACGCCCTATTTAAACTGAATACAACCGTCTATTAGTAGCCAGAATAAAAATACAAATAAGGCGCTGGTACAGAAAGGGTTAAGGGAGCCCACCTCGCTTTTTTTATCTTTCCCTGCCTCTCAATTTGGCTTGTATCCATTCGGCCCCATTTAGCCTACTGTTTTAAGACGTTTACCCCTTCCAGGTGTCAATATTTTCTTGGCGAGCGGTAGCAAGCCAGCATATATATAATTTTGTTTTGACAGCAAGCAAATTTATACATTTGTTTTGATAAAAAAAATGTCTCCGGCGAAGTCTCCATACAATGCTGGCTCGCTATCGCTCGCCAGGAAGAAATCAGCACCTCCATAGGGGAGGTGTGGTGGAGTGGTCTTGCCACTGGCCTGGTAATCCAAAGGTCCCGGGTTCAAATCCCGATGTATCAATGGGAAGATATTATTGGGATGGAATTTGTGCTGTACCTAGTATCAGTGCATTACCACAAAGTCCACCGAAACGTCAATAAAATACCCTCATTGTTCCCTGATTAAATAGCACTGTATGAATATTCCCATATTCAAAATATGCTATAGGGGTGCAATGCCTGGTGAGTTATCTGCTCAACAGGTGGCGTTGTGTGTTTGTAAGTGTGAGAGTCCGAGTGTAGGGGGTGAGACAGTGAAGCACGGGAACGAGGTGGCTTCAGAGATGGGGTCGTTTCGGGCCATGAGTGAGCACCGTGCCTCATGTGAAGGCAAGATGGCAGGTGCTCGTTGTACTCTACGTGCTTCACATGTCTCACTCCCTAAACTGGAACAAGACCTCACGGGCTTCACTGTTCATTGTAAAGCGGTGAATGTTAAGGCTCTCAGCCTATGCACGAGAGGAAGTAAGTTGGGGGGAAAAAAAAAAAAAAAACCAAAAAAAAAAAAACGTCTTAAAACAGTTGGCTGAATGAGACCGAATGGATACAAGCCAGGGGAAGAGAAAAGGAGAGAAAGATAAAACAAAGCCGGTGGCCCCACTTACCCAACCCAAGCCGATTCATACCCAGGCCATTTTGTGCCAAAACATTTTGTATCCTAGGCGTTTTGAGACACAACTCTTCGATTTAATGACATTTCCACATCCTAGATTGTATATTTAACCAAGACGTTTTGCACTAAGGGATGATATATACGTAGCCAACACTCAAGATGTTCTTGACCATAATATATATATTTTTTTTTTGGAGGTTATACGCAACCCCCTAACTCGTGTAATTGTTTCGTGCCGACAAATGATTCGAATGAAGTGGTATATTGGGAGAGAGTATACTATGTTTGCCTTCTCTTTATTAACAACTACCAGTTTAAGGCCCGATTGCCAATTAGGTACCCATAGGTGTGTTCAAGCTGTGTGTCTTTCAAAGTTGGATTAACTCTCCCAACTGTATATGAACTTTAACCATGTAATCCTCGGGCTATTTTAGGCGGGTGGGTGTAATCTATACATCTGTTACAATATCTAGCAATATTGCAGGCTCTCTCTCTCTCTCTCTACTGTATTTATCATCCCTCAGGTCATTTAACGTTATGTTGCGTTATCTGTATATATACCCCCCACCCCACACTTCCAGCAAGGTCTTCATATACAGTATAACCTTATTCATTACATGCCTAACAGCCAGAGGGAGTGGAGGTGGAGAGAGAGCTTTATGCCTTTCTTTAATTGCCTACCACTTTCCTTTAGTTAAGTCAAAACCACTTCGTTTGGATGGAAAGGTCTGTGTGATCCATGTACGTAAATAAGTCTATATGCAAATTTATCTCTTGCTCCCATCCAACCCTACCTAAACATCTCATTAACGCCCACAAAAGTTCCTCTCCTACCCTTCCATGTCCCCCACACACATAGGAACCGCTATCCCCTCCCCTGACAAAACACACTCACATACATACATAATACACAAGCGAAAACTCACACTCACATAAACTATTTAATACACAAATGTATAAACATATATTTACGACATTATGATTTTCAAACACGATATCCACACACACACATACACAAACGAAAACACGCACTCATAGAAACAATTTAAAACACAAATACACAAAAGTATATTTGCAACATTATGTTTCTCAAACACGATATCCACACACACACACAAACACACACACACACACACTAGCGAAAACACACACTCATAGAAACAATTTAAAATACAAATACACAAACATATATTTACATTATGATTCTCAAACACGATATACACACACACACACACACACACACCCTAACCCCCGAGGTGCAAAAATACACAAGCAGGCTATAATGATCGCAATTACGGCATCCTCCCCAGCGTATCATACCCTCCCCCCATTGGCAAGACGTCGTTAGTGGAAACTTAATTAAAAATACGTCGGAAAATGGGAACGGTGGTGGTGGGGGGGGGGGAGGGGGGCAGGGATTTACGGATATACATTGACCACACAGACCAATCGATCCAAGTGAGATGGTATGAAACTATTTGTTAAGATAGGTTATGTAAATTCGATCACACATATTCCTAGACTCCATAATTTTTTTTTATTACGGCATATTATCTGTGGAAACTAATTTATGAATGCAATTATACGTATACTTTTGCATGTCTATATCTATCATAATTATAATGTAGATCATAATGCATCAAATTGCTAACTACGATTATTACCTTCGCATAAATATATAATGGAGGTTCACGATTTGCTATGATTGACTATACTGTACCCTTGATCAAATGGATAACAGTATGATTGACTTTTACAACATTTATAGAAGCATACAATGATAAATTGAGTAAAGTACTGCATACTATATCAAACTCGTAATACAATCACTATTAATCCTCCTATACGTAAAATAACAGACTGAGCGGTTCATGTAGGCAACTACATTCCCGTCTTTCCCCAGTGTCTTCACCCACCTTTTTCTTGCACACAATTTTTTTCATAGTTTTCGGGAAACTTTTTTTGTTTGTTTAGCTCCTCTGTACAAACTTGGCACAACTCGGTTGCATGAAGTAAACTCACCAATAACCCGAGGAGAATACAGTAAAAAAAAAAAAAAAGAGATTTCCGGGATCACCATAATTTGTAATGCGATTCCGAAGCATATTTACAATTCATTATTTGTTCTGCAGCAACACTGGACATAATTTGTTCAGCTGGATTTTTGCACGAACCTTTGCAATACTTCGACTTGGTATCTATCCAAGATTTATTTGTGTCGTTGTTGATGTGGTTATTAGATCGACGCACAATATATGATTTGTCTCGGTTATTACTGAACCAATTTGAAGTATCTTTCACATGCATATACTCCGATCTATTCTGTAGACCGCAAAGGAGCCCTTTTTTTTAATTTAGTCCCGTGCGTCACGTCACATTCCTCGGAGTTACCATGGCCACATGGACCTATAGTCCTCTTGGACATGTTTTATGTATTCCACCTATCTACATAAAATTGTATTTATTTGAATATATATACTGAATATATATATATATATATATATATATATATACAGTATATATAAACCGGACCAGATGGTGGAGTAAAGTAAGAAAGAAGAGCAATTGCACAGAGGAAGAACAAACGGAGAAGTGAGAAGTTCAGTAGAAGACTGAAAGTTCTCTGGCTCAGCCAAGTTGCTTCATTGTAATATATGTGTATATATATATATATATATATTATATATATATATATATTGTGAATTGACTGATCCTTATCAATGGTAATTCTCGCCTGAGCGAACATTGTGGTACATAGAGACTATTCAGTAAACAGAGCTTGTACTACTGCCGACCTGTTGTGCCTCTCAAGACACTATTCCAAGCCAGGCATAAATCAGAGACTCCACTTTTTATTAATTATAATTAAATACATATTTTCAAAATAGCGTTTTACAGATCATATTACGTCTATGAAAGTGAGAACATGGCCTAAATTATTCTATTTCATGCACATTTTCCTTTATTCATTATCATTTAAGTATTTCGGTCTAATGCTGTTGTTTCAGTTTCATACCTTGTAGGCTATTTTATATGGCAGCAAAACAAAATATATATAAAAAAATATATAAATATATACATTACATACTGTATATATATATATATATATATATATATATATATATATATATATATATATATATATATATATATATATATATATATATATATATATATATATGTTAGTATAGCCAGGTAATAGATTCTCTTTTAAACAGACGAGGTTAAAGGCAACAGCAGTTTCAGCATTCAGTATTTTATTGTTACAGCTTTCAATATTTCTAACAATTTTCCTCTGGGGTTCAGAGATGAGGTACAACAGGTTAGCAAAATTCATGGTGGATCCAACGTTTCACAAGTAAACATCTTGCATCTTCAGGGAATGGGCAGGTAATGATTAGAATAAGGACAAAGCAACATATTTATACAAAATTCGAGGATCAAGAATAGGTAGGTGGGCGGAGCTACTGGGTGTGGGGTGGCTGTTCATTGGTGGAAGGCAGTCTATTCGCGAGACGGGCACTAAATCTTATCGGTGGTTGGTTGTTGGCTGTGGGTGGCTGTGATTGGTTGGTGTTGTCAGTAGTGTGCTGATCGCGGAAAGGTACGGGAGGGGGGCACAGGGCAAGAGGAACGAGGGCAGTATGCCTGTAGCGCTTGCCAGAAGGAAGAATTTGAAGGTCTTGTGTTTGGTTGTTGATGCTGGGGTTGAGCGTTTGGATATATAGAGCTTCTAAAATAGCTAGTCTTCTGGGGTCTGATTCTTTGTCGAGTATGGTAGTTTGTTTGTCTAGGTCGGCGCGAGAAACGAGAGACCACCACCAATCTCCGATATGAACGTGACGCCCTGCTACAGAAATGGGATGAAGAAGAAACCACCCCTAACCACATCAAAACAGAAATCAACCAAAAACTCCAACAACTCAACGAACAACACAGACGACAAACAGAGAACACTACCATCCAAAAACTCTCCCGTCTATATGGTGGAAACATAAAACTTCCCAAGCCAACAAAAGGATATATTAACCTCACCAACACCACCATAACGCCGGACCAAGAAGACCTACTGAACAAAGGCTTAAATTGCCACTACATTTCCAAGCCGGGACCCCACCGAAAACGCCTTGAAATTGAAGTCCTACTGGATGACATCCTACGATCCCAGAAAGACGGCAAGATCACCACCACCCCAGCCCTACAACCCACCCTACTAGCAGAAGCCGCCAAAACCAGGGGATCCCACCAAAGCAAGCTCCTCAACAAACACCACTTCAAAGCCGCTAAACAACTTAAAGAGAACCCCAACATCATCATCCGACGAGCTGATAAGGCCTCCTGCCTTGTGATACACGGAAAAGAAGAATACCTACGGAAAATGGACGACATTCTTAGTGATAAAAACAAATTCAAAAGGATCACTCGCAATCCTACTGACGAAATAAAAAGGAAAGCCAACACCACCATCACTGCTATCAACGCCAAAGCCGATGGCGTACACCTGAAGAAACTCATCGGCGAATTCACCCCAGGTTATGCTTATGGTACTATAAAAACCCACAAACCCGGGAACCCCCTCCGCCCCATCATATCACAGATCCCTACTGCTACCTACCAGACCGCCAAGGCCCTGAACAAACTCCTCACCCCTTTTGTTCCTCGGCAATACAACCTCAACTCTGCTTATGACTTCCTAGAAATTCTACGAGATGCCCCCCCTGCTAACGCCCACATCATCGCCTCCCTCGACGTAGAGAGTTTGTTTACCAACGTGCCCGTTGACAAGACAATAGATTTTATCCTACGTCGAGTTTACCACTGCCCTAATACGCCCCCCCTGGACATCCCGGAGAAGGCCCTGAAGACGCTCTTGGAACTATGTACCAAGGAGTCCCCTTTCCTCTGCCCCCGCGGGAATATGTACCAGCAAATCGACGGTGTAGCGATGGGAAGCCCCCTGGGGGTCCTGTTCGCCAATTTCTTCATGGGAACTATCGAAGAGGAACTCCTGGCTGCCCACCGGCCCACTGTCTACTGCAGGTACATCGATGATATCTTCGTGCGGGTGAAGGACCTGGACGAACTCAGGGACCTCCAGCAGCGCTTCATGGCCGCCTCCGGACTCAACTTCACATACGAAGAAACCACCGATGGTCATCTACCCTTCCTCGACCTCCTTGTCTCCCTCCACGACCACGGCTTCAAAACTACAGTGTACACCAAACCTACTAACAATGGCCAATGTCTTAATGGGGAAAGTGAATGCCCTAAATGATACCATCAGTCCACCATCGCCGCCTATGTCAGGAGAGCCCTCACCCATTGCACCACCTGGAATGACACACACAATGAATTGGAAAGGCTCACCCAGGTCCTATTCAACAATGGGTATTCCAACACTGACGTCACCAATGCCATCAACCACCACCTAGAAAAATGGTACAAACAAGACCCCCCCTAGCACCAACCCGGCCAATGACATTACATTTTTCTACAGAAACTACATATCTTCCGACCACACAACAGACGAATCCATTATGAAAGAAATAATTCACAAAAACGTCCTCCCCACCAACCCTGACAATAAAATAAAACTCATTATTTACTACAAATCTCCTAAGACCTCCAACCTTGTCCTCCGTAACTGCCCCATTTCCACCAACCAACCGAAAGACGATCATGTGATATACCAGCATATTTGCACCTCTGGGGACTGTGGACCCCTATCCTATGTTGGAATGACACAGACTCGCCTTTCCCGTCGACTAACCCTCCACCTTCAATCTGGCGCTATAAAAGATCACTATCAAGCCCCCCACCATCTTGCCCTAACTCGCACCGACCTAGACAAACAAACTACCATACTCGACAAAGAATCAGATCCCAGAAGACTAGCTATTTTAGAAGCTCTATATATCCAAACGCTCAACCCCAGCATCAACAACCAAACACAAGACCTTCAAATTCTTCCTTCAGGCAAGCGCTACAGGCATACTGCCCTCGTTCCTCTCGCCCTGTGCCCCCCTCCCGTACCTTTCCGCGATCAGCACACTACTGACAGCCACCCACAGCCAACAACCACTATCACAGCCACCCACAGCCAACAACCAACCACCGATAAGATTTAGTGCCCGTCTCGCGAATAGACTGCCTTCCACCAATGAACAGCCACCCCCACACCCAGTAGCTCCGCCCACCTACCTATTCTTGATCCTCGAATTTTGTATAAATATGTTGCTTTGTCCTTATTCTAATCATTACCTGCCCATTCCCTGAAGATGCAAGATGTTTACTTGTGAAACGTTGGATCCACCATGAATTTTGCTAACCTGTTGTACCTCATCTCTGAACCCCAGAGGAAAATTGTTAGAAATATTGAAAGCTGTAACAATAAAATACTGAATGCTGAAACTGCTGTTGCCTTTAACCTCGTCTGTTTAAAAGAGAATATATATATATATATATATATATATATATATATATATATATATATATATATATATATATATATATATATATATATATTATGTACAGTATATATATATAGTAAAACTCGCTAGGAAAATTGAAACAATGGAACACCAAGCTTTCTTCTATTATGGGAAGGTCAGTCCCAAGTGTCCATAGTATTAGTGAGTTGGGCCTATAATTCGGCCTTATAATTACGGTTGGGTGTGGGAGGGATCTGCCTTGTGTGGACCAATCGGCTTTCTGCAGACTCCCATTTTGCTTGTGTTCTTATGTATATATATTTTTTATATGTATGCATGTAATGTATGCGTGTATATGTATGTATATGTGTATGTATATGTAATTATAATTATGTATATCTATATGAATGTCTTCATATTTACATAAGTTAGATAACAGTTTGAAAGGGATCTGCATGTCCATTGATTTGTATCAAATTGAATATATGATTAGATTGTATTATTAGGCATATTTCAATGTACTGTATATGCATATCTGTATAAGTATAATATAATGTGTAAGAAATTTATTTTGCATGTAAAAGAAGTATATGTTCCTAAGAATATGGCAACAGGCAGTCGGATGGCAACATGTTTTGTATTTATATGCTAGTTAGCAACTCACAGATGATTTAGGACGGGTATTTAAGCCTCACTCTCCCCCTGTTTTCTTGTATTACCCTGAAGATGTCTTGAGAGAATAGACGAAAGCTTGGTGTTCCATTGTTTCAATTTTCCTAGCGAGTTTTACAACATAATTTGATCACACGTATTTGTGGTTTTACCTCCATATATATATATATGTATATATATATATATATATAAATATATAAATAGGTATAATAAAACGTTGGCCAAACTTAATATATGCCAAATCTGGAATAGTTCTGGGGGGGGGGGGGGGGAGGATGTCTTAGTCATAGTAAAATGCCATATTTAAATTCATAACTGCAGAACAATATTTAATTTTAATCTCCAATTGTGGTAGGAAATAAAGCCATATTACACATCATCATTAAGCATTTACAATAATTTAATTAAAAACTATCTTGAGAATGAGAGTTTTACATTGAATTGAGAAGAATAATAAATCTGAAGAAGAGCTACACGATTATTGACCACAATTGCACAGTCGAACACAAAAGTACGCTTCAAGTAATTAAATTGAATGCGAACAAAAAACTACTACAATACCTTATGCTATCGACTTCTTCCATCTGCTAAGTGATCTAGAATATTATAAATAAGACCGGTAAGAACATCTCAACATCTTCTTTTTGATTGATAAAACCACATAATATGAAGCAAACTTATGCAAACAACTGTCGTGTATGTGTTTGGAAATGTTGAACCATTCAACGAGTTCTTGCAATTTGATTAAGAGCTTGCTATCATGCAATTTCTGAATCCCCGACTCCCCTTTGTCACCGATATTAATATTTGCCGTTCCCAGTATATTAACTCGGGAGGAGATGCATTATTCGGGAGCTTTTCATAACGTATATACTGGTGCTTGTTGCGTTGACAGTGCGCATAAATAGGTGGTCCGGGTATACAACGGGCCCCACGTGCATATTATTCTGGCAATATTACGATCACAGTGGCCGAGCACACCAAGTCACTATACTCTAGTCGCTTGACTCTGGTAGCGCGGGTTCGATCCCAGTTACCTGTCGGTATGGTTTCTGTCAAAAACTTTCCGGGCTGTGGAGGTTAGGTGTGGATGCGCCACCTCTGGGTTCCACCTGGTTCCCTGCCCACATCCTACCCCTTCTGGGCGTATGTAGGCGCCCTTGTGGCAGCCAGAGTAAAACATTTTGATTACTATGGATAAGTTAGGTTAAGGAATTGTGTATTTTCAGCCTCATTTTCTGCCGGCTCGAAATAAACAAATTAGTATTCTTATACTTATTTGTATTTAACCGTCTTGGTGGTGTAATGGTTAAGGTGTCTAAAAATCTGTGTGTGATAACCCGGGTTTGAATCCTGGTGGATCACATATATGCTTTCATTAATTTCATTGGAGGTGTTTGGTGTTGTGGTGAAACTAATAAAAACAAAAATTAGCATAATTATACTATTAAGCAGAAGGAGAAGGAGTGGCGGGGTATTGTTACTGAGCTGGTGACCCTGACTTATCGAGTTCAAATCTTGGTGTGATGAAGGATGATATTATAGACATAGCATGCTTATTGTATATAGTTTAAGCCAACCAAAACGCCATAAATAAATACCCTTGCTGATTTCAATACAAAAGGATTGCATGAACTTTCTCATAAAATCTGAAAACTAATGATGCTAAACACGAGGGAGAAAGTGGCCCAGAAAAACGACCCATCTCCCCTTAAGCATAAGACCCCCTGACTATTTTGCATCCAACTATCGACTATATAGGCTATAGAGAGCCTACAGTACATGTGTGGACGTAAAGTTGGAACAGGAAAATTATATATATATACTGTATACTGTATATATACTGTATATATATTGGTTTTAGAAAGTCTAGCCTATGCATAAATTCTGACAGACAAATAGGTACGGACATTTTACTTTTTCACTTGCCTTAACACTATCTGGTCCAACGTCTTGGGGGTTATTATGATATTCTACTTAATTATTATTGAGGTTTTGCTTACTTTTGCCATTCTCGAGCAGTGTATTTTACTTTGCTCTCTAGGCTAACAAAAATCGCCTTCCCAGACTTCTTTAAAACTAAACAAAATCCACAAAGACCCTCTTCAAGCTAAGTATGTACATTTTTCGATAAACGATCTCCGCCTAGAGGTTATTTTGTTATTTTAGTATATTATTATTGAGGATTTAACTTTTTGTCATTTTCTAGCGCTGAAGTATAGTTTGTTCCCATGGCTAACAAAACTGCTTTCCAAAACTTCCTTCAAACACAGAAGTGTTCACCCAGAGCTCCTTCAAACTAAATTTGCATATTTTTTTTATAGAAAAGTGTCCCAGCGAAATACTGATTAAATTATATATATAGTTATGATTACCTTGAAAAAATCGACACCGGAATTGGGTGAAGCGCCTTATTATCGTCACATTAATGGGGTGAAACGTCTCTCTGTGTGTATGTGTACAAAATAACTCAATGCGCTTATATAACATAAAAGCCCTATTAGAATAAAGAGATGAAAGCAAGGATGCTAACAAAGATTTCACAATCAGTCAAAGCTCTAAATATTTCATTTTGTCTGGAATGCATTTCAAAATATCCACAATTGTATTATTAATTGTAAACGTACCAGTTTGCAAATGTTGAAGTGCTTCCGAGTTGCAATAAGCCCTTCAGTGTGCAGAATTATAGGTATAAGTGTGACTGCCTCATTGTTTGATATTGTCCAGCTCTCTAATTACATTCAATGTTTTATTCAGAGTCTAGCATTATTCATTTTGGTATTGGTTTTCAAGAATAATGTCAATATTTCCTGTGTCAACTACAACACCTATAATGACAACAATAAAGTAGATAAAGTGTTTTCATTTATGAGAATATAAAATATGTGCGTTTACGAAATTATCAGTTTACAAATTCACTTACTCATATATTGATGTGCATTCCATGTGGTGGTGTTAAGTCATTATTTCCACATAGTGATTTTGATAAGTTTGTTTGAGTTTATATTGGTCCTATTTTGGCGTGTTTATATCCCGCGCATTAGTTTTGAAATTATATACCGTTCGCCCCATTAGTTTGTGGATGATATGACCTTTTGTCCAATTTATCTTCCTATATAGAGACCTTTCGTGCCCTTTCGGTGTCTATTTTTTTCTGGTGAGCGTTAGCGAGCCTGTAATTTTGGAGGAGCCGACCTTTGGCCGGGAAATTTTCAACCGAAAAGTGTACAAATATATCTGGAAGGGGGATCTTGAGGATAACTTATTAAGCTTGATGGAGGTCTAGGGAGGAAACTAAATCAATAATTATAAAAATATATAAATACACTAATAAATGAACCCTATCCCCTGCATATAATTCAAAACAAAACTATTACATCCTGCTCACAACTATAAAATATCATTATTGTTGAGATATCTGTCTGAATTAATGGGAAGAGCCTTGAATACAAATATGGACAACGTTGGCACGTCAGGTTCATAATTAAATATTCAGATGTCTGTTTTGATTTAACCCATTCAGTGCCAGTGACATCCTTTTAATTATATTCTGGCAACTAATTGACGATTATATTCAAGTTACACACATTCTTAATTAATCTAATCTCAATTTATGTACAATATATAAATCCCAACCCTTATACATCGTCTAAAAGTAGTCGCAATGCAATATAAAAGACGTTACCGGTACAGAAAGATGTAATAGTAATACATTTAATACCAACCTAAGCAAAGGGGAATAAGGCGTCCGGCTATAGATAGATAGATAGCAAAGCTAGTCCAACTTCATAAATAATTATTCAGTGATATAATCTCATGAGAAGAAACTTATCAAAGACTTGGACGAAACCGTTGCACATTAAATAATATGTTCTAAAACTTGAACATTCTAATACTTGAGAAACAAAAAGTTGTTTTAATCATATTAATTTTGCAAATGCTTCAATAAGTAGATACATTTCAACCCGTGAACTAACATTATCGAGAAAAATATATTTAGAGCTTTGGAGGATTTCTAAAACTTTTAACCTAACCTCAGTCCTACTTGGCATGGAAAAACTGCGTCAATCTGAGAATACACTGTAATCACATGTATATTTAACCCTTCCTGTACCGGTGACGTCTTTTTGATTTGATTTCAACTACATTTAGACGATTATATGATGCTTAGTAAGGATGTATGGTAGCTAAAGAGATATATTGCGATAGTCCTAAACGGCCCAAAATCGTCCTAATATGGCTAGACTAAATTCAATGAAACGTCGCCGGTACAGGAGTTAATTGACTTGTGGGACAAATTGAATTGTGGGCGAATTGAATTGTGGCCGAAATGACTGGAAAACTTTTAATTAATTTCCTTGCTCTGAGGCTGTCGACTAACACTGAATATTGCATTTACTATTTCTAGAAGCTTGCCTAGTTCTGTTGTTAGCTTTCATACACAATGTGTTTACCAATGTGCAACATTTACCATATACTCTGCCACGGTATCTCCATTCTAGTGTTGTGTTAGCTTACAAAAGGCTGAATTAATCATGGCAGCTCTCTCTCTTTCTCATTGTTTGAGTCTATCACTGTCGGAACACACACATACTGTATACCCCCCCCCCCATTCTCTCTCTCTGTTCTAGCCTTTATCACTGCCCGAAACGGAGCCTAACCGACCCCTGCAATTTTAATCTAAACTTTCGTAGCTCTCCAAAACCCGACACCAAACTGGAATATATTGAGCAAACTAAAACCCAGAGGCAGACTGCGTAGCCGAGACCATCACCACCATAACTACATTAAGAGGAGATGGGTCGTTTTTCTGGTCCCCTTTTTTCCTCATGTTTAGCCCCATTAGTTTCAGATTTTATGACGTTCGGCTCATTAGTTTAGCGATTTGAAGACCTTTCGCCTCATTTCTTTGTCAATATTAAGACTGTTCGTGTAATTTCAGTGTCGATGATTTCCTGGCAAGCGATAGCGAGCCTGTAATTTTAAGAGGCTGGGACACTAAAAAATAAATTCATAAATAAATTAATAGACCAAAATATAGCCACTATCACCTTAACACTCGCTGAGCCGATGGTGGGGTTTTTGTCATGTGTTATCAATATTGTTATCGAGGATTTATAGCTCGCCCCCCAAAGCACCTTTAAGCTAAAGAAAGCTTCCCAAGAAGCTATTACAACATGTTCCAGTTCCTCTCCGCCCCCACCCACTCTCCCATATACACACTACAAGCTGTATGTTATTCGATAGAAAAGTGTCCAAACCAAAGGGCGCTTATTTCTCCTGAATTACAGGCTCGCTATCGGTCGCCAGGAAATAAATCGACACTTGAATAGGACAAAGCATCTTATAATCGGCAAACTGTTAGGAAATAAAAAGTTTTAAAATCGCCAAACGAATGGTACAAAATGAAACCTGACGCCAAACTGGAATATTTGAATTATATTTCTGCTATGCATATGAAGGAGACAAATGGCAGGTTGTCTGTAACGAGAGTCACTCCCAAAACCAAAAGAGTGACAGAGCCAAATTCAAGGGGGTCAAAATGCCTGTACACACGTAGTTTATAGCAGTTTAAGTCATAGGATGAAGGACAGATTGAACACACTAAAACCCAGAGGCCGAGCATCGAACCAAGACTATCGCTTACCACCACAACTACCTTCAGCCCTTTCTGTATACCAATAAGCATTGTTTTTCTTATTTCAGGGTATTATTAGACGATGTTATCAAGATTAGGAAGGATCACTAAAATTTAAAAGGGTAATTTATATCTCAATTACCTATTTGCCACCTATAGTTCCTTCCTAATTTTAATATAAGTCTACAATATCCATGATAAAACCACAGAATACAGAAAATAACTAAGTAACAAAAGAAACCCACAAATTACATAATTGAAGTTTCATTACCTCAAGATGAAAACTGGTACAAAATACAGTCTCAATTTACTACACTTACCAACTCACTGCTCTTTCATAGTTACAATTCCTAAGCTATTTAAACTGCTGCACACAATTAGTACAACTGCACCAATATTCAGAGGGAGTGTTTCAAAGTTAGTTATTCCCCAAACTGCTTGGTAGCATAGTTTGAAATGTTTGTATCTACTAAATAAGTGGGCCAAAACTCCTGAATATTAACTTTGATAACTCACAAACTAAAGTAATCGAGCTAGTATTTCTAGCATTTGGGAAGGGTCCGCCACGAAATAGGTGTCAACATTTACTGCTCATTTGCTCCAGCCTTATGATTTTTGGTCTACCTATTTGGAACAGGGTATAGCCTAGCTGACTATGAAAGTAGCTTTAACTTAAAGATTACCATCATACCTATAACACTTATATTTTTCATACGTCTTGGATTAATCTTACTGGGACTCCTAGGATATGAGATTTGAGATTTTAAGACGTTCACCCCATTTGTTTGGAAATTTATAGACTTTTCGCTCCATATTTTTGCAAATTTTAAGACCTTTCGTGCTATTTAGGTGTTGATTTTTTCCTGACCAGCGATAGCGAGCCTGCAATTTAGGAGAAACTGGCCTTTGGCCTGGATTTTTTTTTACCGAAATATATACACATTTAGCTCGAATAAGTTCTTGGGGGCATTATTTTAATTTTGATGGAGGTCTAGGGAATACACTAAAAACCTCCCCTTTATCCCACCACAAGAACCACTACCACCACCAATATTACTACCACCACTGCCACTGCTGCCAACAACAACAACAACAACAAAACAAACACAAACCTTACCAATACAAACATCAATACAAACACCACATTTGCCAAACACAAGCATGACCCTCTGGCAGAACTTTTTATTGCGTCAAAGTAAATACAACACCAGCACCAACAACAACAACTGCAATGGAAACAACAACAACAACAACAGTAATGATAAAACAATAACAACAAAAACAAAATCAACAAAATAATAATGCCAGAACAACACAAACAACAACTAAAATAGCAATCACATGCATTACTCTCTAGCTCAGCCATGAACAACCCAGTAATGGGACGAATGTCTTAAAATCGCAAGACATTTATGGGGCTAAACTTGAGGGGGAAGGGAGTCCAGAAAAAAACACCCATGTAAGTGAAACTATTCCATAAAAGGATGGGGGATGGTTGTTTTTTTTCTGGACCCCCTTCTCCCTCGTGTTTAGAACCATTAGTTTTGAGATTTTATGACGTTCGGCCCATTAGTTTGACGATTTTAACACCTTTCGCCCTATTTCGTTGTCAATTGTAAGACCTTTCGTGCCATTTAGGTTCGATATTTTCTTGGCGAGCGATAGCGAGTCTGTAATTTTAAGAGGAATCGGCCTTCGGCCGGGAGATTTTTCTTCCGAAAAGTGTACAACTTTATCTTGGAAGTTGGATCTAGGTGTTTTTGTTTAAAGCTTTTTGGAGGTTTAGCGAGGGAACTACAGTATACACAAAATACGTGAATTAATATATAAACAGCCCCAAAAAATTAATACTAAGCCGTATAAACCCCTTAGGCAAATCTCTGATCAGAACTTGCCAGGAATCTACCAAATCCCACCACCATTAACCCTTTCAGTACTGGTGATATATATATATTTTTTTTAAAGCTACATTTAAGCGATTATATGAAGCTCAAGAATGATATATGGTAGCTGAAAGGATGAATTGAAATAGTCTGCAGCCTTTTAATGTACAGTATAGAAGTCCTTCCTAAGCTGAATACAATCGTCTGATAGTTGCCAGATTATAATGAATTGGATGTCACCGGCACTGAATAGGTTAATAAAACCCCTATCGCTACCTCCTCACCCTCAACACCACCACCATCAATAAAACCTCCATCCCTACTTCCTCCACCATCACCACCTCCATTAATAGAACCCCCATCCCTACTTCCTCCACCATCAGCGTCCTCACCACCACCATCAATAAAACCCTCACCCTTACTTCCACCCTATCAACATTACCACCACCACCATCAATAAAACCACCCTCCCTACTTCTTCCGCCATCAACAGCTTCACCACCAACATCAATAAACCCTCATCTTTACTTCCTCCACCACCAACATTATCAATAAACCTCCCATCCTTAATTCCTCCACCATCACTAACACCAGCACCACTACCAACTACAACAACAACCACACCACCATACCACTACCACCATAGCAACAACAACAACGTAAACAACACTTATCATAATTACCACCACCAATACATCTGACCTAACCACCACCAATAACAAACAACAATAACAATAGAAACAACAAAAACAACACATATGACCACGGATTCTGAAATCAAATCTACCACCACCACCACCACAAAAAAAAAAAAAAAAAAAAAAAAAAAAAAAAATAATAATAATAATAATAATGGAAACAGCAACACCACAAGTAAATAATAAATACAACCACAATAACAGCCACAAAAACAACAATAAGTACAACTTTAACCAAACTTCCCATAACCACGACTATAAACACCACCGACAACACGTCTGACCTCCTAAGCTGAAATTCATTCCTACCGCAACTCAGACTAAATTACAGTATATCCTGGAAACTGTGGGTGGGTGTGTATGTGAAAGAGAGAGAGAGAGAGAGAGAGAGAGAGAGAGAGAGAGAGAGAGAGAGAGAGAGAGAGAGAGAGAGAGAGAGAGAGAGAGAGAGATTGAATTTGTGTATGTTTGAGTTGGCGTGTGCTTGTGAGTGAATTTTTACGCGTCAGTTTGCGTGTGTATAAATATACAATATAAATATATATATAAATATATATATATACAGTATATATATATATATACTGTATACAGTATATATATATACAGTATATATACTGTATATATAGGGTGCTTCAGTTGACGTTTTCATATATGACAGGATGTATTCGTCAGGCAATTATAAGACTGTTATTCTATGACATTCGAGGAGAGTATTTATAATAATTACGGCGATATTACACATTGAAAGTTATCAATACATACAAACGAAATGCAGTCTATAGGGTAAAACCGCATGTTTCAAAGCTAGTGCAGGGCAGAAGGGCTTTGCTTACACATGGATAACAAGGTTAGAAAAGCTATATAAATATATATAAATATATATATATATATATATATATATATATATATATATATATATATATATATATACATTCATATATATATATAGTATATATATACAAATAAAACATCTCCCCGTAAAGAGATAAGTATTGTCTGAACCGGAAGTATACAGATTATATATTATGTAGCCCCAGTGTATATTCCCAAAGCCATCCACATCATTTTCCAACTTCAATATCTGGCTCAAGAGTGACACCATGAATTTAGGGTTGCCCGCTGTTAAATTGTCTGGAAGGATAGTGTTTGATTTACTAAGTGTTGGGGGGGGGGGTGCAATGAAAATACGAGAGAGAGAGAGAGAGAGAGAGAGAGAGAGAGAGAGAGAGAGAGAGAGAGAGAGAGAGAGAGAGAGAGAGAGAGTGTATGTGTATCAGTGGCACAAATTCCTTGCATTTCTATCCTTCTTTCCAATGTATGAACTTATATTAAAGGTTTTACTCTATGTTTTGTCATCCTCCCTTTCACCTCATCTTATATCTTTCTTCCTCTTCGCCTTGTCTCTTGTTTCTCATAACTTTCTGTGATATTTAATTTTGTTCATTATATATTACGTAGTTTCATTTCATTAGTTTTAAATATTCGTCACCCCCATTTTTCTTCTCCTGAAATTTCTCCTAATTAGTTTTTCGTGTTTACATTTTTTTCCTACATTTCTTCTCTCCCATTATACTTCTTTTAACTCTCTTATTATTTGCACACCTTCTTCTTTATCTTCATTTTCTACTTCTTCATCTTCATTTTCTACTTCTTCATCTTCATTTTCTACTTCTTCATCTTCATTTTCTAAATCTTCATCTTCATTTTCTACTTCTTCATTTTCTACTTCTTCATTTTCTACTTCTTCATCTTCTACTTCTTCATCTTCTAATTCTTCATCTTCTACTTCTTCATCTTCTACTTCTTCATCTTCTACTTCTTCATCTTCTACTTCTTCATCTTCTACTTCTTCATCTTCTACTTCTTCATCTTCTACTTCTTCATCTTCTACTTCTTCATCTTCTACTTCTTCATCTTCTACTTCTTCATCTTCTACTTCTTCATCTTCTACTTCTTCATCTTCTACTTCTTCATCTTCTACTTCTTCATCTTCTACTTCTTCATCTTCTACTTCTTCATCTTCTACTTCTTCATCTTCTACTTCTTCATCTTCTCTTCTTCTTCCTCCTCTTCTTCTTCTTCAATACAGGACAGCCTCCATTAGTAATTAATTTCCCTGTCATCTAGCCAAATGATAGGGTTGCTGGGGATCCGTAAAGGAAGACATACGACCACTCCTACGACCACGACTAGACCATAATTACCACTACCTCATCCACAACTAACACCATACTCACCGCTAATATCTCATCCACAACTACCATCATACTCTACACTCTTACCACCATTTCATCTACAACTACCACCACATTCATCACTATTACCACTACCTCACCCACAACTACCACCGTATTCACCACAATTACAGGTATCTTATCCAGAATTACCATCATATTCATCACTATTACCACTATTTTATCCACAACTACCATCATAATTACCACTATCATCACCATTTGATCAACAACTCTCACTATAGTTACCACAATTAAGAACAGGAACAAACAAAACCCTCCCTACCGCCACCATGTTCATCATCAACTCCACCATCACCACTACTCTCACCAACATCCAAATCAACACATTACACAAAGACACCGCCTCACCACCCTCTCCAATATATCTCCACCCCTCGGATTCACCACAGCTGCTATCAGCTTTAGGCCTACTACCATCACCGCCACCAAAATCAATCCAACAAAACAGGATCGCAATCATCTACTTCCATCACCAACTCGATCATCACTCTACCAACACTACAACCACCATTTTCACCATCAATGCTATCACCACCACCACTCCCAACGGCTGCAAAATCAAACCAGTAACCGGCACTTGATAATGTAGATATAATTCACAAATAACTATAAACTAACCTACACAATACGGGTATCCTTGCAGTGCAATTATCGACCTCTAGCACAGTCTGCTCAGATTGATACTGAAGTACATGATTAAATAATCGAAGTATGCGAAACCTAAGAAGCAAATGTAATTGGAGTCTTTAATCTGCCTGTGAAACCATGGGGTTTGTATGTGTGTGAAGGGGGGGGGGGGGGTCCTATTATCCCACTACGGGAAATAACTATGTTTAAACTTGCAAGCAGGGTCTCTTGCACAACTAGTAAACCAGCCATCACGCGGTGAAAACATCCTTGACTTATCTAATCAACTAGAAAAATGTAAATAAATTATGTCTGAATAGGAGAAATATCTTGCGAGTTACATAAGGAAGAACAAATACAAACGTCAACATATAGGCCCCCTACCCACATCTAACAGAGAACTATACAAATTATGAAGTATAAAATGGATAACATTTGTAATATATTGTTTTCTTCCGTTTTTACTATAGAGGACACGAAAGCTATTTTCTGATTTAACTATCCAAAATAAAAATATAAATATTCTAAAAAACATTAATATCGATGAAGGTGATGTCTTAAGTGCAATGAATAAGTTAAACATATGCAAAGCCACAGTAACCGATACAATCTCCCCTCGATGACTTTATCAACTATCTTAAATAAATCATTTCTGGGAGATTTCCAAAGGGATGGAAACTGGCAAATGTGCCACCAGTGTTTAAAGGAGGAATCAAATCATATCCTGGGAACTACCGACCTATCAGTCTAACTTCTGTAGTTTGCTAGCTTGACTGTAAACGATAATTAGAGACAAAATGGCCAACGATCTTGAGGAAAACAATTTAATAAAAGATTGATTCACATGATGGCTCTCGAAATATACGTGTATGCCTTACAAATGTACTTGATCTTTTCTATGATATAGGTAAGATGAATGATTAAAGTAATGCTGTCGACGTCATTTACCTTTATTATAGAAACACTTGACAAGGTCCCATATAGGCACTTACTCACAAAACTAAATGCTCACGGAATTGAAGGGTACAAATCGTAGTGGATTGGAGAATGGTTCACATATAGACCGCAGCAAGTTGTCATATATGGTAGAGAAGCCGACTTGCAGGATGTAATTAGTAGTGTGCCACAGGGCTTAGTGTTAAATCCGGTTTTGTTTATAGTGTTGATAACCTCACCTTCAAAAAAAATATGTTTCCGATGATACCAAAATAGGAAGTAAAGTTGACAACCATGAAAATGCAATTACTCCAGTTTGAATTAAATAGACTGGTAAACTGGTCTGCAAATGGAAACCAGCTTTAACATCGAAATATGCCAAGTATTAAATAATGGAAACAAGAATAAACATCTATCTATCTATCTATTGCCTGATGCCGTGATCCCCGAAAGGGCGCCCACGAACGAACCGCCCCCATGTACCTCTGTCCCCAGTCAGTCGACGCCCCTCCTCCCATCCAGCACCGCCTTCATCCATATACTTCTTCACTCCATCCTTCCACCTCTCTTTCGGTTTACCTCTCCCTCTCTGTCCTTCCACCTCGCTCTCGTACACCCTCTTAGTCATTCTCTCACTTCACATACGTTCCATATGGCCGAACCATCTCAAGGTGTTCCTTTTCACACTTTCCAGCACATCTACCTCCACACCACACCTCCTTTTTACTTCCTCATTCGTCTGTCTATCCCTCCATGTAACTCCACACACACTTCTTAAGTAACTCATTTCCACCCCTTCACTCTTGGTCTGAGTCTCTCTACCAACGTCCATGCTTCGCTTCCGTAAGTCAGTGTCGGGATTACCACACTGTCATGCAAGGACTTTTTCACTTCCATACTGACCACCCTATTTCTTGTTACTGCTTTCAGCATTCCTACAACCCTCTTCCCATGTTGCACCCTCTCCCGCACTTCTTCATCCATAGTCCCATCTTTACTCAACACACTGCCCAGATCCTTAAATGAGCTGACAATCTCCAAAGCCTGACCGTTCAACTTCACCGCACACCCTTTCGAGACCATAACCTTGCTCTTCCCCGCATTTAAATTCAGATTCCGTTTTTCGCACACTGTTCCAATCATATTTACCAGACCCTGCAACTTCCATTCATTATCGCTCATCAGAACTGTTCATCAGCAAACAGCAGTACAGGTAGCTTCCACTCACATGATAAGAAAACAAACACACATAGAAGATAATGGCATTGCTATAACACAAAACAAAAATAATAAAAAACAAATAGGAAATGGGCTTGGTTAGATTATATATTTAGAAGAGATGGCAACAAATGGACAACTAAAACAACAGGATTGGAATCTACAGATGAAACTAGAGGAAGGGATTGACAGAAATAGATGGAGGGATGAGATCGGAAAGTGTTCTAAAGTAGGATGGAACTGGATAACAGCTAACCACGTAACCAGCTACAGTAGAAATGTTTGGGAAAGGCCTTCGTCCTGCAGTGGGCTAAATAAGTCTGATGATGATAATTATAATAATATAAAATTTAAAGTATAATAACAAAGTAACTACCCGGTACTGTTAATGCAAAAAGTACCGAGGACTTCAGAGAATATTAACCCTAAAATGTTGTTATACCAGCACATCACGACATTAAACTAGGAGTCTCATTTGAGAAACCCAGTCTCTTGAATCTTGGTTTGTGTTAGCATATTCTCTCTCTCTCTCTCTCTTTCTATGTATGATAATTTATATAAATATATCATGGCATTAACGTATGCTAAACGAGGTCAGAAAACGTGTACTATTGTGTTTCGCCATTCGCTTTAATAGTCTCTATTACAAATTATCCGTAGGTAAGGACTTTATCTCTTTCAGTACGGGAGACTTGGGTTCTATTTAATTGTAACTATATCTAGATGGTTTTATGTAGCTGTAAAATGATCTGTGGTAGCTAGAAGGTTCAATTGATATATAATGTGTAGCATTTTAATTGCTAGATGTCCTTCTTAAACTGAATAATATCGACTAATGGTAACTAGAATACAAGCTACTCGCACTAAAAAGGTTAAAATCTAACTACAGTAAGCATTATGCAAGGGACGTGGGTATTTAACCTAACCCTCGTCTTCATATTGATTCCTATTCCGTTATGTACTGTAACCTAAACATATATATAACTAAAACCGTTTCTGCAAAACATATCATTTAATATATAACTTGACATACCTATGATATAAAACGTCAAATTGGCGATCTCTCCGTGACTTAATATTATTATTTATTTATTAATTTTTAGATTTCACACACTCTTTCTAAAAGCATTTAATAAAGTGAGTGTATGTGTCTAAACCATTTCTCTACTTGATGTTTTCTGACAACTGACTGGCGACTCAGTAGTGATCGGGGCCTGGCAGTTTAAACTACCCAGTTTCGCTAAGTGTAGACTGTGTTCGGATGCGATACACTTGCGTGGTGTCTAGAATGGGGTTCATCCCCTGGTCCACAATTTACCACCGTGACTGTACCACTTAAGATCACTTGTGCCGGCTTATTTACCAAGATTTTTTGTTTAAAGGACTATAGTGTTTTATTGTTTATAATTCAGTGAATGGAAGATTTGCATTAGCCTACCCATAATAGCCATGGGATACATAAATAGGTTGAGGTGGGACTTTGCCCCACCTCAACCGCCCCACACCCCCACCATGACTTATTGTCATATATATATATATATATATATATATATATTGTGACGCACCCCAGTGCTGGGCAACGCAACCTGATTGTACTCCTTGGTACTCCACTGTACCGCCCGTGATCTGGCTACCGTCAGCCGCTATGTATATTGAGTGTGACAACTTATAACTATGTTCTTTGTATCTCTGCAAAGGTCTCGTCATGTGCTAACCAGTGGTGGGTTTTGTTTTAAGCCATGTCGAGACCTTCCATTTAATATGTAGTATCAATAGAGAAGTTGATAGATAGGATAATGGGAATTCAGAGAGAGAGAGTGAGTTGGGCTTCAGAGCAAGAGGGTAGCAACACGCCGCGCTGCCGGCCGGGTGGTTGCCAGACGTATGGACTGGTTGGCAGCCTTGCCCTTATAGCTAGGCGCGATAGGGTTGGTAGTCCATTGTTGCCTGCCTGGGCTGGGCCCATGTTGTCGTACAGCACACTGCCTGGAGGTTGGCTGTGTGTTCCTGGACTAGGTTGCCTAGAACCTTTGAGATTCTAACATCCCTTGCTCTCTCTCCCACTTCTCACGGTTGCACTCTTTCTCTCTGACGACATTACTCTCATTTCATTCTTCTCTCTATTTAAATGCATAACCTTCCCTTGAGGTCCTAAAGGAGTTTCAGCACTCACCTCTCGTATTACTCTTAGGACAAGCATATATTTACATGTATTAGATTTAAGGGGTTAATGTGAACAGCGATCTTCTTGATGAGGATAGTTGGTGAACGTTCTACATGTTCACGAGTTATATGCCCTGCTCATCATCCCATTTGTGACTAGACTGGTGCCATGTGTAAGAGCCCGACCATGCCCAGGAGTTGTCTGTAGAGGGACGAGGACTTAGCCTTGATTTGCATACCGAGCCAGGAGCGAGTGTAGCACCCGAGACTACAGCTCGCTCGTAGTGCCGGTATAGTAGAGTAACGTAATTTATCTGTCCTTGTGTTCTCTACAGTCTTCTCCTGGGTTCTCGCTTTCGGTGCTGGGACTCGTTGTTCCTGTGACTTGGCCTGCTAGCTAGAACACATGGGGATGATGAGTGGGATATATCTTTATTTTACTATGCATTGCAGCTCTCTTTAAGTATATATCTATAACACTTTACAATACACATTACTCACACACAAGACAACACTATTAATACTTTCATGTATCAATTAACTGCACTGTCGTTTTGCTGCTGTGTCCGGAGTTCTGTTGCGTAGGGCGCATACGGACTCGGAGGGGAGACAGAGTGAGAGAAGCGAAGTAGCCTATGCGGTAGTAGGCTACCGGCGCAGTACTGTTGCCTGCAACCTTTTAGTTATTCCAAGTATAGATTCATTATTATAATAAGTGACTACTGTTTATGTTCCTCCCATGTGTATTATTAGGTATCTACTGGATCATGAACATCTTGTATGCTACATGCTAGTGCATGTTAGTAGGGGACAGTTAGTGTAGTGCACGCGCTTTCAAGTAGGCGTGTACATTTGTCATTTAGCATTTCACTGTCATACCTTTAGCCTGCTTCTATTCTACATTATTAGAGGCTTAATATTAACGTAGTTTCTTGAGTATTGCATTTCTTTAGTAATAACGTAACCTATAAATGTCTGAGGGAGTTTAGCCTCATAGCCTACCCCTGTTGTACACTTTCGCCGAGTTAAGGTACCTCGTTACCGTAGACGATAACTCTGTAGGGCGTTGGTGCTTTTGTTGTCTGGAGCATATAGTATTTGGGACTGGAATCGAGCGTGTCGTTGTCACTTAAGCCATTTCTGTCCTACGATCAAGAATCCCGAATATGTATTGCCGATCCAGCCGTAACAAAATGGCGACCTTGCACAAGATTCAGTAGTATCCTATCACATGTTTTTTGGAGAACTATTCTATGCTACCTAGTAGAGCTGGCTAGAATTTTCTTGCATATTGGAGGAATTTTTATTGTGTCATTATTGTATTGGTGGACTTGCAGATTGTTTCGTTAGGTGTCTAGAGTAGAGTCATTCAAGCATCTTTAACATTTTGTGAGTCGAGACTGCAATTAGTAATAAGCACTTTTTTTTGTTTATGAACAGCAATTGTATAACCAGCACTATGTCTAATGACTCATCATTTACGGGGGAGGATAACACGGTACAGCCTAGTGACCAGCAAGTACAGCAGATATTTAGGGAGGGGAGTGTTATAAGTGGAGAGAGGGATGCCCGGGCATTTTTGCAGACACCTTTGACCGAACAGCGCCTGCAGGCTATTGATTGTTACGGTCTTCGCTGTTTAGCCACGGTTTTGGGGCGGGACTGTCCTGACAGTTGGCCCAAGAAGAATTTGGTGGCATGTTTGTTGGGTGATGGCGATGGGGCGGTGGGTGGAGTGGGGTCTTGGGGGGTTCCCTCCAAGCCTCCATTCCACTCTACCCCTGAGCTGGGCCCTCAGCCAGCGAGTCTTAGCACGATGCAGCAGGAGGGTTCTCAATGGCAAGCTGGCTTACCCGTAAACACGTCTCGGTGTGGATCCCCCATTTTGTGCTCTCCCCCCCCAGGCCTGTCTCCTGAGATGTTATTTCAGCTAGAACTAGCTAAGTTTAAGCTGCAGGAGACTCAGATACAACAGGCTAGTATAGAACGCATAGAGGTTGCTAGAATCCAAGCCAATCAGGATGCAACCAGGTACCAGGCTGAAATGGATGTCGAGAAGTCTAGAGTAGAGACCACGGGGCGTCATCTCGGTGGTGGGCACCGGGTTACAGACTCACTTTCGCATTTAATTAAGTTAGTACCCGCATTTGATGAGACAGCAGTGACTGAGTTTTTTGCTCGTTTCGAAAAGAAGTGTCGTGAGTATGACTGGCCGGAGGTTAAATGGGCAGCATTAGTTTCATCACGTCTAGTGGGTAAGGGGTTGAAAGCCTACGATGCACTGTCACTGGACGAGAGTGTCGTGTATGGACTGGTGAAGGAGGCTGTGCTCCGGGCCTACGAACTGCAACCCGAAACTTATAGATTGAAGTTCCGTGGCGTGAATAAGAAGAGCGACGTCAGTTTTATGGAGCACGCACGGGACTTAACAGATGCATGTAATAACTGGTTTCGGTCCGAGCACGCAGAGTCAGCTGAGGAAATTAAGCAACTTTTCTATCTGGAACAGTTTTACAAATGTACTGGAACCGATCTAACGCTGAACATTAAGGAAAAATGTCCCAAGACAGTAGAGGAGGCTGCCAAGATGGCAGACCTCAGATTATCATTGATTCGTGGTTGCGGTGCCGCTCAGAGGGCTGAGTCAGGGCAGAAGGGGCGCTATACCCCACCCACCAGAGTTTTCGATAATAACAAATCCTATGACACACATAACCACACTAAAAGCATTGCACCTAATAACACCTACAAACACAAGCCTCTCCCGTTTACTAAAGGTCAGGCCCCTTCTTCGCCCGCACAAGGGAAGAAGCCCATTGGGGATGTGAAATGTTACAAATGTCAGAAGCTAGGCCATTATTCACGTGAGTGCCCTAGTAACACTCCCGCTAAGCCGGTGTCATTGGTTCACAGTATCGGTGTGTCTCTGAAGGCTGCAGCAACTGCCCGGGGTAGGTTGTCAGCAGCTGAGGCACACGCGGTAAAGAAGCGTACGGAAGGCTCGACACCTGTCCGGGACACTTTCTGTAGCCACCGGGGACACGGGTTTGTGAGCTGGGGGAGTGAACTACGGAGGGTTGACTTGTTGAGGGATACGGGGGCTTCGCAAACTTTGTTGAGGAACTTCACAGGGAAACCGATAAATGCGGCCAGAGTTGTTGTGGTGCAGGGTATAAATGCTATGAGGTCATACCCACTTGTGAGGTTGGAGTTGAGAGTGGGAGAGGTGTGCAGGGAGCTGGATGTAGGGATCGTTGAGTGTTTGCCAGTTGAGGGCGTCGACCTTCTTCTCGGCAACGACTTTGCGGTGCCCACTTCCGGGACTCCACCCTTAGTCGTTGCCGAGAGGGCGGCCGACGTGGATGGTGAGAATCGGGAATTGGTTGGGAGGTGCCAACAGGATGAGATGGCCTGTGTGGTAACCCGATCTCGCTCTGCGGCTCCTGCACAGCCTAGCACTCAATCTCGGGGACAGTGGAGGAAGGATCAGGAGAAGGTTGCTAAGGGCAGGAAAAGGGACATTGATTCTGCTGCACTTCTCGGTGATTCGGTACTTGGACCTATAATAAACACGGGAGTTGACTCTGGCCCAGAGATGGTGTGTAACAAGGCAGAGTTGGGTAAGACTTCGCGTGAGGCAAGAGCTGTAGCGAGAGCCACTAAGGCAGTAGAGCCTACTAGCCGGGGTAATGTCTTATTACAAAACCATCTTGATGCATTGACGCCCGGGGACATAAGTGAGCAGCAGCTGCAAGACGCTAGCCTAGCTCGTTATAGCAATGGTGCCATAGAGTTGGAGGAAGATGGGGATGCGAAGCCGGGAGATTTCTTTAGGCTCAACAGGATATTGTACCGCAGATTTTTAGACCCCAAATCGAAGTGGGAGGGCGGTGCGAGGGTAGTAGACCAGGTGGTTGTTCCAAATAAGTATAGAGAGTCCTTATTGTGTCTGGCGCATGATGTGCCGGTGGCGGGTCATTTGGGGGTAACAAAAACATTGGCGGCATTGGGCAGGTTTTTCTGGTGGCCTGGGGTCAAGGCTGATGTCTGTGCATGGGTGGCTGGGTGTGCGACCTGCCAGACAACGGGGAAGCCTAACCAGACAATCCCGAAGGCACCTTTGTTTCCCATACCTGTCACCGGGCCTCCGTTCAGCAAAGTTGTAGTAGATTTGGTTGGCCCTTTCCCGCCTACTAGTAGTGGCAATAAATTCCTGTTGACAATCATGGATGTGGCTACGAGATACCCGGACGCATACCCCATGAGAAACGGCTCGGCAAAGGCAGTTGTTAAAAACTTATTATTGTTCTGTTCCCGTTATGGATTTCCACGTGAGGTGCAGTCAGACCAGGGGAGCAATTTTACATCCAAATTGTTCAAGCAAACCCTTCAGTTGCACGGTATATGTTCTGTAGTGTCGTCAGCCTACCATCCCGAGAGTCAGGGAGTCTTGGAGCGGTGGCACTCGACCCTGAAGAGTATGCTACGCTGTTACTGTGCAGAACATGACACTGATTGGGATTTGGGTCTGCCGTATGTTCTGTTCGCTGCACGTGAAGTCCCAGGAGAGAGCCTGGGGTTCAGTCCAAATCAGCTAGTCTTTGGCCATAATGTGAGAGGACCTTTAAGTATGGTGAAAGAGATCTGGGAGGGCGAAGAGAAGCCGGGGTCTGTACTTAAATATGTCCTTGAGAGCCGGGAGAGACTTATAGGTTGCATGGCAGCGGCAGGTAATAACTTGGTTAATGCACAGGCGGTCATGAAGCACCAGTATGACGCCAAGGTGAAGCTTCGGGAGTTTTCGGTGGGTCAGGAGGTAATGTTGCTTTTACCTTTGCCTGGACACCCCCTTTCTGCCAAGTTCATTGGGCCGTATGTGGTGGCTAAGAAACTGTCCGACCTTGATTATCTCGTTGCAACACCTGACCGTAGGAAAAAACATCAGTTATGTCATGTTAACCTCATGAAAGAGTATGTGAGACGCCCCTCAGAGCCTCTCACTGTCCCTGTGCTGGCCTGCAGTGGCCAGGGTGGAGAAGGAGGTGGGGACAGTCATGCTGCTGAGGAGGATAGCTGGGACTGTGTCATTTCCGCGGAACAGTGGGCGGGGAATACTGAACAAGAGGCTAGGCAAGCTGTAAGTCACCTGCCTGAGCACCAGGGTGCTGCTGTCCTAGGCCTGTTCAGGTCATACCCCTCTGTTTTCGCCGAACACCCAGGTCTCACTACTCAGGTAACGCACGACGTGGACGTCGGTGATAATGTGCCCTTCAAGTCAGTGCCCTACCGTGTGCCCCCGGTAAAGTTGCCAGCTTTACGGGAGGAGTTAAAGTACATGGTTGAGAGAGGGATGATCACTGAAGGTTATGTGAAGTGGACATCACCCGTCACGTTGCAGCCAAAACCTGACGGCAAGGTGCGGTTCTGCATAGATTTTCGTAGGCTAAATGGCTTGACCACCACCAACCCTTACCCTTTGCCTCGAGTTGACGACAGCGTGGACAAGATAGGGAATGCAAAGTACCTTACTAAAATTGATCTTGTAAAAGGCTACTGGCAAGTACCCCTGTCGGACCGAGCTAAGCAAGTTTGTGGTTTTGTGGTAGATGGCAAGACCTACCAATGTAACGTAATGCCTTATGGGCTTAAGAACGCACCTGCCACGTTTCAAAACCTGATGAACGATATTTGTGACGAAATCCCTAACTGCACGGTCTACCTTGATGACGTGATAGTATATGATGACGATTTTGAAAATCACCTAAGGCACTTAGAGACCCTGTTTAGGAAGTTGCACGATGCTGGGCTGGTGGTGAACCTGAGGAAGTGCGAGTTTGTAAAGGCTACTGTGAAGTATCTTGGCTTTGTGGTCGGGTTAGGCCGGGTGTGCCCCCCCCTGAGCAAGATACAGGCTATCAATATGTTTCCCAGGCCCACCACTAAGCGCCAAGTCATGCGGTTCCTAGGTATGATAGGCTATTATAGGCGCTTCATCCGGGGATACTCTACTGTCTTAGCACCGTTAACTGATCTACTGTCGAAGTCAGTGAAGTTCTGTTGGGCTGCGGAGTGTCAGAGGGCTTTCGACCTAGTCAAGCACCTGCTGTGTACACATCCGATTTTGAGGGCCCCAGACTTCTCCAGGAGTTTTCAGCTGGCGACTGATGCTAGCGGTGTGGGTGCCGGGGCAGTGTTACTGCAGACTGATTCCGAGGGCTTGGAACACCCAGTGAGCTTCTTTTCTCGCAAGTTTAATTCGGCACAAAGGAATTACTCGACTATAGAGAAGGAGCTTCTGGCTGTCGTTTTGTCGCTCAAACATTTCGAAGTTTATGTTCCAGCCTACGGCCCGGTAGTGACGATTTATACGGACCATCATCCCTTGAAATTCCTAAATCAGTTTCACAATCGGAATATGCGGTTGACCAGGTGGTCCCTAATGCTCCAAGAGTATAATCTCAACATTCAGCATATTGCCGGGAGTGAGAACGTGATAGCAGATTGTCTATCAAGGGTTGATGATCCAAGATAGTCGTGCACGGTGTGTGGGTTGAGCAGGAGTAAAATTAGGCTATCATAACGCCGTCCAAAAAGATTATAAAACAATAAAATAAACGAGAAAACTCTTTCTTTTTCTTAGTTTTGTAACTCTTTATTGTTGTAGCATGATGCATGCAATATTGTGTTTTATGTATAATTCACACTTCAGTTGTTGTGCACCTTTTGCAATTAGTGGCAGCTAAGGGTAGCAGGTCGGTTGGTTGCCTGTCAGATTTTGATAATGCTTCTAAGGTCGATTATCTAAAATCTTGGGGGGGCTGTGACGCACCCCAGTGCTGGGCAACGCAACCTGATTGTACTCCTTGGTACTCCACTGTACCGCCCGTGATCTGGCTACCGTCAGCCGCTATGTATATTGAGTGTGACAACTTATAACTATGTTCTTTGTATCTCTGCAAAGGTCTCGTCATGTGCTAACCAGTGGTGGGTTTTGTTTTAAGCCATGTCGAAACCTTCCATTTAATATGTAGTATCAATAGAGAAGTTGATAGATAGGATAATGGGAATTCAGAGAGAGAGAGTGAGTTGGGCTTCAGAGCAAGAGGGTAGCAACACGCCGCGCTGCCGGCCGGGTGGTTGCCAGACGTATGGACTGGTTGGCAGCCTTGCCCTTATAGCTAGGCGCGATAGGGTTGGTAGTCCATTGTTGCCTGCCTGGGCTGGGCCCATGTTGTCGTACAGCACACTGCCTGGAGGTTGGCTGTGTGTTCCTGGACTAGGTTGCCTAGAACCTTTGAGATTCTAACATCCCTTGCTCTCTCTCCCCACTTCTCACGGTTGCACTCTTTCTCTCTGACGACATTACTCTCATTTCATTCTTCTCTCTATTTAAATGCATAACCTTCCCTTGAGGTCCTAAAGGAGTTTCAGCACTCACCTCTCGTATTACTCTTAGGACAAGCATATATTTACATGTATTAGATTTAAGGGGTTAATGTGAACAGCGATCTTCTTGATGAGGATAGTTGGTGAACGTTCTACATGTTCACGAGTTATATGCCCTGCTCATCATCCCATTTGTGACTAGACTGGTGCCATGTGTAGGAGCCCGACCATGCCCAGGAGTTGTCTGTAGAGGGACGAGGACTTAGCCTTGATTTGCATACCGAGCCAGGAGCGAGTGTAGCACCCGAGACTACAGCTCGCTCGTAGTGCCGGTATAGTAGAGTAACGTAATTTATCTGTCCTTGTGTTCTCTACAGTCTTCTCCTGGGTTCTCGCTTTCGGTGCTGGGACTCGTTGTTCCTGTGACTTGGCCTGCTAGCTAGAACACATGGGGATGATGAGTGGGATATATCTTTATTTTACTATGCATTGCAGCTCTCTTTAAGTATATATCTATAACACTTTACAATACACATTACTCACACACAAGACAACACTATTAATACTTTCATGTATCAATTAACTGCACTGTCGTTTTGCTGCTGTGTCCGGAGTTCTGTTGCGTAGGGCGCATACGGACTCGGAGGGGAGACAGAGTGAGAGAAGCGAAGTAGCCTATGCGGTAGTAGGCTACCGGCGCAGTACTGTTGCCTGCAACCTTTTAGTTATTCCAAGTATAGATTCATTATTATAATAAGTGACTACTGTTTATGTTCCTCCCATGTGTATTATTAGGTATCTACTGGATCATGAACATCTTGTATGCTACATGCTAGTGCATGTTAGTAGGGGACAGTTAGTGTAGTGCACGTGCTTTCAAGTAGGCGTGTACATTTGTCATTTAGCATTTCACTGTCATACCTTTAGCCTGCTTCTATTCTACATTATTAGAGGCTTAATATTAACGTAGTTTCTTGAGTATTGCATTTCTTTAGTAATAACGTAACCTATAAATGTCTGAGGGAGTTTAGCCTCATAGCCTACCCCTGTTGTACACTTTCGCCGAGTTAAGGTACCTCGTTACCGTAGACGATAACTCTGTAGGGCGTTGGTGCTTTTGTTGTCTGGAGCATATAGTATTTGGGACTGGAATCGAGCGTGTTGTTGTCACTTAAGCCATTTCTGTCCTACGATCAAGAATCCCGAATATGTATTGCCGATCCAGCCGTAACAATATATATTGCCAGCAGGGGGTAAATACCAGCTACCGTGGGATAATTTCGAAAACAAAGTAAAATTAGATGGGAACAATACCGCGAGCAATGTTAACAAAGCCTCCAACACAACCCTTACCGAGGAAAGTCGACGAAATTGCGTTTGTGTATGCGCGGGCTTCAATTAGGTCATATCGGGGTATTTAAAGTGGTCGTTATCGCAAATCCTCCATGGTGACAATATTGATAATATTATTGCGAGTCTATACGTATCTATTGTTTCTAATAGTGCGGCACAAATCGTCTAAAGTATTACCAAATATGGTTATTGAGGAGCTTTTTTTTAAATTGCCTAATAATGGGTAAAAATTGCATTTGCAGAAGGAAAATCACCTTAAAACACACTAATCAATCAAGGAGCCGATAAAAAAAAGATAATAAAAACACATATTGGACCAAAAATACATATTGACCCTGGAGACATATATATTGTATAAGTAACTTCACCCCCTATCTATCATGACTGTTTCTGTCTGTCTCACTCTCTCTGTACGGTATATATATGTATGTGTGTGTATATGTATGTGTGTAGCAGTTAGATATTGTTTGTTGATGGCTTGTTGCAGCGCAGTGGGGCGGGTGGTAGCATTCAAGGAGACTACATCGGACTCTTCTTCTTCTTCTTACCTCTGACCGGGTATAAGCTATCCTAGTGTTTACTAGCCTATACCCCTTTGAAAGGACATCAGCCTAACCTAACAACCTTACCTAACCTATCCTAGTATTATGGGTGGGGGGTGGGGGCTGTAGCCCGCAGGTCCCCCCCCCCCCCCCCCCGCTATTTGAAATCTTTGACATATTTTTGGTGTATTTTTCTGTGAAAAGGATATTTTTTCAATTTCTCAATAACGAAAATCCTCCATGCGGACTATATGGAGAAAAATATGGCGAATCTGTTGGTGCCTATTTTCCCTAATAAATTGTTTCTAATAAGGCGGATGTAGTGTCCTTGAAGATTATCTAAATAAGTCTTGTATATAATTGTAGAGATCGAATTTCGTCTAGACTGCCTTATTCGACCTTTGGTAACAAACTCTCTCACCTCCCGTAAACGATATGGGCACAATGTTGTACTGTAGGTTCAAGTAATTACTGAATAACTGTGTCACGTACTCACCACATTAGTCACTCACTGCATTTATCTCACTTCCTGATGGTAGACCTAACAACCACTCACTGCAACAAATAAATAGCCTGCATTAGTACAAGGACTTCCTTTGTCCATTAATAAATATAACTTGCGTGAAGTTGTAATACATCAATAACGTAGATATCTTTCAATATTTTGTAAATTGTTTATCTGGTTAGAATGTATACATATGATTGAAATAACTTACGGTTGTTTGTAATATCCACACAGTGCATCACCATCTGAAGAAAAATAAAGTAACCCCAGATATTTCCATTCACTGGCCAGGACTATGGATACTAGGGTACTTATCCGTAAGAAGCGAGGCTCCATGTAAGTTTCGTTACGTTGGTTGTTAAATTTATAATGATAAAGAGGCTTATGGTAATTAAGCAATAGTTTATAATTGTTCACGCTATCCGTAATTTAAGCTATCACTTTATATTAGGTCTTTACTGCTCGGCTGTTATCATCAACTGACTCCAAACCCGTTCTCACGGAGGAAAGAATATACGGAGTGTTAACTCTTATGGGGGGTTATGAAACCCAGATAATGACATAGCTTGGTCAATAGATGGCGCTTTGATCGCCGGCATGTTGTCTGTCTGTTTACAACAAATGACAGGAACGATGCGATAGGGTGTGGCGGAATAAACAAACATTGGCCACCGCTGTGTGGTATGCGGGAAACAGACGAACTGGCTGTGACCTACGATTCCATTTCATCCCATATATGGAACAATCAGCTGCTAAGGGAGTGATCATATTTCCACATGAAAATATATTGTGCATAGTAGTATTGTATTGTGTAATTAATACAATCCAAAATAAATAATTGACACCGAACACCTGTTTGCATTCCATGTAGTCATGCCTATTTCTCTCTTATTCATCGACTAATATATATAATAAATAAATCATTGAATTATCATGAATTTATAAATGTCACTCGCAATGGTGTAGCCTACACCGGAATATGTGTAATTATTGATAATATTAATAAGGATAATTATCTGAGACCAACTTCTTACGAATCTGCACGTAAGAGCTTGTGGGTGATTAGGTTACTGGAAAATGTTAACTTATTCCGCAGACAGGTCAGAGGAAATACAGTTTAATAATATAAGTTAAACCTACGCTATTGTGTCTTACAGCCATTTGCATGTATACATGTGTATATCATTTATGTGCCACAGTCTCAGTGTTTGAATTAATTGCATGTTGTTAAAGGGGCATTTCATAATGTATTACATTCCAATTACCCAAGCATTATATTGGTGAGACTTTTGGTTATCAATAATAATGAAAACTGGACACAATATACAAGATAAAGGATACTAATATGCACCCTAAATCTGCCTGCATACGTTTTCTTTGAAACCTATTGTATTCCCATTCTCTTTTCAACTAGCTTGGCCAATAGATGGCGTGCTTGTAATGCTTTCGCAATAATAGTACGGAATTAACACTCCGTATATTATTTTCTCCGTGCCCGTTCTCCAGGTCATCGTCATGCCTTTGCTCAGTGGTTCAAAATGCTCGGAAATATGTTATATTCCGTGTATTTATTCGACGATGTGATCGTAAATATCCAACTTATGTAACTACGAACAGTAAATATAGCAGAATAATATACTATAATCATTATTTACATTATCTAGCCAAAACCAAACGTATGTACAATTATTTACTTATTTGCAGAATTTCCTTTATCAAACTAAACCGGATTCGAAATATTTAAACCCACGTAAGTTCCCGCCAATCCTTTGTGCTGTTTGATAGTAGAATGAAATATTTTGACACTCCAACGCAACAAACTGAACGTTAATAGAGCTTCTTTGAAAATATACATGTTATGATATTAGCAAGTAATCATACAAAACTTAATTCTACAATTATCATTATCTATATTACACAATTCTGTTTTTCTTTTATAATGAATCAATCAATATTTATTAACCCCTTCTGTACCGGCGACTTCTTATTAATTTCATTCTTGCTATATATAGTCGATTTTGTGCAGCTTAAGAAGGATCTGTGGTAATAAGGGTTCAGTTAGATAGTTCGAAGCCTGTTAATTGCTGGTAGCTCTTTTTAACTTAATACAATCGTTTAATAGTAGCCAGAGTAAAGTTGAAAAGACGTCGCTGGTGCAGAAGGGGTTAAATCTGTTGGATATATTTCCCTCATAACCTGTGCAAATGCTTCGTTTACTTTTGCTTACAATCGAGCAGCCTCGTTAGGACTAGTTTGCCCGTTGTTGTTTGCATTCCTTTGTGTAACAACAAAGCTAACACATCACATGAACACTCTACCTTACCGGCATCATTATGCCTCTATAACCACCACAGCCATCTTATCCTCCACTACTTCTGCCACTACCAATGCTTCCAGTAACACTAAAATCAAACCAATAATCACCATCGCTAATAAACACCACAGACAAATATCATCCCCATTATCCTAACCACTACCACAACATCCAGCAACACCATAATTCAAATAATAATCACCATCGCCACCTACCACCACCATCACTATATCTATCACCACTTATACCACCACCACAGCCACCATTTCCACCATCATTTCTATCAACACCACCACTCTCAGCAACTCCAAAATCAAACCAAAAACCACAATCACCAGCACCGCCACTACCACCAGAACCAATACCATCGCCAACCATCACCTACTACCATCTCCACCAACCAATACCAACTACCTCTATCACCACCAACCACCACTATCACCATCCCCAACCACCATTATCTCCATCACCTACCACCACCTCCACCAACCATCACCTACCACCAACCAATACCTACCACCACCTCCATCACCACCACCTACCACCACATCCACCAACCATCACCATTGCCTACTATACCTCCATCATCACCAACCACCACCTCCATCACCACTAATCACCCCTAACACCATCACCTACCACCACCTCCAACCACCACTATCAATATCACCTATCACCACCTCCACCAACGCCAACCACCACCGCCATCAGCCCATCACTACCAACCACCACCATCACCATCGTCAACTACCACCACCATCACCACATAACCGTGTCTTTCCACCGAGTATGACCACCGCTTCTGTCACCACTCCCACCATTACTTCTCCCGCTACCACCATTCCCGAGGCCGCTACCACCATTACCGTCTCTCGCTACAAACATTAAGGCTTCGGTCATCGCCGCGGGAATGGCCTTGACCGGCTTCCGCTAGTTTCATAAGCCAAGAAGTATACCCATAGAAGCGCTCCATAGGTTATTTTAATCTGTATCCCAAGTTAAGGGGAGATGGGTTTACTTATTTGTTCATATATGTATTTTATTTTATTATGTTATTAGTTTCCTCCCTAGACCTCCATCATGCTTAAAAAATACCCGCCCTAGACCCTCTTTCAAGATAAATGTGTACATTTTTCGATAACAAAATGTTCCGGCCGAAGGCAGGCTTCTCTTAAATTACAGGCTCGCTATCGCTCGCTAGGAACAATCGACACCTACTATGGGTTTCAGAGGCCGTGTTACATCGTTTTCGGGAATAACTTATTAACAAACAGTTGGATCAGTATGATATTTTGACACAGCTTTTTTCACACCTTGCCCTAATTTTCGTCAATATAGTGCATTACCAAAAGCGTAGAAATAAGCCACTTGTCCCTGTGTCATGAGGTTAAAGTCACACATTAATGACTAAGAAACGGACAAGCTACCGTGGCTTACTTGTGAGAACCACCAAACCATTATTGCTCCTCCATCAAACACGGTAGTTATCAGCCACCACCCAACCCTACTATCGCCTTTACATTCAAGTTATCTGTCAATATCAATTATAAATATACAAAAATGCATATATTTATACTTGATATTGACAGATAACTTGAAATTAAAGGCGATACTAGGGTTGGGTGGTGGCTGATAACTACCTTGTTTGATGGAGGCTGCCACAAGGGCGCCTACATAACCATAGAAGGGGTAGGATGTGGGCAGGGAACCAGGTGGAACCCAGAGGTGGCGCATCCACACCTATCCTCCACAGCCCGGAATTTGTTTTTGTTTTTGTTTACATAACCCTCACCGGCAGGTAGCTGGATCGAACCCGTGCTACCCGAGTCAAGCGACTAGAGTATGGTGATTTAATGGGCTCGGCCACTGTGTGTGTGTGTGTGTGTGTGTGTGAGTGTGTGTCCGCGCGTGCGCTTAGGTCTGCGTAAGACAATTTACTGGCGGAAATGTAAAGTTGTTAAGTGTTCCGGCATGGCCTTATATTTATCAAATATATTAATAAGCATACTGCATAGTCTGATGTTAGCCAGAATAAATTTGTTAATAAAAGTATTTATATTGTATTTTGCAATAATCATTCTCATTGTCATTCTGCAGCCAGCGTCACACAATGTAAAGGAGTCACAGTATCGGAGTCGACAATATTCACATTTTAATCATATCATCTGACATTTATCACTCCTTTATTGACAGTATTTATGGCGTGGTGTCACTAATCTTGTAGACTCGCATTTAATACAGGAATAACAAAAACAAACATATATTTAAATAAATAAATAAATAAATAAGATAACTTGTACCGGATTCTAGACTCCGTTACACGTTGCTAATAAAACTAATCGTGTGACACCAGCTTGAGAAGTAGAAATGACAACCTGGCAATGTTGCTTTAAGGGGATCACTTCACCTTTCTCACTCTCTCTTTTTCTCTTTCTTTGGGTTGTATCCATTCGGCCCCTTTCAGCCTACTGTTTTAAGACGTTTATCCCCATCGAAGTGTAGATATTTTCCTGGCGAGCTATAGCGAGCCAGCATTGTTTGGAGAAATCCAGCTTTGCCGGATAAATTTATCTATCGTAAAATGTACACAATTAGCCTGCTGTATAATTCTCCACCCAAAATATGCTGGCACGTTATTGCTCGCCAGGAAAAAAAAATCGACACCTGGATGTGGATAAGCATCTTAAAACAGTAGGCTGAATGGGGCCAAATGGATACAACACAGAAAGAGAGAGAGAAATAGAGAAAAACGAGCGAGGTGGTCCCCTTAAGAACATGAAGAAACTGAGGCAGAAGTAACTATCACTGAATTAATTTTGAAACTCAACAAACATTGCAAAGAGATAATTAATGTAAAAAAAAAAAACTATTGGCTTTATTGGCATATTTTCCGAATCAAAGCAGAGAACAACATTACAATTGATATTGGTTTGTCCTTTATGTGCAAAAATAGAACTGAATGAAAATACAGCATAACAACATGAAAGGAGTGTAAAATAATTCACTAATGGCTTCATTGGCATATATTTTGAATGAAAGCAGAGAAGAGCTTTACAATTTATAATACTCTGTCTTGTATGTGCAAAATATGAACTGCATGCACATACAGCATAACAATATGCAAGGAGTGTAAATTAGTGCATTGAACTCAGGGAACAAAGAAAATTACAAGATCTTCGACTAGAGTTCACCCACCTATATCTTCGACTAGAGTTCACCCACCTATATCAGTACAATGTAGCCTTGAGTTGGTTAGCGTTCCTTATATAGTGTTTCTTCTCGTTTCTAGTACCTACAGCATATTAAAAGCTTTATAATTTTAATGATTGAACATAATGTGTTTTATTTGTTCGGCCTGATTACCTTTGTATCACATGTTTAGTCATCACAATTATTGTTAATGTGAACATAATTGGTCATGTCAGTTTGTCACTGATATTTAAAGTATTCCATTACGACATAAATCCAGTCTGAGTTCCATCTATGTAATAAGACTCTACATTCTCCAAGTTTTAACTCATCTCAGTGTATATGTAATTGTATGCCGCTTATTCACCAATCTGTGTGTGTATGTGTTTGCTTACTTAAATCATATTTTACTTTATTCTTTACATTCACATTTAATTGAATCAGCCCATTAAGGTAGGCATGGTGGAGTGTAGTGAACTATACCCGGTTTCATATTCATCTGACGGTATATTGAATCCCTTAGCAACTAATTTCTCGATAACTAACGGATAAATATGAAATTACTGTGTCTTGGAGCCATAATAATATTAAATTTTAGTAATTAACATCATACTTCGCTACAAAAGCTTCATAATAGCGGAGTTAACAAGACCAGGACATGACAATTTACCGTCAGCTGAAATGAAACCGACTATAGTAATGATCTTAAAGTCCTGAGTTCAAATCCCCATGTGTTAACGGGAATATAATAATGGGATGGAATTTGTGTTGTGCTTAGTTTCAGTACATTGCTGCAATGCCCACCAACACACTATTAATATAACCCCCGCTTTGTTCAAAGATTAGCATTGTATGAACATTTCCATATTCAAAATACACAATAGGAGCAGTGGCTAGTGAGAGAGAAGATAAATAAGTGACGTCAGAGAGAGAGAGAGAGAGTGTGTGTATGAGAGTGAGTGAGTGAGTTGTCCGAGATCACAGGTGACGGCGAGACTTTAGCTATGCATATTCGAGACTTAAAAGCTGCAATAAGCTAGGAGAGAACCAGGCGCTAAAGATTTGCAAAGGTAGGGCTATACGTATGAACCGGTTGCAACGTTGTGATATGTCTCATTCTCACTCGCCGTTTGGAATATGAAATCCTGACTTTAACTAGTTGAACTATAAGCTATGACCGGCAGCATATACTTTCCATTAATTATTGTATTCCTTATAATCGTGTTTATAAAGATCTTAATATGATTTCACATACTTTTCTGTTCGTGTCTCACCTCCATAGAGAATAATCTAGCTAGCTCTCACAAACACCTCCTCCTCCTATCCATGTCACTACACAAAACAGCACACCACTCTTCTTTCCATTATTGTACATAAAACTTTTGTGGAAACACTTGTTACAGGTGATTTTGCATTTGGGCTTTTTCATTCACACACACAAGAGAAAATAAATCTTATACCAGCCATTCTTCCTCTCAGTATTTACACCTTTTCGTTTTCTCACTTTTCCATCTTCCTCTCGTTGTATATTTCGTTTCTCACACATTCTCTCCCTTTTCCTTGCTCGTCTTTGAATTTTTCGGCGACCTCTCTTTTCATTTTAGACCTCTTTCGGAATTCCCAGCTACCAGGGCTCTATTAGTTTTTCTTTTTGTCTGGCCTGTCTGGGTGTTTGGTGTTGGTTGGTTTTTTTCGTTTATCTTTCTAGTTTTTCTGTGTATCTGGTCTGGATTGTCTGTGTTTATCTGTGTTTTTGTTTGTTTGTCTTACTTGTCTAACTTTCTGTATATTTGAGCTGGTTGGTTGTGTGTATGTTTTCTATTTGTTATATATATATTGTTTTTTGTTTCTTTTCCCGCCTTTCTAGCCTTTCTTTCTGTCTGTCTGGGCTGGCTGTTTCTGTGTTTGCCTATATGTTTGTTTGTCTTTATGTTTTCTTTATGTCGTCTTCGAATGGCTGTGTTTGTCTGTCTTTGTGTCTGTTTGTCGTTTTTAGTATATCCTTTTGTATGCCTGGTTTAGTTAGGTGTGTGTTTTTGTTTCTGTTTTTTTTTTTTTTGTCTGCTGGTCTTTCTAGTCTTTGTTTGTGTATGTTTGAGCTGTCTGTCGGTGTGTTTGTCTTTCACTTTGCCTTTTTTTTTTGTCCTAGTCTTTCTTTTTGTATGACTCTTGTCGATTGTCTGTGTCTGCATATCTTTCTGGTTTGGTCTGGTCTTTTTTTGTTAGGTCTGTGTACTGGCATGCTGGTGTTGCCCGATCGTTCTGTATATTCTAGGGTATTGTTATGGCTCTGGCTGTATAATATATTGGGTCTGTCTATCATTCTGTCAAATTTGTTCATCTGTGCATCTATGTGTATGATCGGCCTGCATATCTAGTATGTCTCTCTTTCCTCCCCCCTCCCCCCCCTCTCGCTCTCTCTCTCTCTCTCTCTTACATGCCTGGCTGAGTCTTTCCCTTCCCCTCTGCCCCTCCTTCGCAGGGGAACGTGCTGATCCTTCGAAAAGTCTGCTGCACCAAATCTTCACCTAGAAAGAGGGGCGGCGCGCTCCTCGGTACCACTAGAAGAGTGGCGAGCACAACCTTAGGTGACCTTAGGTAGGTGACCTCCCTCACTCTCTCTTACATGCCTGGCCGAGTCTTTCTCTCACTAACTCTCACTCTCACACTCTCTCTCTTACATGCCTGGCCGAGTCTTTCTATCACTAACTCTCTCTCTCACTCTTACATGCCTGGGCGAGTCTTTCCCTCACCCTCTGTCTCTCTCTCTTCCAATTTACAGAGTCCCCAGCCTTTCTTCCGGCCCTGACTCTCGATTCCTCCATTCCATACTTTCTTTAATTTGGCTTTATTGTTTAGTATATTTTCATTATGTTATTGGTAAAGTCTTAATAGTATACAACATTTCTGTATTGCTTGTCTTCTGTTTTTCCTCTGAGATTTTATTTAGTTTATATTAAAAAAAAAAAAAAATCCCTCTCTTCTTTACAGTATTTGTGTTTACTTCGATCTCATTTCCAGTTATCCTTTCATTTTCTTGTATTAATGTTTTAGTTTGCTTATATCCTCTCTTCCTTTTATTTGACCTTTGTTTTAAGCTTTCTCTTACTTTTACTTTCGTGTTTTTATTTGTTTAGTGATACACAAGATTCAGAAATTAATAGTTATTCGTCGTCTCGATTCCCCAATTCTTTGCTATCTTTCATTTTAGTTTTGGTTTTCATAGGTTTAATTCAGAATTTATAGTTTTTTGTTTCTTTCCCCCATGCTTTCAATTTTGGGTTTACTTAGTGTTAGGTCATGTTGCATAGAGTTTTGGGTTTACTTAGTGTTAGGTCATGTTGCATAGAGTTTTGGGTTTACTTAGTGTTAGGTCATGTTGCATAGAGTTTTGGGTTTACTTAGTGTTAGGTCATGTTGCATAGAGTTTTGGGTTTACTTAGTGTTAGGTCATGTTGCATAGAGTTTTGGGTTTACTTAGTGTTAGGTCATGTTGCATAGAGTTTTGGGTTTACTTAGTGTTAGGTCATGTTGCATAGAGTTTTGGGTTTACTTAGTGTTAGGTCATGTTGCATAGAGTTTTGGGTTTACTTAGTGTTAGGTCATGTTGCATAGAGTTTTGGGTTTACTTAGTGTTAGGTCATGTTGCATAGCGTTTCTATTATTTTTGTTTTATTTAATTGTAACTATTTTCCTGTACTGCTTCCTCTGGTTTTCCTTGTAGCTCTTTATATTAAGTTTGAGTTCATCTCTATAGCTTTCGTCTTTTTTCTACTTGACTTATATGTTAACACCACATAATTAACACCACCTATCGCTACAAAATCTACTTGACTTATATGGTAACACCACATAATTAACACCACATATCACTACAAAATCTACGTATAGCTGAGTAAGCAAGATAGTAGCTGGAAACAAATAGACAATAGACACCCGATTGTTGTTTTGGGTGACCATAATTGGGGAGTGGGGGCACCATACATTTAGGTAACATTATCTTCAACACCACGGCACGGAATAACACAATTTTGGGTGGTCATATTCGTTGTGTCATCATACATGCCTCATTAACATTTGTAATCACTACTTTCTATCTTAATATACATAGGCCCCTGTGTGTGTGTGTGTGTGTGTGTGTGTGTGTGTGTGTGTGTGTGTGTGTGTGTGTGTGTGTGTGTGTGTGTGTGTGTTTGCACAATATCTGGAATTAACTGTCTTGATAGCCTAGTGCTTAGTGTGCGGAATTTCGGTGTGGGTATCCTAGGTTTGAGTCCTTGGAGTACCACATGTATTCATTACTTTCATTAATTTCATTAGTTAGGTTTAAATGAATTGGTGAGTTGGTGAAAACAAATATGAATATATATGATTGCGTATCGACCAACCTTCTCAGTCTCTTCATATCGTACTCATTAACCATTGGTTATCATTGTATAATGATGCCCTCGCCTCCAACTCAGACACCCCGAATACCATCCTGAGAAGATTTTCCTTGATAATCGCCATAATTCGAGTACTAGTTCTTAGTTTGTCACTGACTTCACATATCAAGTTTGCAGGACTCCAATATGAGTGGGGTGAAAATGGGGGTGAGGAGAGGGGAAGGGGGGTGGCCTTGACCCTTATACATTGAGATGATGTAATCTTCAATAATATTGCACGGAATAACAAGATCTCTATATTTCTCGATATATTTTGTAATTGATACTTTATGTGTGTCTGTCTGTATGTGCATTGGTGTGCCTGTCTATTCAAACAATATCTCGAGATGGATTTTGATGAGAATTAGCAAGTCCGTACATTTGATACGCAAAATTATCCAAAATACTGTTGGTATACATTGTATGACGTGCCTGCCGACCACTTCCCATTCTTGGACTTCAGCCCAACATAATAATGATCTTATGATCATTATTATGTTGGACCAGAGTCCAAGAATACATACATATATATATATATATATATATATATATATATATATATATATATTTGTGTGTGTGTTTTTTTCTATGTGGATGAGGGAGACGAAACGCACAACTGCCTGTAACAAGTGCCTCCCCCAGAGTTGAAAGAGTGGCAGGGCCAAAATCAAGGAATGTTTGAAGCAATTTATGTCATATGATGAGGGAAAGATGGATACAGGGAAAGAATTCCATAGCTCAGCTGTTGAATAGCAGAAAGATTGGACCATCGTTTTACTCTGGAGTTGGAGAGTTGCACAGAGTAGGGGTGGGATTGTATTGCAAGACGGGTACTACGTACCTTACGTAGAGGAGGTGGTATACACTTAGAGAGCTCTGATGAACACCGATTATTGTAGTATCGATAGAATAGCGAGAGAGATGCAACATTGCATCGAAGAGAGAGAGAGAGAGAGAGAGATTGCAGAGAATCGGTGAGTGGACGGGAGTTATATGATACGAAAGGCTTTCTTTTCTAATTTGTCTAGAAATGCTGTGTACAGAGCAAAAAGCTGTGCTGGGGTAAAGAACCCCTTGAGGCGGTTGAGCAAGTGTATATATATATATATATATTCTGACATACGGAGCCCTGTATGTTAATTTAAGAGTTAGAATTAGAGTTCAAGGAGCCAAACTACCCAAGTGGTGAAGCAGACTAGCGAACGAGCGAGTGGGCAAACCATCTCTCCCCATACCAGCATGCTAGCCTTCACACCTCGATGACCGATGCTATGACGTATGATCGACGCCATGAGCTGTGAATGGACCTCGCACCTGTTATGTGATTCGAGGAGCTATGATTGGCGCCGGCACCACCCGCCGCCTCCTGATTCGTTCCTACACCATCATTGTTTGGTATATAAGACCCGAGTTGTGGGCATTCAAATCAGTCTCATTTGGAGTTGGGGAAGGTGAACTTGCAGCTGGAGGAAGACGGGGTGAAGTATTATAATGGGATTGTGACTGTCAGTCAGATTATATAAATGTGTGTTAAGTGTGTTCGGTGTAAACACTTATGTTATGTTGGTTAGTGAGATATGTGATTGGGAATTAACGTGAACGCTACTATTATGTGTTTAACTATTTAATTGGGAATTAACGTTAACGCTACTATTATGTGTTTAACTATTTGATTGCGAATTAACGTTAACGCTATTATTATGTACTTAACTATTTTAGTTGACTAACTTGTGGACTAAAGCAACTCTTTAAGTAATTGGGTTATGATGAAAGTAATACTATTGTTTTATATTAATACTTACGAGTTCTTTCATTTTCTTTGAATTAAGCTTACAGTGCTTAATGGTGCTTAGTACGGTGATGCTATTGTCTCTTATTAGTAATATCGCCTTAAACTAACCTGGCTGTGTTAATATTACTTCTAGTGATTTTCTAAGCTGAAGAAAATTCTTTTGCTTCAAAATATTATATTTTGCTTTTCATATTATTTGAGTGAGACCTGAATCGAATCTATGAAACGATCCTGTAACTTTATTTACTCATAATCAAACCTCAATGTTACGTGGTTAAGAAATAAATTTAACTAATTATTAAATATATCTAACTTTTTATGTGACTTTGATATAACCCTGATGATAATAATATAATACCATTAACGTAAGACAAGAACCAAGAATAATTAAATTAAATATAAATAAAAGGACATATAAGAAAACTATCTATTCATTTCAAAAAGGGTAAGAGACGGAAATATTCTTACTTTAATATTTATCTTTCAAGACTTTTTATAAAATTAATAGTCCTTCTTTAGCTATTAACTTATTCGGTTCATAACCATAGCCTACTAAGCTTCGGTTAAATAATAATTCTTTATAAATACTACATGACTTTAATTAGTTTCAGTATTTTTCATAAGTAAAGAGTATCAGTCAATAAAGGATACCAAGTCCTAAGATCCAAAAGGAAAGGAAGCAACAACAGGAAATTATTTTATTAGATTTCACTTTTGTTTTGCCTTCAGCTGACTGATACCTTAATATATATCTCTGTGCTATCTAGATTCATCAAGTTAACCACTTGAGGATCAAGATACGTAACAATATATATATATATATATATATATATATCTCGCTCTCTATCCATCTATCTGTCTGTCTATATACCCAGCCATAATTATCTTCCCCACACACCTCCACACATTAAATGATTTCGTGGTTAAGTCCTGGTCGGGTGGATGACCGTGGGAAATATATATATATATATATATATATATATATATATATATATATATATATATATATATATAGGTGGCTCCAGCTAATATTTTCTTGTGGGAATGGAACGGTTGGAATTACACTTTTTCCGACGCCTGATTGATAGGTTAGGTCTCTCTCTATCTCTCTCTCTCTCTCTCTCTCTCTGTGTTTGCTGATCCTTTAAGAATCCCCGCCTCCAAGAGCTCGATCTCTCTACTATGTTACTATATATATTTCACTTTTTCACTTTTTTGGCATAACCATTTGTTCATCTACCTGTTTGTTTAAAACAAAATGCAACTTCCCCGATTGATTGAATGCCCGACTATTTTACCTTCCCCAGCGGTGAATCCCTATGCACCAGATATTATGGAGATACCTGGTGCGCCACAGTTTCAACAGAAAGCCGGTTATAACATTTGTCTGTGGTCAGATGAAATGCATCCGCTTCTCTATTTTACCTTGGGGTCTACAGTATGTTTGACTACCACTATATTTTGTTCATAAAATTAATCTACAATTCATCTCCTAGTTGCGCATGTGTATTGCACTTATTATGGTGTATGTGAATTGGTTTTGCGGATCTGTAATTGTATAAGTATGTGTACAAAATATCTAACTGTGTTCAAATATGTATCTTATACTTAGTCAATCAGTATAATTATCGATTTAAATATGCTTCCTTTTGTTTCATCTCAAATAATTTATCGATCGATCAATCTATTTCTCTATTTGTCTATTTGTCAACATGTAATTAACAAAGCTATATTTCTCCTTCAGGGGCATCAGGTTTATTTTGTGATTATTTAACCCACTGAGTATCTAGGACGCGATTTATACTATATTCTGTCTAATGTTGAACGATTATATTCGGATTAGGAATACCCTCTAGTTATCAAAAAGTGTAAATTTTATCTCAATTGACTCTCTGACTTTCACAATTCATTTCTTAAGCTGACTAAAAGCTTCTAATTATAGCCAGCAAAATAGGACCTATCCAGCACTCGTATCTTGCAAAGGTTAACTATATATACATTCAAAACACAATGTAAGATAGTGGATAATATACATACATTTATCTCTCTCTCTCTCTCTCTCTCTCTCTCTTTTTTCCCAGCGTAAAATTCAATCTGATTTGATATTTTCTCATCAAACAACCTCTCACGCCTGTTATTGAGTACCTGCTTACTCAATGTTTAGATTATTTACCTTCGATGGAGTTCAAAGGTAGAGGTATGGTGTTCTTGTCAATCTCCTTCTGATATAAGGTGTAATATATCTCTCTCTCTCTCTCTTTCTACCTATTTGTCTATCTATAATAATTACTCTTTCACCACCATCTTCATCCCCTCTCACACTAGGCAAGCTAATAAAAAATTAGCCATTCATTTGTGCATCTGGGTTAAGTACTGCAAAAACTACACAATATATATACAGTATATATGTTGGTGTAGCCAGGTAATGTATTTTCTTTAAGGCAGGCGAGGTTGAAGGAAATACATGTATCAGCATTAATTATTAGGATATAACATAACAGCTTATTTATACATATTAGGTAGATCACAGTAAGGTTTATTGGGTGTTGGCTAGCATATGATTGGCTAGTTGGCGACCGATGAGGCGCGCGCTTTACCTTCCATTCACTTACCTTCCATTCCCTGAAGATGATAGTTGTCTATCGAAACGCGTCGGATCATCATGAATTTTGCTCACCTTTTGCACAATCTCCCAGAACACCTGAGAATTGCTGTTCGTTCTATTGAAAGTCTTAATAATAAAATAATTAATGCTGATACATGTATTTCCTTCAACCTCGCCTGCCTTAAAGAATATATATAATATATATATATATATATATATATATATATAGAGAGAGAGAGAGATGTTTGCAGGCAGATGACAGTAGGTATAAGCATTACATTTACTCTTAGAAAGTGTACGATGCTCACACTGAACACCAAATAATAACCTGCCTCAGCTTACTTGAGAAAGAAAACCACAATCTTGGAAGACGGTTCTGTTTGTGGTCGTTTGGCATGGTTCAGTGGGGAATATTTTGACTCGACCCCATTTATAATAAGTTTGCCTGGAGTCTCTTCAGAAGCTCAAGGGGAGGTTTGGGTTTCTGGATCCCTCCCCCCCCCTTTCTCCCTCATGCTTAGCCTCATTTGTTTTAATATTATAAGATGTTCCTCCCATTAGTTTGGTGATTTTAAGATCTGTGCTATTTAGGTGTCTATTTTGATAGCTAAAAAGTGTGTTGAATAGGGCTATATGTATAAATGAATGTACTACAACCATATTTTAGGTGGTAACTGCTAAATATCGATGTTTACAGCTCCAATTTACATACAGAACACACTTGCAATTGGCCAACTTGGAGGCAAATCTTCTTATACATTATAGTTCCTTTAGATTAGATTATGTACAAAATTGCCAAGCTTTATTCGTCCTAGTATCCAAACAAGCGCAGTAAAAAAACTAGATATCTTTTACATGTAGGATTAGGTACGTCCATATGTGTTTGTCCATAAACATTTGAATGGTGACCTATCTTTGGGTCATGTTTATAAGATCTATTTATTTAATTACTGGTAACTAAGTAATAATGTAATGACCTTCAATTTCCCTTAACTTTTTCTGTATTCTCTTTCCCTACCTCCATTTGTTGTTTTGCCTATCCCCATCTAATTATCATCTTCTATTTTCTCTTACTCCTCTGCTCTTTTTTCATGTCTTCCCTTTTCCTCTTGTAATCCCCTTCTCCCTTTCCTTATCTATGCCATCCGCCTCCTCTTCACTCATTCTCTTTCCTCTCTCACTTATATCTTCCTTCTCCTCCTCTTCTCAGTTTACTTCCTCTTTTCCTCTCAACTCTTCTCCTCAGCCTCCCACTGCTTCATCCTTCTTCTCTTCCTCCCTATTCAACCTCTCTCTCTCCTTCCCTTATTCGCCCACCTACTCTTACTCCCTCCTACACTTTCTTTTCTCTTCCTCCACCTCCTCTCATCTTCATTTCGTCCTTCTCTTCTGCCTCTCCTTTCGTTTGCTTTTCCTCTCTCTTCTCCATCTTCTTTCCTTCCCTTCCTTCACTTTTCGTTTTTTTACTCCCTCGCCTCTCTCTTCCCCTCTCTTTTCCCTCTTATCTCTCTCTCTCTTTTTATTTATTCAAGCACAAATATATAGTGTTTTGGCGTCAAAGTGAAAGTTTACACAAAAATAGAAGATTCACTATCCAAAGACAATTTTAACTAATTTAATTTAGGTAACTATTTACAATTTCATGCTGTTTCAACATACTTAACATTAACTTGACAGCAAATTTAATTCCATAACAATGAGTATTTATAAAGGAAAGCTCTCTGGTGATGCAAAGTATGAGGATGAGGCACAATACAGCTTCCCCCTGGGCTGCCTGAGTTGTCCTGGTGAAGTAAGTGGGAGTTTGTCCTGGTAGATTGAGTGGAGCCAAGTGTTCTACGTCCTTCACATTTGCCTTGTAAAATATTCAGTCCTCCCACATCCCACCGGTGTTGACGTGTGTCCATCCTTGGTAGTTGCTGGTCATATGTCCTTGCATTGGTTACTAATCTTGTTTCTCTGCCCTGCACCTTATCCAAAATGGCCAGGTGAGTCCATGCTGCTCCACCCCAGGATAATGCTGCATACTCCATACTTGATCATATCTGAGAGTTATAAAGTAGCTGAATGCTCTATGGTGAGAACAAGTGGGATATTCGTTTCAAATAGGCCAGGTTCATGGATGTCACTCTGGCAATATGATGAATGTGTTTTTCAAAGGTGACGAGATTGTCATAATGCACTGCAAGGATTGTAAGCAAGCTTACAGCATCACCATCCATTAACAATTTATTTTGGTAATGTGGTCCTTCATCCTAGAGATGGTGAGAGACTGATTCTTGTCAGCAGCAAATCTGAATTGCCATATACGGCCCCAGAGTGCAATTGTGTTTATGTCTTGTTGAAGCAATAGGGTAGTTTCATCACATTCCTCTCTCATGTAGCTTTTTGTCAGTGTTAAATTGTCTGCATAAGCCACAGCTGATGGAGAAAGACAGAGGACCTCATCAAAGAAAATCTTCCAGAGCAGAGGTCCTAGGAGACTACCTTGAGGAACCCCAGCTGAAACGGGGTATGGATTGGATTCTTCATCCTGTAAGACCACAGGGAAACTTCTGTCAGACAGATAGCTCTCAAGTAAGAATAGTAGGACCCCTCAAATCCAATTGATTAGAATCTTGCGATTATGCCTCTGTGCCAGACTAAGTCAAATGAACCAGCTAAATTCAGTGCAACAATGCTAGTCTCCTCTTTTGTGTCCATTTTCTGGCTCCATTTATTAGCATGGAGAGGCAAGAGATCTGAAACAGAATTTCCCTGGAGAAAATCTAATTGCTGTTGTGACAAAAGGTGGTAATTGTTGATGTGTTCCTTGATGCTCTGAACCAGGATTTCTTTGAAAACCTTGGCTGGTACAGGAAGTAAAGATACTGGTCTGTAGTCTATTGGAGTAGTTTTTATTCCCTTTTTGTGTACTGGTACAGCTCGTGTAGTTTTCAAAAGCTATGGCAGATACCTTTGATGAATGCAAGCATTGAATATCAGAGTGTTAATTGGTACTATCTCTGCATTGCAGTTTCTAAGAAGAAGGGGGCTGATGCCATCTGGTCCCACCACTTTTGTAGTATTTGGAGATGATAGCATTGCTTTCACTCTTGGTTCAACTGCAGAAATATGGTTAAGAGAAGCTTCAGTACGATAAATGAGTTATGGTGTTTCCTTGTGAGGCTGAGGAACTTTCATGATGTTTGAATAATGTTTGGCAGAGTCTCTCTTTTTTTTTAAATGTTGATGAGGGATACAGAAGGCAGAACTGCCCGCAACGAGTGCCTCCCGCAGTTGAAAGAGTGACAGGGCCAAAATCAAGGAACGTTTGAGCCAAAATGCCTGGAAACATGGAGTTTGAAGCAATTAAAATCATAGGAAGAGGGAAAAACTGATTCTGAGAGAGAATTCCAGAGCTCAGATGTTGAATAGAAGAAAGACTGAGAGTAATGTTTCACCCTTGGGTTGGAGAGTTGCACAGAGTAGGGATAGGATTGTGTTGCAAGACGGGTGCTATGTATTCTACGTAGAGGAGGTGGTATACAACGAGAGAGCTCTGAGGAACATTAATTATTGTAATAGCGGTAGAATAGTGAGAGATGCTTTATGCTTACTCTTAAAAGCTACAGTTCCATCACAGAGATTCAGAGGTGGGATGAGGTCATCTTTAGCCAGTCTTTGTTGTTCCTTCACGGTGCTCCACCACTGCTTTGTCCCCATACGTTCTTCTCAAAGTTTCTTCCTTACGTCGGCTTGCTATCTTCTTTTTGCCCAGGCAATGGTGTCAGAGAGACGACGACATGCTTAGCGGTGCAGATCTCTATTTCTTTGAGATTGATATTGTTTGTAGGCATTCCACCTCTTGTACTTCTTTCATAAGCAGCCAGTCTGCAATGATAACCAAACCATGGTTGATCCAAATTGCCGGATGAATATGTCCTGCAAGGAACATACTTTTTATGAGTCCATAGCAAAATATTTGTAAAATTGTGTACTTGTTGGTCAATTGTTCCTCATAATGTTGACTCCCAATGAATATTCCTGAGTTTATGTTGTAGGCCATTCCGCACTCTCTCCCTCTCTCTCACCTTCTCTTCCTCTCTCTCTCTCGTCCCGTATCTTGACACACTGAACACATGAATATTTTGCCTCCAAGGAACAGGTAATATAAGATTAATATCCGGCCACCACAAAGGCTCTTTTATAGCCGCCAAAGAACATATTTCCGGCGGGGGCCGAGGAACACTTGGGGGGGGGGGGAGAGAGAGAGAGAGATAGAGAGAGAGAGAGCGAGAGAGAGAGAGAAAGAGAGAGAGAGTGTGTGTGAGAGTGTGAGAGTGAGAGAGAGAGAGTGAGAGAGATAAGAGTAAGATGTACATTGATGGATATAGGGATAGACAAAGTAGATAGATATATATTTAGGTTGATATAGATATAGATATACATATACTGTAGATAGATAGATAGATAGATAGATAGATAGATAGATATAGAGGGAGAATAATTATTGATCTAGTATAAACAGTAAAAAAAAATCCTAAAAATAAAATAACACCGTATTGAATTAGCAACGCAATTAATATATTACTGGTAGTATAACAAATCTATAATTAAAGAATCATTCCCTTTAATATTGTCAACAGTAACTACTATCTATATAATATTGCAGATCAAATAATTAATGTTCTCGCAAACACAGGTCAATAAACGCGCTAGAACAAAGAACCTTGTAAGCATCTCTCTCTCTCTCTCTCTCTCTCTCTCTCTCTCTCTCTCTCTCTCCAAATGTCATAAACCACTAGTAGAGCTGCCTGGATACCTTTAATTATAATACAGGCAGTGAATAAAATTAAGTTGGCATCAAACTTTTAATTAAAGGTATATATTTGGATGTTCGGGGTTCGCCCATTTCTCCTAGAGTTATATTTCAAAGCACGGCCGATTAAAATACAACAACTTCGCCTTAATAAATAAAATCAACATAAATACAGTATATTGCTGTCATTAAGAAATGGTGTAAATATATATAGTTTTCTTTTCAAATATGTATGCAAATTGTTTGCCACAGTAGTAAGAGAATTAATCATCGTTGTTATTTGGAAGCCATTTTCATACATTAATTCCCCTTTCAATATATTTGGCTCACCGTACCATCTGCGACCTGATAAAAAGCGATGCCTTACAAGGGTTAAACACATCTCATAACTAATTTTCAATTTGCATTTCTCGAGTCGGCTACCCCCTAGCTATGGGGTATGTGCCTGAGTACATACATACATACATACATACATACATACATACATACATACATACATACATACATACATACATACATACATACATACATAATTAATTTCCTACTGGTATGTGAACGTTCTAATTACAACTGGCAGGAATTATATTGGTTTGCCTAGACTACCATAATTTGTCCTAGTCAAATTTTACATATCTATATAAATATAATGTATCCGTAACCATAGGGCCACTCGGTAGAGTGCATGCCTCCACCCACACGGGCTTTGTCACAAAATATACATAAATGTACAATGACACCAATGTTACGTATACAAAGAAGCTGATTTTGTATGGATCGCCTCCTATATTTCATCAATTCTTACTATCTGCCCACCAAGTTTCGTTAAAACCGGTTCTAAACTGTGTGTTATTTTGCACACAGACAAAGAAACAAACAAGCAGACAGACAGATTATGTACAGACCGCCTCCTAAATTGATTCACATATTTTTTGGCGCTTATCATATCTGTTCAACACATTTAGTGAAAATCGGTTCAATATAGTGTGAGATAGGCCTAACTTGTTTATAGACAAGTAACCAAAGACACATTAAGGGAGCCCACCTCGCTTTTTTCCCCTTTCTCTCCCTCTCTCTTTGACTTGTATCCACTCGGGCCCATTCAGCTTACTGTTTTAAGACGTTTACCCCCATCCAGGTGTCAATATTTTCCTGGTGAGAGGTACCAAGCCAGCATACATACATTTTTGTTTTGACAGCAAGTTAAATTTGTACATTTTTCCATAGAAAAATGTCTCCGGCGAAACCGGATTTCTCCATACAATGCTGGCTCGCTATCGCTCGCCAGGAAGAAATCGACACCTGGATGGGGATACACGTCTTAAAACAGTTGGCTGAATGGGGCCGAATGGATACAAGCGTTGGAAAGAGAGAAAAGGAGAGACATAAAAAAAACCGATGACCCCCTTAACTGATTATGTACGGATCGCCTCCTAAATAGAACCTCATCTTTATTGGCGCATATCCTATCTGCTCACATAATTTCGTGAAAATCGGTTCATAACTTCGTGAGATAACTCAATTACAGGCTGAGAAACAGAGGCAAACACAAAAAACAAGGTAAAACAAGAAACATTAGGGCGATTCTGCGTCCGTGTGTGTGTGTGTGTGTATAGTGTGACGTTGACCACTCCGTTAGAACCGCATGGCTTGTCCTACAGTGACTCACTAGGATCGCCAGGGCAGTGGATGGGGCTACAGTTTATGTATTAGAGTGTGCTTTATTTCATATGAAAGCTCGTGTCATGGGCAGTCCAGAAAGGCTCTTTATTTTCGCCCATGTCAAGGCTTTATATATTTAATTGTAAAGTATATATTTTATCATTAATAACTAGTAATGATAGGATCTGGGAGAGAGAGAGGGAGTAGAACAGAGTGAGAGGGGGCGCGCAGTGTTTTTTGTCCCGCTCGATGACGTCACGGCTGGCTGCCTCGCGGGGGTTGGTGGAGAGAGGCCCTTACCATGCTGTAAGCTTTGCTAGTGGTTAGATGACTTGTAACCGCTGTTTTCCCACGCGGCTCGAGCTAGTGCGAGTATATTAGACCAGTCAAAGTAGGGCTGGACTTAGAACAAATTGCAATAGAAGGTTTTTTGGCTTTAACTTGTTTATTAGGTCCCTCTGATGAACATATAAAAAGTCTCCAACTTTTGGACACCGGGAAAGTGGTTAATTTGCATAAATTCAAGATGGCCGCCGTCCAAAGCTTCAATTTACAGATAACTTTTTTCTGGTTGCTCCTAGACCCTATAAATGTATTACAAACAACGTTTTTTGGCTTTAACTTGTTTATTAGGTCCCTCTGATGAACATATAAAAAGTCTCCAACTTTTGGACACCTGGAAAGTGGTTAATTTACAGCCAAAAAACCTTACAGCCAAAAAACATTCTATTGCAATTTGTTCTAGGTCAAGCCCTACCTTTACTGCACATTATTGTCTATTACATTTTGCCTAGGCCTATACTAATCCCATCATCTTGTTTCTTGTTTCAACAGATTGGTGCGACATCTACCGAAGCCATGGAAGAAGAGGTGGTGCATAATCCCTGCGGCATTTGCTCAAACACGTTAGACGAAGGAGAAACAGTCAAGCTGAGGGCGAAGGGAGCAGATACTATCAACAAGGCCAGTACTGAACGTGGAACGCCATCAATTACCGTGTCCGAGGGCCAAACGGTGCACATTGATTGCCGAAAGAAGCATGTCAATACGAAGCCAAATAGAATTCCTGGGAAGCAGAAGAAACGTCCTGAAAAACCTGCTCTTCGTTCTCAGACACCAGACTTTTGTTTTACAGAGAACTGCTTTTTTTGTGGTACAAAAATCTATTTGGACACAAAGCATGATTCAGAAGAAGTGTATCCAGTACGCACCTTCAACTTTCAAAGGACAATACTTTCTGCATGTGATGCCAGGGCTGATGAGTGGGCTGACACTGTTAGAGGCCGAATTAACTTTGCACGCGATCTTCCAGCAGCTGACGCAATATATCACAAGCAGTGCAGCTCAAATTTCCAGACACATAGGCAGATCCCCTCCAAATATCGTGATTCCGCAGACAGTGAACCTCCTCGCAAGGGTCGCAAAGTAGATGCCTCACGAGAGGAAGCATTTCTACTCGCAATCGAGGACCTAGTCAGTGGCAATGATGATGAACAGACTACAGTGGTTGATCTCGTTGATAGAATGTCCCAGTTGTGCCCTGATGTTGAAGCGTATAGTGTAAAATACATGAAACAGAAACTTATTTCATATTTTGGGGATGAACTGGTTATTAGTAACGTGCATGGACGCAACGATGTTGTAACTGTCAAAGAAAGTGCTGCAAAGATTTTGCAACAATTCAAAGACTCACCACAGACTGATGATGAGGAAGCAGAACAAAGAAAGATAGTCAGGGCTGCGGCACGGTTGATCAAAGCAGATATAAAGAACATTGATACTTGTAGAGATTTCTATCCAGATCCTTCTGAACTCCGGTCGCTGGAAAAGAATGTGGCGTACGTTCCGCAGTCCCTTCGTATATTGCTGCAAGAGACGTTCAGTGGCAAGTCATGTGATCTTGAAGTTGCATCAATTGGACAAAGTATCGTGCAACTTACCAGACCAAGGGCCATTGTAGCACCCATTCAGTATGGATTGGCGGTTCAAATGCACCAGCACTTTGGTTCCCGCTTTCTTGTGGACAGTTTACACAGCCACGGCTTCTGTCTGCCTTACGCAGAAGTTTTGAGGTTTTCGAAGTGTGCTGCCAATTTCAGAGGCACCAACATATCCACTGCAGGCAGGTTTGGACAGTTCGTTGCAGACAATGTTGATCACAACTTGCGTACGCTTGATGGGCGAGGAACATACCATGGTATGGGTATAATTGTTGCTGTCACCCCTGAAGTAAGAGACACAACATCAATACCAAGATTGCAGTCACCTGAAAACAACTTCACGGCAGCTCAAATTGAAATCAAATACTACCGCAGTGTTCGCAAGAAGGGTGGGCCTCTCGAATTTAGAAAGCTTGACCCCATTTCAGCATCTGACAAGCTTGAAAATCTGGACATACTGGGGAAAACGTCATGGTTGCTTCGACCAAAACGACCAGGCTGGTCCCGCTTAATGCAGAGTGTGTGCCATGGACCACACCCAGGGAAATCATCCGTCCATTTCTTGCCCATGATTGACATGGACCCTACGGACATGAGTTGTATTTACTCAACACTTCACTTCGTTGCTGCGGAAAGCCATCGCCAGGGAACGACGCCAATGCTACTACCAAGGACATGACACACAATCGACGATCAAAAGGAGTCTTTGGTCAAAAGGTGATGTTCACTCCAACCATGCCCCTTCGGTCAAAAAAGGAAAACTTCTTGTCAAACTCTGACAATAAGCAAAACTTCATTGACTTATTGTGTGAAACATTCAAGGCAAATGGAATTGACTGTGTCAATGCGCCAGCAGATGCAGATGTCATGATTGCGAAGAAGGGAATTGAGCATGCAAGGGAAACCGTGACATATGTGATAGGTGAGGACACAGACTTGTTGGTGCTGTTGTGTCATTATGCGGAACGAGGATGAATGATTTGTACTTCAAGTCGAGCAAGGAAGGTGGGAAATGTTGGCATATTAACTCAGTAGCAGAAGCTCTCGGTGAAAGCATCTGTCGTGTCCTGCCAGTTGTCCATGCACTCTGTGGATGTGACACAACCTCACGACTGTATGGTATTGGTAAAGTGGCTGCCTTGAGGAAAGTGAGGGAAGACAACGGTTTCTTGAAATGTATAGAAGCATTCTGTTGCCAAAGTGGAAGTAAAGACGCGATATCATCAGCTGGTGAAAAGGCCTTGGTTTATTTGTACGGGGGAAAAGGAAATGACACCCTTGACGGACTGCGAAAGACAAAGTTTTGCAACAAGGTGGCAAAAAGTTCAACTACCGTTGAAGTTCACAGCCTTCCCCCAACAACCGATGCAGCCAAATACCACTCGTTCCGAGTTTATTGTCAGGTCCAGGAATGGATGGGGAACTGTGTGGACCCCGAGAAATGGGGCTGGTGTCTGCGGAAGGGACAGTTTGAACCGAAGACGATGGATTCGCCAGTGGCTCCTGATTCACTACTGAAATTGGTCAGATGTCAGTGTAAGGGCAACTGTGACACTCAACGCTGTAGTTGCAAACGGAATGAGCTTGAATGTTCCAGTGCATGTGGTCAATGTAAAGGACTCTGTCAAAATAGCAACTTTGATGCAAGCACCGATGATCCAAGTGAATACGAACTCCTATCATGAATTACATAATTGGCTCTGAATGACGTCATACTACGTCATGTTTTTTTTGTTTGTTTTTTTTTATAAAAGAGGGACAACAGGTCAAAAAACCCATACAAGCACAAAGTGCCTGTGTCACCCCTTGTGAAAGAGACAGTTCAGCCTGTCTGTAAGGTTTTTCGGCTGTAAATTAACCACTTTCCAGGTGTCCAAAAGTTGGAGACTTTTTATATGTTCATCAGAGGGACCTAATAAACAAGTTAAAGCCAAAAAACGTTGTTTGTAATACATTTATAGGGTCTAGGAGCAACCAGAAAAAAGTTATCTGTAAATTGAAGCTTTGGACGGCGGCCATCTTGAATTTATGCAAATTAACCACTTTCCCAGTGTCCAAAAGTTGGAGACTTTTTATATGTTCATCAGAGGGACCTAATAAACAAGTTAAAGCCAAAAAACCTTCTATTGCAATTTGTTCTAGGTCCAGTTAAATGATTGCTAGATTTACTGGACTATATATACAGTTCCTCGCCACTCTCTCCCTCAGATCTGGTTTCTAGAACACACCCATCTTTTTTCCCTTGCTATCTGTCCCCGCTCCGTACCTGAGAATCTTTTCCTCTGCCTATCTCTCTCATTTTCCATATCCTTCACCACCTTTTATTAATATTATACCCCCTCTGGTTAACTCTGCAAAATCAGCTTAATGCTGGCCAGTTGTATTGTGTGTTAAGGTCTGATATAGCCTATGTATGTTAGTTGTTAAGATAAGTGGATCACGAAGCATTGGTTGGCATTTATATTGTTTAGTACTGCTTCCTTTAGTTATTAGTGTTCTGCTGGATTAGATAATGCTAGACTAGGAGTCTGATATTATAGGTATTGTTTCCTATGAGTGCTGGCTTCAGTTAAAAGCGGCACGACATACCTGAGAACTGGAGTTGATTGAGTAAATTCTAGTCTGTGTGCCATTGAGAGTAGAGCATGCACGAATGAGGGTTTTTTGCCTATACCATTCTGCACTGTTCTAGTCTCGATTGTTTGTCTTTGAGGTACGCCAGGAGAACGCTTAATACTTCGGTATTAAGGTTTCTCAAGAGAGCTACCCTTCATTATAACGTAATATTTGACGCACAGACTTGAGATTTGCACTAGGCTATGCAGCATGCCATGCGCACCAGTATCTCGTATCATTGACTCTAGCTAGACTTTATCAGTCATAGTAGACATTAAGTATATTAACCAATTACTCTTTTTATGCATACCCATTTATTATTACACAAGCATTTCGCAGCCTAGTTTGATGTATTGAGACACAAACGACTTAGGCTCTTTTTGTTGATAGGAATACTGCATTGTCGTGGCGATTATTATTATTGTTGTTGTGTTTAGGATATTCTTGGCTCCGACGGCATTATATATATTCTGCCTTTTTGTGTGCATAGCCTGCACGAGCATTGTTCCGCTGCCTGCCTTTTGGGTTCCATTTCCGATACGAGCATCTTTATAGCATCTAACATTTAAAGAAGATTCCTTGTTAGTGTTGAAGGACTTTAGTGCACTTTCTTTCATGCAGGAGTGCCTGACATTTATTGATTAAAGTAACGTAAGCTGTAACTTCTCTTACCACCTTACTTTGCATACCATAACCAAGCACCTTCGGTTATAGGTAGTAATAGGCTGTTTTCACATAACATTAAGCCTAGAGTAGACGCACATTTATTGAGAGTTTGATAGCCTATTATTACATATAGAACTCTGTAGAGTATTTGTGTTCTTTGTTCACTGGGAATATACATCAGAGGTTGGAGCTAGCGCTTTCCGTTGTAACATTTATGCCATTACTAGTCCAATGAATAAGAGCCCTGATATATTTAAACCCCAGTCGTAACAATAGTTTAAGCTAATTATGCGTGTACTGAGTCAGTCAAATGAAAAACAGTGTCCCCAAACATAGCCCAACTCCGATCAATATAAAATGTTGGCATATACCATCGCCCCACCACCTCTTCAGTTCCTCCTTCTCCTTCTCCCCTCCACTTTCCTTTGTGTATTATTTATATGAATATTTACGCTCCTCTGTCGCCCGCATAAGAGTGTGAAAGATTCAAGAGAGAGGGGGGGGGGGGGGGGTGGCTATTTATTCATTCAGTGCCAGGATGAAAGTCAATATTTATCAAGGGGCTGCATGTGGATTTGACTCATCGTGAGTGTGTGTGTGTGTGTGTGTGTGTGTGTGTGTGTGTGTGTGCGTAATAATAATAATAATATTAATAATAATAATATTAATCGGTTTATTTCCAGCCGGCAGCCAAACGAGGCTGATACTTAAACACAGTTCCTTAACCTAACTTAATTATTTATCCTAAAAAGTCAACAGATTTGACTCTGGCTGCCACAAGGGCCCCTATATACCCGTAGAACGGGTAGGATGTGGGCAGGGAACCAGGTGGAACACAAAGGTAGCGCATCCACACCTAACCTCCACAACCCGGAAAGTTTTTGACAGAAACCTCACCGGCAGGTAGCTGGAATCGAACCCGTGCTACCAGAGCTAAGCGATTAGAGTATAGTGCGTTCGGCTACTGTGACCGTGTGTGTGTGTGCGTGTGTGTGTGTGTGTATGTATGTGAGAGAGAGAGAGAGAGAGAGAGAGAGAGAGAATCAGAATCAGAATAACTTTATTTCCATTATAAATGGCTGTTCTACATTAACTTTACAAAGATAAACAGTTACCTGGTGTATACATAATTTTCATAAAACATACACATTCATATAAAATTGCTGAGAGAGAGAGAGAGAGAGAGAGAGAGAGAGAGAGAGAGAGAGAGAGAGAGAGAGAGAGAGAGAGAGAGAGAGAGAGAGAGAGAGAGAGAGAGAGAGAGAGAGAGAGAGAGAGAGAGAGAGAGAGAGAGAGAGAGACTAGCACATACCCATTAATAATTTAGTTTCGTTATACGACTGGCAGAGAGGTTATTATATTTGTAATGAGCTAATAATTAAATAATTGGCCGTGCTCGGGCTGGCATAAACATTGTGTTATATAACTAGGTAACCTATATGTAGTTATTTCCACCCCTACATTTTTTGGTCGACTTTATCGTATTTAACCATTTGTCTCATTTCCACGTAATTTGGGACGTTCCTTATTAACCCATCCAGTACGAGGGACGTCCTTTTTATCATATTCTGGCAACTATTTGACGATTGTATTCAGCTTAGGAAGAACCTCTAGCATTAATAAGGCTTCAACCTATATCAACTAACCCTTTTTTAACTACCATATATCTTTCCTAAGCTGCATAATATCGTCTAAATATTGCTACAATAAAATGTAAAACACGTCGCTGGTACTCAAAGGGCTATTTTTTTTGTTTACTATAACCTAGTGTTCTCTTGCGTGTATAAGTATCATTATGTAAACCGTCAAAGGGGGTAATTGTGAACACCCGGGGCAATTTAAGGTAGGCTATAACACCTTTATTATTTTTCATTAATTTCATTGGAGGTGTTTGGTGTTGTGGTGAAATTAATACAAAATAGATCATTATACAGGGATTTTATCAATTCAAACATACACACCACAATTAAATCCATAATTATGCTAATAAGGCAGATATTCGGAATACTAATAATTGAGGATATACTGTCCTCAATTGCCCAGGTGACCGTACTTACCTCCTTTGACAGTACCATTTGAAATATTTGTTGTTCTTAACATAGTCTTAACTTAAATTCGTCGATTTTACCTAAAGCATATCTTGTATACATCCACTGTCTTCACAACTATTATTTAAAACACACACTCTGTCTCTCTCCTAGAAGAAGATGATGATCAAGAAGAAGAAGAAGAAGAATGAAAGAAGAAAAGAAGAGAGACACTGAACAAGAGTGCCCCGTGAAAAGTTACCGTTTTTGTAGTAGTTTCCCCATCAGACGCACACCAAATAAGTTTTCTTTTTCACCTAGTGAGCGCAATACGTTTTCTTTTACTAGTATTATTATTTTGTTGGAGTATCTCCCTCAATACCTTCACCTCACCTGACCTGTCACTCTTCAACCTTCTTGTTAACCCTATCTTCTCTTTATTCTGGCTATTAGTAGACGATTTTATTCAGGTTAGGAAGAACGTGAGGATTAAGTGTTGATTGTGATAGTTTTTACCACTTTGATTCCTAGAGATCCTGTCTAAGCTGCATCAAATCCCCTATTAGTAACCAGAATACTGTGTAGATTTGCATCCTCAAGTACGGACAAAATATTAGACGTGCATTTCTCGTTTTCAAGTGCTCTACATACAACATACAAACTTATTTTGTTTTCGTTTTCCTTCCTAAACTGTAAAAAAATCCGTATAGTTAACAGCAAAAGACTGTCAATACACCTTCCGACATTGGAATTCAATATCACGATCTTTAATAAGTACTATACACCTCTAAATGTAGATAATGCTATCGTAAATAACTATGCCTTGTTCCAAATTCGTAGGCCAATACCTCACAAACGACTAGAGTAATCGAGCTAATATTTCTACCATTTGAGGAGAGTAGTCAGCAAGGGAATAGGAGTGGAAATAAACAGCCCATTTGCTCTAGCCCTTTTTGAGTTACAGAAGTTAGGGTTCACGATTTCTGGCCTACCTCTTTGGAACGGGGTATAGTTCGGTGTCCATAAGTAACACGGTATTTTTGGTAACAGTGTACCGTTGTCTTATTATACATCTCCGTTAACCCCTTCTGCACCAGCGACGTCTTTATAACTTAAGTCTGGCTACTATAAGACGATATTAAGGTTGATAAGGGCCTCCAGCAATTGACATACTTCAAACTATCTCACTTAACCCTTTTTATTACCAAAGATCCTTCTTAGCTGCGCAACATCGTCTAAATATTACTATAATACAATTAGAAAGACGTCGCCGGTTTGTTGAGATTATGTGAAAGTCGTTGTATGTCTGTTTATTTGTTTCTTTGTCTGTATGTCTGTAAACAGAATATTAAAGGATGGATTGATAAAGTGAAATAAGTTGAAATAAATAATATTGGGAAGGTTTTGTAATTGTGAACAATTATCGAGTACAAATCATAACTAATTTAGCATATGCAAAATGAACATATTGCAGCAAAATAACTAGACACTTCGTATACAAATGACTCTAGATGCGACCTTTTTGGAGCTGAATATAACCTTAGTGGCGCTCACGAATGTACATCATTAAACTAGACGACCTACCCTAACTGACCAGGCGTCCTTTTTGCGAAATGTGTTCTTTGATTTTAAGAGGTGGCCCAGCTGGTTCCTAAATCCCGACCAGTCTGGACGAACGTGGCCGGAATGCTGAGAGGCCCACAGGAAGGAGGAGGAGGAGGAGGTGGTAAAGAAAGAGGAGGAGAAGGAGGAGGAGGAGGAGGAGGAGGAAGGAAAGGGAAGAAAGGTAGAATTAGGAATAGTAGGGGACAGGGAGCAAAGGGGGAGCAAGAGAACAAATTAAGGAATATGGAGAAAAGAGGAATGGGGAGAGCTCTTAAAGAGAATGAGGAGGATGACGAGATGGAAGAAAAGGAAGAGAGAGGGAGAGACAGGACGGGGAGAGAACGAAGAAATAAAGGAGGCAGCGGCATAGAAGAAGATGGGGAAGGGTGAAGGGAGGAAGAAGATGAGGAAGAAGAAAAGGAAAATGAGGAAGGAGTGAATAAAGATGGATAAAAGGGATAGAGCAGAGGAGGAGGAGATAGAAGAGAGGGGGGAACGGATAAAGAGGGAGGTGAATAAAGGGAGACAATTAAATTAAAAATTTATGTTGGGTATCAGAGGTTGACAGAATAATACAGGGAAAAGAAGATCGTATAGAAGAGAAGTGAAGGCTACTCTTTTTATTGCAACATTTGGGAACTATTTTGCATTGCTATTGAAAATACACTACTATCATGTTACAATACTCATACACAAATGTTATATCAGCAGTAGCCACACCCGAGTAGCTGAGAAAAGTGCCTAAAAACGAATAAAATAGTAAATTGCACACTAGTCATAAAGTATGCTGTTAAGAATATGGAAACCAGATCAATGAAATAAAGTGGAAAAGAGAAATTTAATGATACACAAAGAGTGAATAGACTCTGAAAATACGATTCATGGTCAGAAACCCTTCAAGTACTTATGCCGTCCTTATAACATAATTCTGGCTAGTATTAGAAGATTTAATTCAGTTTTATAAGGACCTCCAGCATTAAATAGGCCTCGACATTTCTCACTTAACCCTCTTCACAACTTCAGATTTGTCTTAATGAGGACAAAATGTTCTTAATACACTGTACTTTGAATAAAATTAGAAATACGTCTCTGGAACAAAAAGGGTTATAATACTCTCTTCATTACCCCCATATAGGCATTAATAAGTAATAAGGTATTGTACTCATTCACAATTTTGAAGTTAAAGGTATTAAGACTTGAACATGGGAAGGTACTAGTTATCACTCACTCACTCACTCACTCACTCACTCACTCACTCACACTCACTCACTCACTCACTCACTCACTCACTCACTCACTCACTCACTCACTCACTCACTCACTCACTCACTCACTCACTCACTCACTCACTCACTCACTCACTCACTCACTCACTCACTCACTCACTCACTCACTCCTCACTCACTCACTCACATCACTCACTCACTCACTCCACTCACACACACACACACACACACACACACACACACACACACACACACACACACACACACACACACACGTGTACATTTTACATACACAGTTTGTGTATACGGACATGTGCACACTTACTGCATGTTCTTATGTTCCTATATATGTATGTATATGTATGTGCGCACGTACGTGTATATACGTATGTTCTGTATATGAGTAAGTAAATAAATGTGTATATGTACTGTATATCACTTACTCTCATGGTTATTTTATGATAATTTGTATTCTGCACATGCATCATTATTGTATTTATTTATTTTGTTTGTAAACTGAGCTTACCATCCTCATATCTGTACATCTCATGTTCATCCACTAAATTGTAAAATGTGTATTTTCAGCTCATGAGGCTGCCATTCTTTAATAAACCGTTTATTATTATTATTATTATTACACACACACACACACACACACACACACACACACACACACACACACACACACACACACACACACACACACACACACACACAGCCCGGAGCCTAGTAGGTAGAGCTCTCGTCTCACACACGAGGGGTCGGGGGTTCAATCCCCGGCCGGGCGGAGACAAATTGGGCTTGTCTCCTTTCATGTGTTAGCCTCAGTTCACCTAGCTGTAAATAGGTACCTGGAATAAGTGGACGACGTTGTGACGTCCCATCTGGGGTTGGCAAAAATGGTACAAGGCGAGATGGGTATCATATGGTTCACCTAAGCTGATGGCTACCTAAGCCTTCGGGCGAGACGGTACCGTCTATAGTGAGAATGGTACCATACAGATCCACCCTAAGCCTTCGTTTCCGATGTCGCCAATTGGCTAAAAATACAGACTACACACACATCCACAGCCATTCCAACGATACATATAACACCTACACATATAGGAGGCGGGAAATAACGAGCATGCTCACTCCCGCAATACAACTAGAGTAAGTACAACTAGAGTAAGTACACACACACACACGAAGGATTAATGTTGGTGGTACACGACTACTTGTATCATATACTAGGCACGGAGTCACTATCAAGTTATACAAATAAACAAAAGACCGTTGTTTGACCAATGTTACTTTTATTTTGATGGCATAACAAGTTTGCATCTTAAAATCAGGAACAGACACCTTAGAGCACGAATAATTGGATCAAACCCTAGACAAATAGACTCGCCAGAAAAAAAACGAAAAAAAACGACACCCAAACGACACGAAAAGTCTTAATAATGACACAAAAATGAGGCAAAATGTTTTAAGATCACCAAACTAATCGGCCGAACGTCTAATGAGGCTAAACATGAGGGAGAAGGGAAGCCATAAAAAACAGCCATCTCCCATTAAGCTGTAAAAGAGTCTAGTATCCGCGACGAAGTATTAGTCGATATTTTAGTATTTGGGAAATTTGTTGCGTATTTTATGACGCTTGATCCTGATTCAAACGTACATGCTCTAAAGTCTAAGGTATCGGAAAATTAATGTTACAATGGTCGACTTATCATCTTATCTGTATTCATGAGAGGGAGAGGAAGAAAGAAAAGGAGGGGGAGAGGAGAAAGGAGAGGGAAAGGTAGGAGAGGGAGAGGGAGGGGAAGGAGAGGGAGAGGTAGGAGAGGGAGAGGAAGAAGAGAGAGAAAAAGGAGAGGGAGAGGGAGAGGAAGAGGAAGGAGAGAGAGAGAGGAAGGAGAAGGAGGGGATGGAGAGGGAGAGAGGAGGGAGAAGGAGTAGCGTGGGCACGGAACTTCACCAAGTCCATGAAAAATCGCAACAGTTTCATGATGGATGGGGGGGGGGGGTCGTCAGGGAGACTGGAGAGAGAGAGAGAGAGAGAGAGAGAGAGAGAGAGAGAGAGAGAGAGAGAGAGAGAGAGAGAGAGAGAGAGAGAGAGAGAGGGGGGAGGGGTAGATAATGTGTGAGTGGAAATATTATGAGAGATGTGATTTGAAAAAAGAAAAGAACACAAAAAACATCAACACCTTAGGATGATAATAAAACAGGGATTGATATGTAACAGGTAATAACATACATCCAATTTTTATTATTTTTTAACTACGTGTGACGTCTCTTTACGAAGATTGAAGGTTATGTATTTGCACAGTCAGCCTAATCTGCTTCTTCTCCTTCTCCTCCTCCTCCTCCTCCTCCTCCTCCTCCTCCTCCTCCTCCTCCTCCTCCTCCTCCTCCTGCTACTTCTATTCTACGTTAAGAGGATTGACCGAAAAAAGTAATGTTAGCCGGAACTAAATCCTATTACAATACAGTACAGCCATTTTCACCAGATAATGTGTTCGCTTAACCTGTACAGTACCGGTGACGTACATACATACATAAAATTTTAAGACTGAGTGTTCCACACATAAGTGCAGTTTCAGTCTCTTGTCGTAATGGCGGCGTTCCAGGCAACCCTGTTAAGGGCTGCTTCACTTGTCAAGTTCTTGGATTTGAGATCGGCGCGTATAGTCCGATCCCAGGTCTTCCTCGGTCCACCCCTTGATGCAGCTCCCTCCACAATCAAAGACCTGCATTTTTTCACCCAATTTTGTTCATCCATTCTCTCCACATGTCCATACATCTTATAATCTTATTCTGGCTACTTTTAGACAATTGTATTCAGCTTAAAAAAGGGCCTCCAGTAATTAACAAGCTTCGAACTATCTCACTTAACCCTTCTTACTACCACAGATCCTTCTTAAACTGCATAATATCTTCAAATTATAGCTAGAATAAAATGTATGACACGTCGCTGGTACAGAAAGGGTTAAGGTGCGGTTTTTTGGTCCCCTTCTCCCTCACGGTTAGCGATAGTAGTTTTAAAATGTTAAGACCTTTGACCCATTAGGTTGGTGATTTCAATACCTTTCGTGTCATTTACGTGTTGAACCTGCAATTTAGGAGGAATCGGCCTTCGGCGGGGCGTATGTCTCAAAGATGGGTATTGGGGGTACATTGTTAAGCTTGATGGAGGTCTACGGAGAAAGGATAATATAATAGTTATTAATTAAAAAATATATACGCAAACAATTAAATCTCTCCCCTGAATATATTGGATTTTATTTAATTTCAAATATATATTCCATATTTGTATTTGGGATAATATACTGTATATACATGTATGTTGACACAACTAAAACACAGGCTACCACAAATTCATAACACCATATCATATATTTTGTAATTTCATTGAACCATGGACCTATAATCAGCACAATTATTGACAAGTATTACACAAAGGGAAATACAATTACAAATAAAAAGAGCAAATGTTTGTGTTTGTGTTGTTGCAAATTGTAATCTCATTTCATCAATGTTCGTAAACAACATGAATGTTTTGAATCATTTGGCATTATAGCTTTTATCAGCTATATACAGGGATAGTTTGGCATCATAGTTAATATAGTCGAATTTTATTCATTCATGCATATGATTTACCTATTTGTTTGTTCATGACTTCTATAGATATATGTTTGAGCTTGGTCTTCCATATGACAGGTAATTTATGCTTACTAATTCAATACATAAGACATAAACTATTTGTCAATATGATATATCGTCACAATATTGATATGCAGTAAATAATTATGACTACGGCAGTAAGGGTAGGGAGGTTCTAAATTAAACGTAAGATCCCGTTAAGCCCTTTTGTACTATTCGACGATTTCATTCAATTTCAAAAGGGCCTCCAGCAATTAACAGGCCTCGAACTATCTCACTTAACCCGTTTTACTACGACATATCCCTCTTAAAATCAACAAAATCGTCTAAATATAGCAAGCAAAAAATGATAAAGACGTCGCCGGTAGAGTAGGGGTTAAGCCGGCCTCCCACTAGTACTTCAGCGGAGAATGTAGTTGATTCTCAGTATCGGAGTCAATATTATGCTGAAATTAAGTCATGATAATTGACCGAGTTTTGATATGATTAGAGCGGTAATTTGAATCTAGTTGCCAGTAATTTTGATTAGTCATTTATTATACAAAATTAAATACCAGCATTTCTGAAGTATAACTCATTGTGACATATTCTAGATTCAAACACAATTCGACAATAAACTTGTTCATTTGACTCCGATTTTATACACCGGACTTACATTAACCCATAAATCACAGACATATTATATTGTGTTTCTATTTATTTTATCAGTGTGTGAAGGAGACAAGAAGCAAAGCTACCAGTAACAAGTCCCCACCCCCAGGTTAAAAGAGTGATAGAGACCCAAATTCAAGGTAAAATAAAAGTAATTTAGGTGTGTTTGTTAAGTATGTAGTGAAATGAATAGGAGGAGGAGGAGGTGTTTATGAGAGTTAGCTGGATTACTTTCTATGTGTAAGTGAGGCACAAAATAGAAAACAGTGGGAGAAACCTGTACACAAGATACTGTTTTTCAGTCTATGTTTTGGCTTGAAGAATATTCAGAGCTGTAGTTGAGGACGGCCATCGCTAACTTTCGCATCCTATCAACTCCGGTGTTTTTCAGGGCTCTGTCCTATCTCCTATTCTCTTTCTAATTTTCATAAATTATCTTCTCAACTGTACCTCCAGTCCCATCCATTCATACGCAGACAACTGCACCTTACACTACTCAATTAGTTTTCCAGAACACCCCAGTCAGCAATCCCTCAAAAACAAACGTAATGAAGCCATACAACACTTATATTCTGATATAACTACTATTTCCAATTGGGGCAGAGAAAACCTTTGTTGCCTTTAATACTTCTAAAACCCAATTTCTCCATCTTACTACCCACCTGGAACTCTCAGATGACTATTCCTTATACTTCAACAATACAAAAATCAATCCTTCATCTTCTCTCAATATTCTCGGTGTCTCTTTTTCTTCTGCTCTCTCTTGGAAGGACCATATTACCAGTCTTGCTAAGGCAGCCTCCCAGAAGCTAGGTGTGCTCATCCGCCTCATGGGGTTCTTTACCCCTGCACATCTTTTTGCTCTGTACAGGGGCACAGTGCGTCCTTGTATTGAGTATTGTTCACATATGTGGGGAGGATCCTCTCACACTGCACTCCTAGACAAAGTAGAAAGGAAAGCCTTTCATATCATTAACTCCCGTCCACTCACTAACTCTCTGCAATCTCTCTCTTTTTGCCACAATGTTGCATCTCTCTCCCTATTCTATCACTACTACAATAATCAGTGTTCCTCAGAGCTCTCCCAATGTATACCACCTCCTCTACGTAGTGTATGTAGTACCCGTCTTGCAACACACTCCCACTCCCACTCCTACTCTGTGCAACTCTCCAACCCAAGAGTGAAACATTACTTTCAGTCTTTCTTCTATTTAACAGCTGAGCTTTGGAAGTCTCTCCCAGAATCAGTCTTTCCTCTTCCTATGACTTAAGTTGCTTCAAACTCCGTGTGTTGAGGAATTTTGGCTCGAACGTCCCTTGATTTTGGCTCTGTCACTCTTTCACCTTTGGGGAGGCACTCACTACAGGCAGTTCTGCCCTTTGTTTCCCTCACTCACATACCAAAAAAAACAAAAAGACCAAAATTATATATACAGTATACCGGTATATATATATATTTGTTTTCTATGTGAGTGAGGGAGGCAAAAGGCAGAACTGCCTATATATTTACGTAGTGTATACTGTATATATATATATATACAGTATATATATGTATATATATATATTCTGTATATATATACTGTGTATATATATATATATATATATATATATATATATATATATATATATTAAGATATGAGATTTTATATCAGAAATCAGAATATAGCTAGAGAACACTATACGCGTGTGTATTAGGAGTATGTAAAAGAGAAAGGGGTTGTAGGGAGAGCAAACAAGAAACAGGTGAAGGGCCCATCACCTACCAGTTGATAGCCAGTAATTGAGTTTGCAAGTGCACTATTATAGTCCATGAGCCAGGCCAGATATCGGTACCACCTGGGGTGACTAAACACGAATGGTACTAAAATGTTTATAGAGTGACTGTAAGTACATTAAGATATGATAGCCTTCTCGCACTGGTAGCTTAGTCTAATTTTTTTGATGCAATAGGGGCGCTACCCAAAAATAAAGATTTTTAGCGTGACGCTCGGCGTTTTCCTCATTTTCTTTAAAATCCATCACACAATCATCGCGAAACTTTGAACACCTATGTAGAATTATATTCTCTACCAGAGTTGTTCCTAGGTATTTTTCAAATTTCCTCATATTTCGGAATATACTCTATATTTTGGGTATTTTCCTCTAAATCTAGAATAAATCCTTAAATATGGGGAACATTGAAAAATATATTCTAACAGCTCTTGTAGCTTATTTGATTCTCTACAAGAATTATTCCGATGTGTATTTCAAGTTTCTCCATATTTAGGGGTTTATTTCATATTTGGGGATTTTTTGTTATATTTTGGGGATAATTTATTATTGGAAGGAGCAAACATATGTAGAGTGGTTTCCATGTAATGTGTTTGTTTGTTCATGGTTTAATGGTGATATTTTTGCAGGTGTGTGTCGACTGTTTGACGGCAGGATGGAACCATCTGCGAGGAAGAGAGCACGGATCGACTGTATCATCCACTGCTCTGATGATGACAGCGATGCTCTGGTGTCACCACAGGATTTGGACTCCTGGAACACATTGCTCAGGGCTGCAGAAATCAGGCAGCATGATCCAGGCCTGGAAGCAGCCAAGGGCCTTGAATAAGGAGGAATACCACATACACATTATCACCGTAAATGTCGTTAGTCTCGTTAGTGGAGCAGGTACTTCTCATAGAGTCAATGGCATTGCTGTCCAGTCCAAGGTTGTAGGCATTGTGCCAGAGAAAGTCCTGCCAGAGATTACCAAGTCCAAGATAAGAAGCATCACTCAGACATCATCAATGCTGCCAATATACAATGTTGGGCGGCGGGCAGGGCCACCTAGGATTGAGACTGCGTATGTCGACACTACCAAGGAAGTCCAGGATTCAAAGACAAAGAACCATATCTGGCTTCTTACTCGAATGTCAGACCATGAGGACCAGTCCATCAGCAGTTGGACTGGGTTCAACATCAAAATGCGCAGAGACATTGCAGTGGTTCAGGACACTGTAAGCTACCTGCCCACTATCAATGCTCCCGCAACAGAAATGTCCACCGTTAATGAAATCTTGGAACAAACGCATGCTATCATGCAGTCCTTACAGATTGTGTGCGTGTTTGATCAAGCACTCTATGCCAAAGCTGCCGAAGTTATCTGGAAACAAGAGAAGTTCAAGAACATTATCATCAGGATGGGCGTCTTCCACACAATCTGTAATCTCATCTCCACCATAGGAAAGAGGTTTCAAGATGCAGGTCTTAGAGATCTGTGTGTGGAATCAGGTATCATCGCAGAAGGATCAGTGTCAGGAGTGATGAACGGCAAGAGGTACAACAGAGCAGTGAGACTACACAAGCTCGTGTATGAAGCACTGATGAGGCTTGCATGGAAAGGCTTCCTTTCATGGCTAGAAGAAAACCATTCAAGGGACATACACCATCTAGATGAAACACTGAAGGACATCAACAGCTTTCACAGCAATGTGTCTCAGGGACTCTTTCAAGAGCTGATGGAGAGTGAATCATGCACACATATCATGAAGCTTTTCCAAGTTTATCTTGAGACCCTCAGAGATGAACACAACCTCTCAGCATTCTGGATGTCATACCTGGACATGGTTGAGATCATGCTGGACTTAATTCGAGCCTCCAGAGAAGGCAACTGGATGCTCCACCTAGGAGCAATCCGACAGATGATACCGTGGTGTTTTGCCTATGACAAAGTGAACTATGCCCGGTTCCTAACCTACTACTATGCCTTGATGTCTCGACTGCCCATTGAACACCCAGAGGTCCATGAACACTTCATGCAAGGTGGCTTTTCGGTCCAGATCGGTAGCAAGAATCCCTTTGGACGGATCCCTGTGGACCAGACAATCGAAGAGACGATCAACAAAGACACCCAGACACCAGGGGGCACAAAAGGCTTCAGCCTGAAAGGCGGAGCTGTCGCCAGGTACTACCTGACATCGGAGTATCGCAGCAGGTACTTAAGGCAGCTCAGGACTATGGTAGTAGGCCAAAAGTATACTGACTTCAGCCACCCAGACCTACAGATGCCCAGGATTAGAAGAGATGAGGCCGATGTCCAATCTTTAGTTCAACTGATGGAGACCAGCTGGTTGAACCCCTTCAACGCAGAGCAAGAAGATCTTGTCAGTTTGTCAACTGCGACTATGGCACCACCAGAAGTTGTCAAAGACCTTCTAGGGGCCTACAGAATAGGAGAGGATGCATATCAAGCCTTCAAGGAAGAGCGCCTGGAGATCGATACGCCAACTATACAGTTTCATGACACGATGACGAAGACGAAACTGAGAACGTTCACTAACATCAGAATGAAGCCACGCTCACAAGACCATGCCAAGGAGGTTATCTTAAAGGCTGACAGGAGCCTATTTGGCCAGATGATCCTTGTTGCCGAGAACAGAAAGCTCAAAATGAGTGATGTCTTGGCTCATCCCCTGGGGCCTTTGCCTTGGGCACTTGCCAGCGGTGATGGGTCTCTCCGCAAGACCAACAAGGCTGCCCTCGCAAAGGAGTTAGAGAGGAATGTTTCTCCTGCAGAAGTGATACCCGAGCCCTCTGCTACCATAATTGATGGGATGAGCCTGGTCCACAAACTGAAGGGAAACGACAAAACTTTTTCACAGCTTGCAGGTACAGCACTGAGTCACGCTGTTCATGAAGGTGCTAAGAGCAGGCGCATTGATGTTGTGTTTGATATCTACAAGGAGACATCCATCAAGGATGCAGAACGAGCCAAAAGAAGTGCAGGCACAGGAATTCATTTCAAGAACATTCAACCTGGGCACAACATCCAGCAGTGGAGAAAGTTACTCGGTAGTTCCTCCAACAAGGCAAGTCTTATCAAGTTCTTGGTAGAAGAATGGAAGGCACCACAGCACAGGGAGAAGCTCAAGGACAAGGAGCTGTATGTCACATGTGAGCAGCGCTGCTTCAAGATCACCAAAGAGCAGTGGGAAGAGGCTCCTGAGCTTAAGTCAACTCAAGAAGAAGCAGACACACGCCTTCTTCTCCATGCACTTCATGCAGCAGAATCTGGGAACAAGTCTGTCATCATCACTGCAGAAGATACAGACGTCATGGTGTTGTGTCTTGGCATGTGCCACAAGATCCCATCCCATCTGTTCCAGAAGTGCGGGACGAAGAACCGGACAAGATTCCTGGATATCACCACACTGAGCCGCACACTGGGAGGCAGCGTGTGTGATTCATTGATTGGTATGCATGCCTTTACAGGCTGTGATACCGTCAGTGCATTCGCTGGCCGAGGGAAGATGACGACACTCAAGCAGGTGAAGATGGACAAGACATACCAGCATGCTTTTCACGAACTTGGACGCTCATGGGAAGTGTCTCCTGAACTCTTTGAGAAGCTACAGGAAATCACCTGCCACATGTACCTACCATCTACCCACACAACTAAGGTAAACAAGCTTCGGTATGAGCTGTTCTGTGCAAGACGTGGAGAGGTAGAGTCAAGTCAACTCCCTCCTTGTGAGGACTGCCTCTTCATGCATGCACTGCGTGCAAACTACCAGGCTGCGATCTGGAGGAGAAGTCTTCAGAGCCAGCCATTTGTTGCGAACCCAACAGACTGCGGTTGGATGACAGATGAGGACGGTAAGCTTGCCGTCAACTGGATGCGAGGCTCACCAGCACCAGATGCTGTTATGCAGCTACTGTCTTGCAAGTGTGTGCGGTCATGCAAACTCCCTAAGTGTACTTGCCTCAGCAATGGTCTAAAATGCACGGACATGTGCAGGTTACAGACATGTCAGAACAAGGCTATTGAAGAAGAGCCGGTGGCACAACAGTCAGATTCCGAGTCTGACGTAGATGATATTTAGGAGTAGTAATTTGCCATAATAGTATGTACAAGCCCATGGCATGCTTAGTGTGTATTTACAGGACTTGTATTAAATGTGACAATTACTATATGCATTTTGTTGACATTTAGGCATTCCTGTCCCCAAATTTGACATTTTAAAAAATTTCGGAATTTTCGGTAGGGTATGTCTATTCAAGAAGTGATAACGACCATTAAGCTACCAATGTGCAAGGGCTATCATATCAAAACATAAACTAGAGACATGTAGCAAGCTAAAAACACCTAAGAGAATTAGTCACCCCGGGTGGTACCGATATCCCAAAATTCGGGTCTTGGCTCATGGACTATTATGATGCCCAGGTTTCCTAGCCCCCTTTCCCTCTCTCTCTCTCTCTCTCTCTCTCTCTCTCTCTTTATGCCATATAATTATCTCTCGCTTTTTATATATACACCTCTCTCTCTCCCCCCCATCTCTCTCTCTCTCTCTCTCTCTCTCTCTCTCTCTCTCTCTCTCTCTCTCTCTCTCTCTCTCTCTCTCTCTCTCTTTCGTGTGCTGGTGACAGACGCCCCGCTATTAGAGCGGTACAATAGTTGTCATCAAATAATAGTTGAGAGAGCATATCGACACAGGTAGGCAGGGAGGTCATGTTTGGTATTTTCGTATTTTATTCTAGCTATATTTAGACGATTTTGTGCAGCTTAAGAAGAATCTGTGGCAGTAAAAATGATTAAGTAAGATAGTTCGAAGGTTGTTAATTACTAGAGGACCTTTTGAAACTGCAGAAAATCGTCTAAATATAGATAGAATAAAATTAATATTACGTCGCTGGTATAGAAGGGGTTAAGACGATAAGTAGTTAACCCTTTCAATACCGATGCCGTCTTATTAACTATATTTTGGCTACTATTAGACGATTTTATGCAGTTATAGAAGGGACACCAGCGAATAATATGCTTCGAACTATCTCACTAAACCATTTTTAGTACCTCAGATCCTTTTTAAGCTGCAAATAAGTGTCTAAATAGAGCAAAAATATAATTATAAAGACGTTGCTGGATCAGAAGGGTTTAGGTAAATATCCTGGCAAGCGATAGCAATAGCAAGAGCGATAGCAATTCAGGAGGAACCAGCCTTTGGCCGGTATATTTTTCTACAGAAATATGTACAAATTTATCTGGAATATAAAACTTGATGGATGTCTAGAAAGCAAACTAAAAACCTTCTTTTAGGGAGAATTTTTCCTTCTGGATTGCCTTCTCTCTTAAGCTTAACCCCATTAGTTTGACGACTTTAAGACCTTTTTTGCCATTTAGGTGTCGATTTTATCGTGGCGAGCAATTTCGATCCTATCATTGAGTAGGAACCGGCCTTTGGCCGGAAAATTTTTCAACCGAAAAATGTACACATTTCTCTTGGGGTTATTTTCTAAAGGTCGATGGAGGTCTTGGGAGGAATCTAAATATAATAAATGGCTATCACGGAAAAGTGATAGTAACTGTTAATTACGCACATGAAGAACAATAGTTTTCGGCGAAAATATTGATAATGACCGTGCGTTGAGACCATTGGACCTAAAATATTGATAATGACCGTGCGTTGAGACCATTGGACCTAAAATGTAATTCAATTGTGTGGATAAAATTAATGGAACGAAGTATTTTTCATCCGCAGACATTGTGAATACTGAAGGAAAATTGTGGGCCTTTTTTGTATTGTAACTAGAACAATGAAAGGTTTTAAGCTTTTGAATTCAAAGGTCATGTGGGTAAAGCTATCATTTGTTTTGAGGTGGTAAGAGTGTTTATTATGATATAACCCCTTCTGTACAGGCTACCTTTTAAATATTTGTTATCAGCCACATATAGACGATTTGTTATCAGCCACATATAGACGATTTGTTATCAGCCACATATAGACGATTTGTTATCAGCCACATATAGACGATTTGTTATCAGCCACATATAGACGATTTTATGAAGCTTAGGAGGATTATATGGCAGCTGAAAGGATTCAGTGAGATAGTAGGTAGCTTTTCCCATGAAGAGACGTCCTTCCTAAGCTGAATAAAGTCGTCTAATAGTTGCCAGATTACAACGAAAAGGACGTGACCGGTGCTGAATGGGTTACCAGCATTGACGCAAACGAAGAAAACAAATGAGAGATGCAAATGGATTAAGGGGAGACTGACCGTTTGTTTGGTCTAGTAATTCATTTATTAATATATTTTTTTAGTTTCCTCCCTAGACCTCCATCAAGCTTAGAAAAGCACCCCTAGACCCCCCCCGTCAAGATAAATTTGTAAATTTTTCGGTAGAAAAATGTACCGGCCAAAGGCCGGTTCCTCTTAAAAGTGCAAGCTCGCTATCGCTCGCCAGGAAATAATCGACACCTAAATGGCACGAAAGATCTTAAAATTGACAACGAAATGGGGCGAAAGGTGTTAAAATCGCCAAACTAATGGGCCGAAGGTCTTATAATCTCAAAACTAGTGGGGCTAAGCATTAGGGAGAAGGGGGTCCAGAAAAACGGTCTGCCTCCCCTTAAGGGCACAAGGGGGTGAAACTGATGCAATGATTGGTTACACTTTGCATACGGTGAATACAATACAAAGTAGCCTCTAGATTGAGTGTACTGTAATGGACACATTTTGGTTGTATAAAATAACTAGGCCATATTGTAGACATTTAGTTATTACTGTGCAATAAATGATGAGGGGGCTAGCTACCACAAGACCATTTTATTCAGCTTCGAACCAATCTCCGGGAATCAAAAGGTTAATTCCTATCTCAGAAAACCCTTTCAGTCATTCGACTTGTGCATTTTATCATAATATTTTAGCTATTATAAGACAATTTTACCAAGCTTAGGTAAGATCTGTGGGAGGTAGTAACTGAGATCAAATTTACTGTTTTGCTTACTTAAGGGCATTCTAAAACTGAGGGAAATCATCCAAAGCAAGTCATAATAGAAGGATAAAATGCTTAACCCATGGAGCCCGGGTGTCCTCTTTAAGGGGATGTATTTAGTTTGATCCCTAGATCTCCATCAACCTTAAAATTACACCCCCTCGAGTCCCTTTCAAGATAAATTTATACATTTTTCGGTAGAAAAATGTCCCGGCCGAAGGCCGATTCCTCTTAAATTACAGGCTCGCTATCGCTCGCCAGGATAAAATAGACACCTGAATTGCACGAAAGGTCTTAATATGGGGTGAAAGTTCTTAAAATCGCTAAACTAATGGGGCAAACGTTTTATAATATCAAAAGCAATGGAGCTAAACATGAGGGAGAAAGGGGTCAAGAAAACAATTCCTCAAGTGGAGACCTCCCCTTAAGGGGGGGAGGGTTTATTTATTGGTTGATTCAGTTATTTATAAAAATTGTGTTTAAAGTTTCCTTCCCAGACCTCCATCAACCTCGACAAATTATTCCCAAGAATCTGATAGATTTGTAAATTTTTCGGTAGAAAATATTCCGACCGAGAACCCGGTTCCTCCTATATTACAGGCTCGCTATTGCTGGCTAGGAAAGAAATAGACACCCTATAAGCAGGAAAGGTCTTAATTTTTACAAAGAAAAGGGGCGAAAAGTCTTACAATCACCAAACTAAAGGGCTGCATGTCTTAAAACCTGAAAACTAATGAAGTTAACCATGAGGGAGAAGGGGGCCAGAAAAAAGAACCATCTCCCCTTAAAGACCAGTCAGAGCTAGCACCACGCAGCGCAGCCCAGGTGTCGGTAAAGGGCAGAGCTCGTTGTCTTGCTTTAAACCACAAAAGCTTGAAAGCTTTGTTTGTCAAGGCATATGCAGCCCCAACACACACCAGCCATGTCAGCTTCAGTCTTTGTGCTGCTGCCGGCGTGGAATCAAAACTGTCTCTAAGTTTTAGGAGCGTCCGAACCCATGCACCTGCCAGCACTGACATATGAATGGTTACTTCCGTAAACTATAGCAACATATTGTGCTAATTGCTATAGTGCTTAATATCATAATATAATAGTGTTAGTTGGGAACAAGTAGGCAGGACGTTTTTTTATTTAAAAGAACAAACAATAGAATACTATATATGATTTATATTGCGATACCGGTCGTTGCTATGAAACCTTATTTGCTTATACCAATAAATTAATAATTGGGATAAATCAATTCCATGTGTATACACTCATTATTCCATTACACTCGTGCGGGTGTGTGACTGTGTGTGTGTGTGTTTGTGTTTGTGTGAGAGAGAGAGAGAGAGAGAGAGAGAGAGAGAGAGAGAGAGAGAGAGAGAGAGAGAGAGAGAGAGAAGTAAGAATTACAGAATATTTTCTCAAGATACTGCATAAGAAAACATTAATGTCAGTAAGTGAAAATAATGGTCGCCAGAGTATTATTATGTATTTTACACCAACCAACTTCACATCTAAACTCAATTAATGAAATTAACAAATACATGTGGCACTCCGAGGACTCGAACCCAGGACACTCACATCGAAACTCCGCGCACTATGCATTACGCTATCAAGACAGTTAAAGCAATATGGAAAAGCCTACGATATATTATGCATTTTCGAATCCTGTATATTAATCTGAGCATGTACATATATTCCAACTGCGCTATGGCAGCCTAATGCATAGACGAATGGAAGGAGCAATTAATGGGGCACTTAACCACTTGGGAAGGCCTCGCTATATATCGCTCCTGAACTGAGAGATACTGACTTTTGGACATAAAGAGAAGGGCATCAGCAACACATGGAGGAAGAAACAAAAGTGGTGACCTACTTGTGGAGGAGGGAAGAGGTGTTTACTATGTTTAGACGAAACTGGTATTAATTGTTCTTTCCTCTCACTAAAACATTAGGCTTTCCATAATGCAGTTGGGTTCGAGTACATGATTAGATTGATATCCAAAATTTGAAAATGGATATTAATCGTGATCGTGTACTCAACCTCTAACTGTGTTGGTGGTGTAATGGTTTAGATGCATATGTTCTGGGTGTGGTGTCACAAGTTCGAATCCCGGGAGGAACATATGCTTTCATTAATGTATTACAGTGCATTGGGGTTTGTAATGGAGGAAACATGTTAAGAACAGGGTGTTCCTTAATTTGTGAGTTCTTCTCATGGAGCGAAACTAAAAAGGCTACACACTTTTACAATCAAATTATAAGTCGAGTTATACAATAGGCGCGATTAGCGCCCTTTCTGGGATACTTAAAAGCTTTTGGGACCATCAGGGGTGTTTAGAAACCTTTTGTTTAGTTACTTCAACCTCTGTAATTGTCTTTGAGTGAGCTGTGGGCAAAACACTAATTTTGGAGAGGTAATTATGAGATTGAGAGCACTTTAATTCTGAATGCTAAACGGCAACCCTCGAATCTACAGGATAGCGAGAGGGTTATTATGTTTTACATGCATTAAAACCAAACAATACAACTGATGTATGGGCTTGGGAAGTTTTTGTGGGGCTAATCGGGGGATCAGTAGTGACTTTTCGCAGATTCAATTATTTGCAGCAATTTCAGGTACATAACCCCCGCGGATATTGAGGGAGCCATGTGTATGTATATATATATATATATATATATATATATTTTTTTTTTTTTTTTTTTTAAGAGACAATGAACGGAGGATGGAAAAACACAGATAAAACAAAAAGGTCCATGTGCCTAAAGGCATCCTCCATTCATAAAATGTTTGTAACAACTGGATTTAAACATTTGTAAATTGTAAGTTTGTGGAAAGCAATTCGAGGGAAGTGAATTCCAAAGAGTAGTAGCTCTGGGGATAAATGAATTCTGATAAGCAGAAGTTCTGCATTGTGGAGGAGAAAGTGTAAATTCATAGGCGCTCTCAGCTGCCCTAGTTCTACGGGGAAAGATGTGGAGAGGCGGCACAATTGAAGCAAGTTCCTCGGAACAATTGCTGTGAAAATATCTGTAGAATAATGCAAGGGATGCAACGTTTCTTCTCGTATGGATAATGTAGGAAGGTCCTGTGTGATTGCAGGGTTATTGATTAATCTAATAGCTTTATTTTGAATTTTGTCCAACTGCCTCAATGCAACCACTCCACTTCCACCCCACAGAGGTGAACAGTAATCCATCTGAGAACGCACATGACTTTTATATATTACGGCTAACTGCTCGTCAGTGAAGAATTCTCGAACTCTGTACAGGAGTCCCAGTTTTTTAGAGGCATTCTTAGCAATGCTTCTAACATAATGTGTCCAGCTCAAGTTAGTAGTTAATGTTACACCGAGAATGTCAATACTAGGGGAAGTGGGAATATTTACATAATTAAAAAATATATGGGAGTCAGTGAGATTCTGTCGGTTAGAAAATTGAATGTACTTGGTTTTCTGTGCATTAAAGGAAACTAGATTCTTTTGTCCCCATCCATTAATTCTAGAAAGGTCCTGGTTCAGAGAAATTGCAGTGTTTATTTTTGAATTTATAAGATCGGGTTGGGTGAAAGAATTGGTAAATGTGAAGGAACTGTGGAGTGTTGAGTCATCTGCTAGGAATGTATTTTTTTTTTTTTTTTTTTTTAAAGAGACAATGAACGGAGGAAGGAAAAACACAGATAAAACAAAAAGGTCCATGTGCCTAAAGGCATCCTCCATTCATAAAATGTTTGTAACAACTGGATTTAAACATTTGTAGATTGTAAGTTTGTGGAAAGCAATTCGAGGGAAGTGAATTCCAAAGAGTAGTATTGGATTATGAGTGGTAGATATGAGATCATTGATATGAATAAGGAACATAATTGGGGCCAAAATTGATCCCTGGGGAACACCAGCATTTATTGAGTGAAATTGAGAATAAAGGCCATCTACCATTACACGTATTTTTCTGTTATGAAGATAAGAAGAAATTAGTGGAACTAATGATGCAAGGCCGTAGTGTGACATCTTCGACAATAAGGATTGATGCCAGACTCTATCAAATGCCTTTGATATATCCAGTGCTATTGTATATACTGTATTTCACCATGTTGGTCTGTAGCTTGGTTGATTTGATGCGTAAGAAGGCAAAGAATGTCTGCAGTTGATCGACATCGTCTAAAACCATATTGCCTATCACTGATTAATTTATTATTCTCAAGATGCTTAATTATGTGATTATTTAATATAATTTCAAAGACTTTACCACGAGTGGAAGTTATAGCTATTGGTCTGTAGTTTGATGGATCTGAAGAGGCACCTTTTTTAGGAACTGGATGAATGTTTGCTTCTTTCCAGGGTACTGGGAAGCATGAGGTATGAGTACACAGACGGACAAATTTTGCCAATACAGGAGCGAGCACCAAGGAGCAATTCTTAAGTACTATTGGAGGAATTTCATCTGGACCAGGAGCCTTATCTACTGAGAGATTCTGCAAAATAGTTTTGACATGTCTGGTGTGGATCTTAAGTGAGGGAATTTCAGGCGAATTAAAATTAAGTACAGGGACATCTTGATTTATTTCATCTAAGGTTGAGTTGGTGGAGAAAATATCCGCAAGAAGGTTAGCTTTACCTCTTGGGTCACTTACAAGATTGCCAGTCGGAGATTTTAATGGTGGAATGGATGAAGCAGTAGTGAAGTTGGATTTGAATGAGTTAAGAGTAGACCAAAATATTTTGTTATCAATTGGAGTATTTAGAAGTTTATTTGCCTGCTTGTGGAGAAAGTTTGATTTAGTTAGGTTTAATACAGTTTTGGCATGATTTCTGATGTTTCTAAAGTAATTAAAGGCTTCATGTGTTTTTGATCTTGTGTATGCATTGTAGGCTATTGCTTTTTGTTCAGTTATTCTAGCACAATTATGGTCAAACCATTTATAATATATATATAACACTAATTATTATTGAAGCTCAGGAATATGCTCAATATCGCTCAAGTAGTTTATCAAAGTATTTAACCAGTCCATCGTAATTTTACCTCCAAATAGTTTCCAAATATTCCTGTGCACGTCTGTACATATGAAATAGAGATACAACCGTATGCATATGTATACTATAAAGCTAAAAAGTCCGAAGCTAGACATATAAAAGAGGGGTTACGGTGAACATGTAAACGATAGGAAACATGAACACAAATAAGGACAGTAACATTAAACAAAAATAGAAACACGAAACAAACAACATATACAGTACACAGGGACAAGAAGAGGACAAAATATAATAATACGCAACAGAAATATAGAACTCACAATGAATGTATAAATAATCAATACGTAAATAATAATTATTAGAGAATAATGTCAAGTTAATATACAACGTGCATAAAGTAGGAAGAACAGCACAACAATAAAAATAAAATAAAATAGAAAATAAAATAAGAACATAAAAACCATGACAGAGAGCTAACACGTCCTATATTTCACTCACTCTTCTCCTCCCCTTCTTGGACTTGGTGCCGGAAGAGGAAGAAGGATACAGATGATAAAAATTGGAACATAGAAAAGCAATAAAGAAGTGAACAGGCAGGGGGAAAGCAATAACCTGAATAAGAGAGAACGAGTCGTGGCGCAGGGGAGAGACAGCCAACTCTTTCTTGGGACCCCATTTTGGTTCACACAGTCGAGTAATATGGTAGTTTTGATCAAGTATAATTATGATCAAAACACACACACACACACACACATTTATATATATATAAATATATATATATATATATATATATATATATATATATATATATATATATACTGTATATGCTTATTATGGGTATGGATAAGTTTGAGTGTAAAGGCAAGCTAAGGACGACAGTGACACCAAAATGGCGGACGTTGGACGAGCTCATTTACTATAAGATCTCTAAGTACAGGCAGCTAAAGGCAAAAGAAACGAAGCTGTAAATGAAAGAGACAGCGTGGGAAGGAGGAAGTAACAAAAGGCATAACAAATACAAGCGAACATTTCAACCGGTACATCATATTTTCTTTATTAATTCTTTCATTTCAATATGATTGATATTGTTCGGTTAACTCCTTTTGTACTGGCGACGTCTTTTGTATATTATTCTAACTATATTTAGGGGATTTTGTGCAGTTTAAGAGGGTTCTGTGGTAGTAAAAGGGTTAAATGAAATCGTTCGAAGCCTAGTAATTGCTGGAGGCCCTTTTGAAACTGAATATAATCGCCTAATAGTAGCCAGTTTAACGTTAGAAAGACGTTGGCGGTAAAGAAGGAGTTAAGGAAGACTAAAGGAGGGTTAAATGAGATAGTTTTTAACCCTTTGAATCCTAAACGTCCAAACAGCAAGGGGCGAACGAAACGAAGATGAAAGAGACGGCCAGGAAAGGAAGCAGGAAAGAAGGCATGATACAATATAATGTCAAGCTGTTATGTTCAGTACACCTTGACACTATTTGTATCACTTATATCTGTCTTTCATTAGTTTTGTTTTGTTCAGCTTAGGTAGGTTAAAGGGAGATGGGTCGTTTTTCTGGTCCCCTTTCTCCCTCTTGTTAAGCCCCATTTGTTATTTTAGATTATAAGACATTCGGTCCATTAGTTTGGCGATTTTAACACCTTTTGCCCTATTTCGTTGTCAATTTTAAGACCTTTCGTGCCATTTACGAGTCGATATTTTTTCCCGGCGAGCGATAGCGAGCCTGACATTTTTAGACGAACCGGCCTTTGGCCGTGACATTTTTCTACCGAAAAATATACAAATTCATCTAGAGGGTGTTTTTCTAAGCCTGATGAAGGTCTAGCGAGGAAACTAAGAAATATATATATATATATATATATGAATTAATAGACCAAAACAATAAACAAACGGCCCATCTCCCCTTAATTGAGATAGTTTGTACCACTTTGAATCCTAAAGAGCAAAATATGGCAAGAGGCGAAAAAAGCAAACGTGTAAATGAAAGAGTCAGCGAGGAAAGGAAGATTGCAGAGAGGAACGGTGAGGTAAAAACTATTAATTTAACTATGCATTATAAAACTGTAACTATTAATTGTGACATTTATGCTACACATAACTCGTGCAGGTGTTGTCATATATAATAGATACACTGAAGAACACTGTTTATGTTTACCATTTGTGTTTTTTTATTTGTTTTACATATTATAAAGTTTGTTTTTAGTAGAATATATTATTCAGATTAGGAAGAATATACAGAATTTGGAGAATTAATGGAAGTAGGCTCTGTCTCTACTCGGCCACCCCCAGCTAAATAAAAATATACTGTAATGCAAAATAAATATAAAACAAAACTAAAACATATATATAATAGTAAAATGGGGTATGTGTCAGATTATATAGATAGATATATTCCTTTGAATTCTAGAGATCCTACCTAACTTGAATTAAAATAATTTAACGACAGCAGGAATTAATGGAAGTGAAATGTCATCGTACATAATTATTAAGCAGGAGACAAGCGAGAGAGGCAGAGTATAAGGCAGTGTTACGAAAGCCATTAAAGCGATGTCATATATTGAAGTGGTCTGAATTAATGCGGTACATTGAATCATTCTAAAATCCGTTTGAATGTGTAATTTTGCCAATCGTACCAGATAATAATAATACAGTATTTTTCATTCTAGAATATATGTCAATGAACAATATTTTACTATGTATCAATCTACCCGTTTAAAGGTTTAACGGTGGTCATAATCTAATTTTACATAAGGATAAAACAAATACAGTATATCATAATCAGTATATCCAATGATTGTATATAGTTTTCTTTATACCCTCTAGTATTTTACAGTGAATAAAGCAGATATACATTTTAGAGAGCATTCTCCCAAACCAAAATCTAATATCTATCTCGGACGTCAGTGCAATCGGAGGTATATGAAGCAAGTGACATTTGCAATATATGTCTGCCTTGATTGCAGCCTCCAGGATTGACTCTCCCCTCCGAGTCTTCCCATTACAGGCAAGAAAAGAAAGCAGGTCAGAATATACAAACACGAGACTAAGGGAAGTCAGGCATGGGAGGGAAGATGAGGAGAGTAAGCGTATGAAGAACTATATCAAGAGTAAGTGTAATAAGAAATAGAATAATAATAAGTGTGATAAGAACTAAACTAAGAATAATAGTTATGAGAAGTAGACAATGAGTAAGTGTAATAATAACTAGATAGAGAGTAAGTGTAATAATAACTAGATAGAGAGTAAGTGTAATAATAACTAGATAGAGAATAAGTGTAATAATAACTAGATAAAAAGTAAGTGTAATAATAACTAGATAGAGTAAGTGTAATAATAACTAGATGAAGAGTAAGTGTAATAAGAACTAGATGAAGAGTAAGTGTAATAACTTTAAAAACTAGATAGAGAGTAAGTGTAATAAGAACTAGATAAAGAGTAGGCTAAGTGTAATAATAACTAGATGAAGAGTAAGTGTAATAAGAACTAGATGAAGAGTAAGTGTAATAACTTTAAAAACTAGATAGAGAGTAAATGTAATAAGAACTAGATAAAGAGTAGGCTAAGTGTAATAATAACTAGATGAAGAGTAAGTGTAATAATAACTAGATGAAGAGTAAGTTTAATAAGAACTAGATGAAGAGTAAGTGTAATAATAACTAGATGAAGAGTAAGTTTAATAAGAACTAGATGAAGAGTAAGTGTAATAACTTTAAGAACTAGATAGAGTAAGTGTAATAAGAACTAGATGAAGAGTAAGTGTAATAAGAACTAGATGAAGAGTAAGTGTAATAAGAACTAGATAGAGAGTAAGTGTAATAAGAACTAGATGAAGAGTAAGTGTAATAATAACTAGATGAAGAGTAAGTGTAATAAGAACTAGATGAAGAGTAAGTGTAATAATAACTAGATGAAGAGTAAGTGTAATAATAACTAGATAGAGAGAAAGTGTAATAATAACTAGATAGAGAGAAAGAGTAATAATAACTAGATAGAAAATAAGTGTAATAATAACTAGATAAAGAGTAAGTGTAATAATAACTAGATGAAGAGTAAGTTTAATAAGAACTAGATGAAGAGTAAGTGTAATAATAACTAGATAAAGAGTAGGCTAAGTGTAATAATAACTAGATGAAGAGTAAGTGTAATAAGAACTAGATGAAGAGTAAGTGTAATAATAACTAGATAAAGAGTAAGTGTAATAAGAACTAGATGAAGAGTAAGTGTAATAATAACTAGAAAAAGGGTAAGCGTATTAATCCCTTCTCTACCGGCGACGTAATTCTGATTTTATTTCAGCTACATGTAATCCATTTTTTTCAGCTTAGGAAGGTCGTCTACCAATGAAAAGGCTACAAACTATCTCAAATAATCCTTTTAGCTACCATATATCCTTCTTAAGCTTCATAGAATTGTCTAAATGTAATTGGAATAGAAACAAATACGTCGCCGCTATAGAAGGGGTTAATAACTAGAAAAACAAAAGGAGATTAGAGATGGTCCTATAGATAATTTGAGTGATTGAAGTTACATAAATATATTAATACTAAAATAACTAACAACACTATTGTTTTAATAAAACGCACTAGGACCGACTCACCTCTCCTTCACTTCCCAAGAGAGACAGAAAGCGACAACCTATTAGAGATTAAAAAGTTGGGAGTGGTAGCAAAGATAGATTTAGAGACAGCATGGGGAGAAGTGAGAGCGATTAAAGCATTTGTAGGACAGAGAAGTGGGAGAAATTGAAGAAGAAAAGAGAGGAATGATATAGTTCACTGCTCAGCAATTAAGTTGTTTGGATAGGTATTCATGAAATAACAAATAATGTGAATATACAAGACATTAAACCAATTCATTAACCATCATTAGTGCAAAGCGGGTCTCCTTGGATCCTCCCCTGTTTTACTCCATGAGTTTGGAGATTTTAAGACGGTTCACCTCATTGGTTAGGCGATTATATGACGCTTCAACCCAATAAGGTGTCGAAATTTCCTGGGCGAGCGATAAGAGAGAATATACTGTATATATATGCTTACAAAGATGATATACGAGTCAGAAACATTTTATGCTTAGAATTATCCATGTAATCATATCCTGAGGTTTGGAAGTTTGGCAAACCCATTTTGGGATATACTCTCTCTCTCTATCGCGCTCTCTCTCTCTCTCTCTTTATATATATATATACATATATATATATATATATATATATATATATATATATATATATATATATATATATATATATATATATATATATATACTGTATATATATATATATATTATATATATATATATATATATATATATATATATATATATATATATACCGTATATATACTATATCAATGCACTATATTCTAAAAATATGGAAAATGTGAGTAAATGACGAGAGTTACAAGGAGTTACATAAAATAGTATCTCAGAGACTGTGACTCATGATGTGTGTGTGTGTGTGTGTGTGTGTGTGTGTGTGTGTGTGTGTGTGTGTGTGTGTGTGTATGTGTGTGTGTGTGAGCGTGTGTGTGTGTGTGTGATATGGGAAAAAGTGAGAGACCGTATCAGAGACAGAGATAGACAGACAAACACAGCAAAAGCAAGGGTGAAATAATTATAAGAGACGGGAGGTGAAGGTTGGTCCCATGAGTGAAAGGCAATAGCTGTCTCTGGCTGTCATCACCCGCACGGGGATATATATACCAACCCCCATCAGCCCAGCCACCACCAATAACGTCTATAATGCAAAAAAACGACTGGAGTAATCGAAGTAATATGTGCACCATTTGGGAAGAATCGGCCAGAGAATAGGCGTGAAAACTTACAGCCCATTTGCTCTAGCCCTTTTTGAGTTACAGAGGTGTGGGGTCACGATTTCTGGTCAACCTATAATGGATGAACTACTGTATATCACCATCACCACCACCAGTCGCATAATATTCAGGATTTAGATAGGACAAGGAACATAATTAAAAGGAAACAGATAATGAGGAAGCAAAGGTAAACAGATAATGAGGAAGCTAAGGTAAACAGATAATGAGGAAGCTAAGGTAAACAGATAATGAGGAAGCTAAGGTAAACAGAACATGAAAGAATACTTCAGATGAATGGAAACAACAAAGGACAATTAGAAGAGCCGTCCGTCCGGCTGGCTCAGTTAATAGTGTCCTTGTTTACCAACCCAGCAGACTTAGGTTCAATCCCCGCTCAGGTTGAAGAGTTTTTCTGAGATATAGCCGGCGGATACCGTTTCCCCTTGAGCAAGGGAGATGGGTAATGGTCTCTGGCTGAGGTCAAGCACTTGAGAATTATCGTAGGAGGAGATACGAGCGCTATGTAAGTAACCACACAATTATTATTTAACGTTAATGGAAGATGGGGATGCCATTTTTCTACCGAAATATGTGTTAATTTATCTTGAAAGAGGGTTTAGGGGGTGTAATTATATGTGTGATGAATGTCTAGGGAACAAACTAAAAACCTCCCCTTAAACCCTAAAAGATTATGGAGCGTTTTGACAGTGTATTCTGGCTATCATTAGGCCAATGCGATTTTAAACAGCTCAGGTAGGATCAGTGGACATTAAAAGGGTACAAACTATCTCAATTAAACCTCTGGCCTTCTTTTTCTGAATGAAATAGTCTATTTTTAGCCAGAAAACAGACAAGAAATGCATCATGGTATCGTGAACAGGTTAACCCCTTCTGTACCGGTGATGCACTTTTCATCATATTCTGGCAACAATTAGTCGATTTTGTTCAGCTTACCAAGGACATCTACCCATTAAAAGACTATCTCAATTAATCCTTTGAGATACTATATACTCCTTCCTATGTTTCATAAAATCGTCTAAATGTAGCTGAAATCAACTAAAAAAAGACGTCTCCGGTACAGAAAGGGTTATTATATAAGTCTTCAGGAGCCAGACACAGAAAATGGGACAGGAGGGACGACATGTGAGTTAAATAGTAATATGAATAACAAATAAAACATCGATTAGGCCTACAACAATAATACAATAATGAAGAAATATTAAAACTGGATGAAATTGACGGAGTATTACCAGGTATAGAACAAGATGAAGCGGAAAACACTAAATTGACGATACATGCAGGGAAACACACAGAAAACAAGATTAAGGGGAGATGGACCGGGTTTCCTGCCCCCTCCCCCCCCCCCCTCTTCTTCATGTTTAGCCCCATTAGCTTTCCGATTTTAAGATGTTTGCCCCATTAGTTTGTCGATTTTAAGACCTTTAGCCCTATTTCTTTGTCAATATTTACACCTTTCGTACAATTTAAGTGCCAATTTTTTCCCCAGGCGAACGATAGCTAGTGAGCCTGTAATTTTGGAAGAACCGGCCTTCGGCCGAGAAATTTTTCTACCGAAAAATGTACAAATTAATCTAGAAGGGTGAACTAATGGATGTTGTTTTTAAAGTGTGATGGCGGTCTGGGGAGGAAACTAAAACAATAATAAATATATGAAATAATCAACCAAAACACGACCTAATTCCCCTTAATATGGATGCTAGTACGAGGTAGAAAGAGCAAATGAGAATGTGACTTGAGGGACCTTCATAATATACAAGAAACTGAAAACAATAATGGAAGAGGGAGAGACAATAGACGGGTAATGAAAGAAGACAAAACAAAAATATGTAGAGAGAGAAAGAGGCATGTGAAAGAATATATTAATATGGAAGTCATCACGAGCTAAAAACAGAAACGAAAAATAGACAGGAGAAAAGACACAAAAATAAAACGTGTAGTAAATGCATGATCAAGAAGAAGAATGGACGAAAAATACAATATACGAAAGTGGAATAGGCAGAATTATCAGGAAATGTCGCCAGGAGTCAGACACAGAAAACGAGAACTTGATAGGAGAGACCATCATAATAAGTAATACCCTTCCAGAGTTATCAACACAGAGAGCAGACTAACGTACAGTTGGCACCAAATGGTATGACCTACAAACAGATTCCACCCTACTGTATATTCTAAATGTACAGGAGAATGCTGTTTCACAAATGGAGCATGCGTTAACCCCTTATGTACCGGCAACGTCTTTTTCATTATATTCTGGCAAATATTAGATTACTTTATTCAGCTTAGGCAGGACGTCTACCCGTTAACAAATTACAGACTATCTCAATTAATCCTTTTAGCTACCCTATAGCCCTCCTAAGCTGCATAACATCGTCTAAATGTCGCTGAAATCAAACAACAAGGACGTCGCCGATTCAGAAGGGGTTATATAGGTAAGTGTGTTTACATTGTCTAAGCGAATATAATATAATTTGAACTTATTGCTAAGATTACATTGAATTATAAAGTTACATATGAAGCTAATATCTCGCATCTGCCCGTCAAAACATAAACACAAAAATCTCTATATAAAATTAAATTTGGTCATACAATCTTGATCAGCATATGTCAATGAAATAATGTTTCCTTATAGAACATAGATGCAGTTCCATTTCATGAGGTCAGTATTTCGCAATACACCTGTACTAACATAAACATTTAACTTCATCAAATTTTCTATTTAGTATGGCCAACAGAAAACAATGTTATTAATCTTATAAATGAAATCTAGGAATCAAAGAGGTAAAGTTCATCTCTTATTTACCTATTACTTTAAACAAATCCACCATAAGCTAATTCAAATTGTCTGCTAACAACCAGATAAGAAAAAAATACATGGTATAATTTAAGAAAAGCAAATTAGGCATTTGAATGATCTCCAGGAGTAATAGAATAACTGGCATCAAGTTAATAAGGGGAGATGGATCGTTTATATTTGCTCATGTATGTATCATTTCATTATGTTATTAACTTCCTCCCTAGACCTCCATCAAGCTAAAAAATAACACCCGCCCAAGACCCTCCTTCAAGATACATTTGCACAATTTTTCAATAGAAAAATATCCCGGCCAAAGGCCTGTTTCTCTTAAATTACAGGCTCGCTATCGCTTGCCCGGAAGAAATTGACACCTAAATGACACAAAATGTCTTAATATTGACAAAGAAATTATGTGAAAGTTCTTAAAATCGCCAAACTAATGGGCCAAACATCATAACATCTGAAACTATTGGGGCTAAGCATGAGGAATAGGGGCGACCAGAAAAACGGCACATCTCCCCTTAATGACGTGTGACGCTACTTTGTTTTGGCTACCGTACCTGTCTCCTGCCATCCCTGGCTGGAGGGGGAATAGCTGAACAGGAGAGGAACACGAAGCTATAGTAGAAGAAAATCGATTAACCACAAGAACAGATCCAATAAAACAAAAATAAAATAAAACAAAAATAAAATAGACTGACATACAAAAATACACTAAAAGAATGTAATCGAATGTCAATCAAGAGAGGATGGAAGATGTCATATCCATAACTGAACCGGCATATATTAATTATATGCATAATTCTAGTTTAACAAGTGGTGAGAGATGTAGTGTAGGGCATAAAGGTGTACAAGAACACATAGGGATGTAGGGAAGAAGGGGCAATCTGCCTCGTATGGGCCAATTGGCCTTTTGCAGGTTTAAATTTTTCTTATATTCTTATTATGTTCTTAAATACAATACGAACAAAGTAAACACACACACACACACACACACACACACACACACACACACACACACACACATATATATATATATAAGAAGACAAATATATACTTAGCAATATGTTTAATGAACGGGAATCATCGAGAAAATTAGTATGGGTTAACATAGAACCCAAGTCAGTTAAGAGTGTTAAATTATTAAAAGTATGTATGTATGTACAGTATGTATGTATGTACTCAGGCACATACCCCATAATTGATAACTGGGGGTGGCCGACTCGATACAGAGCCCGAACAGAAACAACATTGAAAGTTCCAGTTCTTAGGGTCCGGGATCACTTTCTTGTTCCCTTGCCCCTTACTCTGTCTCGCTTAGTAGGTGAATTTAACAAGGGGAGGAAGATTCCTAGCACCCTGCCCCCAAAAGTAAAAAGTAGGACGATAAAAGAGACAGACAGAAGTGGCTAAAGTTTGGTAGATCAAACCTCACTCTGGATAAGGCCAGCCCTCACCCCATAGGAGAACTTGAATAAGAATAAAGTCATTGCTTAAAAATTGCAATGAAACGGACAAAATAAACGATACAAAAACAAGTGGTCGAACCACAAAGGAAAAGGATGACACAATTCTAAAACATTTAAAGAGTAGAGGCAAAAGTGGGGTCAATGGCAGAAACGAAGTCCATGCAGTAAAGAGAGAAACTATGTCATGTAAATTAAAGAGAGAAGGATGATATCAAAAGAAAGAGGAAATGAAACGACGAGATGGGGAAGTCGAGTCTGTAAGATTAAAAATTCAATGACAAAAATTTGGGAAATTCTTAGAGGAAAAAAACATAAAGCGAGAAAACAAGATTAAATATTAAAATATGTAATAAAGGATGAACATTAAAAGAGGAATTTATAAGATAATTGTTTAAATTATAGTTACCAGGGACAAATAATATATAGAAGGAACGAACATGTAAAAATAACGAAAGTCATGAATAAAGCATCACGGCATGATACCAAAAGAAGGGACACCGGGAAATTAAGTAAAATTAGTTTAATTCAATAATAATTAAGTTAAATAAAAGGTTAATATTTTTATGAAAAATGCATTTCATACGCATTTCATATTTACAAATATCAAAATGTAGTTCATCAAACAACAAGCAAGCAAAGACGATGCAAACAAGAAGTAGAACAAAAATATGATTAGAGGAGAATATAATTATTAAGGGGGGTGACCTGCTTTTTTATCTCGCTCTGGCTTGTATCCATTCGGCCTCATTCAGCCTACTGTTTTAAGACGTTAATCCCCATCCAGGTGTAGATTTATACCTGGCTTGCGATAGCCAGCCACCATATTTTGGATAATGAGCTAGAAAGCTGGCTTAATTTGTACATTTAATGATAGAAACATTTCTCCCGCAAAGCTGGATTTCTCCATAAAATGCTGACTCGCTATCGCTCGCCAGGAAAATAACGACACCTGGATGGGGATACATGTCTTAAAACAGTTGGCTGAATGAAGCTGATTGAATACAACCAATAAAGAGAATCAAAACAGGTCACCCCCCTTAAAAATAAATGCAAGCGGAGTGACTCACAGCATGGTAAATACAAGCGAATAAACAGAATAATATTAAAATTGCGCTAAGAATTACAACATGTCAGTCTTAGTAGCACGTACTGCAGTAAACAATAACAAAATATACCGTATATGAAATGCTATATCGTTGACTGACCTCGTCAGACACAAAAGCAACTGCTTTTACTGTATATTATGATTAAGGTGAAAAATGCCCCTTAAATTTAAGCAAAATAGTAATATTATTGCTCCCAAAAAATGTCTAAAAACTATAGACCTAATCAATTAGATAAATATGACTTTCAATTAGGAAAACAAATAAGTAACAATTACCGGTACCTTTAAATTAAAGAGAAAACTATGGAACTTGACTTGTTTTACTAAAGCAATGCTGTACTAAGTTAATATTAGATATTACATAGAATAATAACAGGATCATGAATACAATAGGCGCTTAGGATTATTAGCAAAAATCTATATACGACAAAACTTTAAACATTTCAATTTAACATAATAAAGTCTATACATTATTTCTAGGTATACTTTAACAATCTTAAGAAATATAGAAACAATATGTGGGAACGATACGGTTAACTGGAATCCAGTGTACCCCCTTTGATTGCATGAGGTCTTTCCTAAGCTGTAAAACATCGCCTAGCTTTAGCAAGAAGAAACCGAAACGAGCATCATGATACTAAAAGGGTTAAAAGTTAATAATAAAACATATATCGGATCGGGGCGTCGCGAAAAAAGAGAGGGATTATTGAGGCTATATCATCGAATAGCCCGCCGCCCATAAATTGTTGGATCCCGGGCGTATTTTGTTCTTAGCGGCATAAATTATGGGCTTTGTCCCTCATCCTCCGGCGGTCTTAGCAGCTTCCAAGGTTGGGGCATCACAACCTCAAAATATATGAAGCTAACTCTACGGATCATGAGCCGTATTTTTTTAAGAGAAAAAGGCCCTCTTCTATCGTTCCTGTGTTTTCTAATTCTTCATAATATATCTATCTATCTCCCTCCCTCTCTCTCTCTCTCTCTCTCTCTCTCTTATATATATATATATATATATATATATATATATATATAATTATATATATATATATAAATGTATATATTATAATTGTATAGTGTGGAAGAAAGTGAGTGGGTGCAATAGTGACAAGTTATAAATACGGTTATAAAGGGGGGGGGGGGGGGGAGCACATCAGGGGGGAGGAGTAGCTAAGATTAATTATATATATTTTAGTTGTTCGTCATGATTCGAATTATGATACATTCTATTTATTACAAAAGTACTAAATCATCTAACCTAGTAATGCGTAACAACATCACCAAAGGACATTATGGAGAGAACCAATGTGGTGTAACAGTATCGTTGTACCACTGGGAACTGCGCATCCCTTAATGTATGCTGCATTGGTCTGACCAGATGTACCTTGGCAAGACGCATCACAAACCATACAAACGAAGGAGGACCTAATCAACATCATATCATTCATATAATATAATCCTCACAAAGGAAGATCTAAAGGCGAGCACCGCAACTATTGTTTCACCTAGTGAACAAAACGCAGGTTACAGGTGCTTGAGGCCATCCATATCCGGGACTGGTCCCCATAACTCCACCCCTCCCCCCCCCATTAATACCCAGTCTAAATACTGTATATGGTCGCAACCGTGCCACTATATATATATACAGTATATATATATATATATATACAGAGAGAGAGAAAATGAGCGTGCGTGTACAGCCATCAGTATATTATATGTAATTTATCTAAGTTTTTCAATCAACTTAAGCTATACTATTACGTCACATTTAATCGTAAATATGAGAGGGAGACTACCTTATCTAGTTTTTAATGACAATCAGTATATTAGAATACATTATGATTATTGATAAAAGAGTAAAACTATTAATTGCAACACAGCCATCAACCGTATTTTAGCTGATGAATATCAGTAAGAAATAAGCATAATGTGATACTTTACCATAAATAAAACTAATTGAAAAATAATAAACATATTAATATGGTATGTTGTAACTACAAAACTGCTATTATGACCTAGAATATGGATGGTGAATAATTGTCTTAATTATTAGCTAATTAGAATCATTACAGTGAATCATTATGGCATATGATCACTTGGTAGCGAGAATTAAAAATGCTAATTTATGTTCATCTGTAATGCATCAAGTACAAGAGTCGAAGAGGAGGGAAGTGAAATTATATATTCTATTTCAAGAGTATATTGCGCGTCGCAGCCAGAGATGACTAAACAAAATATTATGTATCATATATTATTTCAGTTTGATGAAGTAAAAGGCATTTATATCTCAACTCATTATCTATTACGCAAAAACGTTTAATGTTACATATAACCGAAAACAATATATACAGTATATATACTGTATATATATATACAGTATATATATACAGTATATATACTATATATATATATATATATATATATATATATATATATATATATATACTGTATATATAACAATAAATAAAATATTTACCTAAGTTCATGCCATTAACATAAATGTTAATGAAGATAAAACCATTTCACCTTGTACAAAACATATATTTTTATCCAACACCTATATTAATATATAATAGAGAATCTGGAAATACATGTTCGGTAGGTGTATCCTAAAATAGCTCTTATTCTATTCTGGGTTAATGTTATTTATGCGTGAAAAACGTAAGCTAGTATTTCACGACAACGTTTATCGTCAACATTCGATGGTTCATAATTTTGCGCCAACTTTTCTGGGATCTGTCAAACTGGTATCAGAAAGTACACTGAAGATAGATTAATTCAGGTGTTATAATTATTTATGCGGTAACATTCAAGACAGCTAAAGCCGCCTTATTTACCAAGTTTTCTTTATGTTTTTTCAAGGAATATAGTGTTTTATTGTTGGTTTTCATGGTTTGAGTGGAGGATTTGCATTAACTTACCCATTATTAATTAATCTGAAGATACGGCGTCAAATGGCGCCATTTATTGGGTGAAACGCGCTTTTACAGTAGGTAAGGGAAATTGTGGGGTACATTGGATACATGATGGGGTGAGGGGGGGCGTTGCCCCCCCTCACCCCTCCTTGATTTATTGTCATCCTTATATATGCAAATCTGTAAGGGGGCAAAAACAGGTTGCCGGTATTTCGTTTCTGTGAGTACGCTCTCGCCATTTATTGGGTGAATCGCACTCACCGCATCTTTCCAAACAAGAAGAAGAGGAGTCAAGTCGAAGGATTCATTGGGCGCAATGCTTTGTTTACGGTCGGGCCTTATTATTGTTGTGATATTTTTTGGTGTAATCGGGTTTTTTCAAGTGTCGATAACGAAATTCCTCCATGCGGACTATAATGAGAAAAATATGGCGAGTCTATTGGTCCCTATATTCCCTAATAAATTATTTCTAATAGGGCGGCGAAAGAGGTCTTGAATATTATCAAATTCACTTCCTATCTCCTTTGTTTCAATTATTTACTTCCCAGTTATAAGTGGCAAATTATACGTTACGTATCTTTCAGGTGAGACACCGCATTTGTCTGTGGGTGCAGGCTACACTCAAGGAAATTAATCGTGTTCTTAAGATTTCGAAGCTATCCCGAACGCAATCAAACCTTTTTGTGAGGAATATACATATATAGGTTAAATTATTCAATCACTGGTACATTAATTAATCTGGACAATAAGTAAAATAAGTGAATTACCAATATATATGAAATATGATGATTTCGATGTGTAGAATTCCTGTCCTCTCACACAGCTAGTTCACACGAATGACATGCAAGAATGTTCAGATAATACAATAACAATACATAATGAACTTAGCTTATTGCGGAATGGTGATGTAGGACTGAAGATGTATATAACAAGTGGTAGTGGTTGGTGATCTCTAGGTTGAGTCAAAGCCGGGGGGAGATGTTGAAGAAACGGCTGATAATATGAAACTAAAAAACCTGAAGCGTAGCTCCGGGAATATCCTATGGCTGCCGGTTCCGATAATATTTCGAACCTGTGAGCTGGTTTCATTATACATCCAGAGCTGATGTACAGATTTATGCATTGCAGCTATTAATTAACTTACAATGAATAATCTACTACAGTAAATAAGGTATTAACTACAATCGTAATTACTATACAATACCGCCAAATTCAAATAACCCAATTGGACTCCAAACTGTCGGAGTCATCGTATACTACTACCGACACTTTTCATCGTTTGATTACCTAATACAAGCATTTTATTTAAGTAGTTCGAGGGTTCAATAGGAGCCATCACGAATGTCCTAGAGTGTACAGTATAAATAAGTTTCCCATGCACTTTGATCAGTATTGGAAACTCTTTAGTAAGCATTTCTCGCTTTTATTGATTAATGTATTAATTAATGTTCACTTTAGGTTAAACACAGCTCTGCAATTAAATGTGTTGAGTTATAGATGGTCTAAAAGAAACAAATACCCATTTCAATATTTGAATAAAAAATGCAAAGCACTTAGCTATCATTACCATGTATACTTCTCAGTTTCTTCATATTCATTGGATTACATTTTTAAGGATCTACCATTTTTCTGTTAACATATATAATAACAATGACACATAATCTCCCAAGACCTTCTATATCACACACACAACAAAGGGCTTTTCAAACGACTTTTAAGAATGCAGCCATACCTCCAGAGCCCGTCAAATTCCCTCGACACTTAAGGGGGTAGTGCTTGGTTCTTGGGCTATATATTTATTATTTAATTATTTTTTAGTTTCCTCGCTAGACCTCCATCAAGCTTAGAAAAACATCCCCTAGAACCCCTTTCAAGATAAATTTGTAAATTTTTCGGTAGAAAAATATCCTGGACGAAGGCCGATTCCTTCTAAAACTAGAGGCTCGCTATCGCTCGCCAGGAAAAAACTGACACCTAAAAGGCACGAAAGGTCCTAAAGTTGACAACGAAATGGGGTGAAAGGTGTTAACATCGTCAAACTAATGGAAGGAACGTCTTAAAATTTCAAAACTAATATGCTAAACACGAGGGAGAAGGAGGTCCATAAAAAGCGAGTAGTACCCCTTTAGCTGACACACGAGGATTGAGATGACCCATTGCTCAGCCAAACTACCCCGGACCAACCCCAATATTCCCCTCCATGACTCAGCCTTGACGATCTCCTTAAGCTTGTTTTATAGGAGCCGTAGCGGGCGATTCAGTCCCCCAGGCCATTTTCCTGCTTATGTGGTCATTAATTAAAGGGTATTACAGGTTGGCATCATTTGACCTCATCATTGAAGATTATATTATTATATGCGTTGCTTGATCATACCATCTTTAAGACATTCGGGACACCATGACACCTTGCTTTCATTTATTCTAGCTAGCAGAGACGATTTTATTCAGTTTAGGCAAGACTTCTAATTCATTGAGATGATTTTTTTACTTTTTCGATTCGCAGATATCATTCTGAGCCCCTATAATCGTTATATGATGTCCAGAAGTGGAGCACAGTGACGCCATCGTATAATGGAGGGGTGTATTGAACCGTCACTACTGTATTCTCGTTATAATTACAGAAGCATGCATGTTGGGCTTCAGAGCAGTAAGATAGTTGAAAAAACATGTATGCCAATTAAAAGTACAGGCTACTGGTCAAAAGATAAATAAACATAAAATTGTGCATACCGCCCGTAATAGCTACGAAGATTCACTGTCTTGCTTCTGTGGTTCGAAAATAGTAAAAGTGTCACGAAACTAATATTAATGACTCGGACTGAACACATGCCTTTATTATTTCTGTTCGGCGTTCGCTTAGAGATCCTAAAACTTGTCATTCCATCGGACCTTCATTCTCGTTCTTGCAACTATATTCCTTCCACTTTTCATATGCAGGACAACGTTTGGATGATAGAGGAATGACTATAGATCAGGCAAGGGAAGTGGTAATAAACAGGAATGAATGGAAAATGTTTGTGAATAGATGAGTGAACACGTGGTCATTTGGGGGAAGGGGTCGGGCGCAAGTTGGACTAGATAATAGTCCATCAGGCGCCTGGTCCAGGGAGACGGTTTATATGAAGGGTGCGCCTGGAACTGTGGTGGGCGGGCTTGTGGTGGTAGGGCTTCGCTGCATGTCTGCCTGCTGAGATCAAAACCTCTCTGGGTGGTCGGGGGCTGGGGGAGTACTGGAGGGACTTTGGTGACTCTGGTCTCTGGGTCTTCTCCTGGATGACCTAGATGTGTGTGAATTTGTATTTTGTTTTTGTGAGTTCATTGTTTTCTGTTATGTTGTCCCTATTCGGGGAAATAAAATAAAACTAAATAAATAAATAAAAAAAAAAAAATAGAAGTGGGGATTGGGCCTGAGTATATACATACTGTACATACATCTCTTCCTCCTCTTCTCCTCTTTCCTTCCTTGCCAGTCTCTTTGCCATTTACTCCGTTTTTTCCTCTTCGTCTTTTTCGCTTTGTCCCTTCTGATGTTCTGGTAACCTGATACACTCTCCACCTTCTTTGACTCAGTCGTTAGCTGCAGGATATTCCTGTGTTTTTCATGGTTCTTTCTTTCATGTCGAATGCATCGTAGATTTCATAATTTTGCAGATGCGTTTATCTATGCTGGAACATTCCTGCTTTTTCTTAGTATTTGCATATATTTTGTAATATTTCATTAATCGATTTTAGGAGTAGAGTTGGTTGTTGGATAGAACATAAAACAAAAATAATATTCTCTTTATGGATAATCGTCCACTTGAGTTTTTGCCTACAATACAGCAGCATTCAATAGTCACAATTGCCAAGTTATATATACATGGATTAATAGTTTATAGCTTTATTGTGTAATGCATATTATTATTATTAAAGGAGTAATTCCGTCCGCCAATCAGGAGACGGGATTAGCTCCGGTGGATAAGCAAGTTTACCCTTTAAATCTTGTCACGGGGAGCACCCTGACACTCTCCCACGCTCGACCAATCACCAGCCTCCTGTGACGCAGCACAAAGATCAACTCTCGTCTCCCTTTACACGCTCGCCTCATAACTTGCTCCCAGTTCACACTCATAATATGTTATCCTAGTCTCAAATGTTCTATTACAATGGTGCCACCCTCTTGCTCCCGTCAGCCACTACAGAACATTTCTAATAAGCTTCCAGAAAAAAATTACGAAGATAAAGTAAAGCAGGAGGGAAGTTTGAATTTCAAAGTTCAACCAACTATACTAAACCGAAAAAGTGAAAACAAAAATACTAAAAACCACCCTTCACGTTTTCATCTGCAAGAAAATTTCCCCAAAAATATGAAACGAGGCTTTTAGTATGTTAATCTACAAGAAATTTCGGTTCTCATGGTACCAAACATGCCTTGCTGCAAATTACTTCCGGGTTTGGCCCATTTTTGGCCTAATTCCTTAGCCTATTATGGGATGTGCGCAGCTGTGCGTGACAGGTGATTGGCTAAATGGGTCTGACGTCCTCCAGGGAATTCCATTGCTATTGGTTGATTATTTCACATCACTTGCAAGTCAGTAGACAGTGTCCAGACATACGACTGCAGTGAAGATGGTGGCCGGGCCGTTTATAGGGAGATGATTATTATCGTATTATATAAATCCCTTATTATACATTTCAGCTCGTAATGACATATATAGCAAAGATGTATACGCTCTACCGGACCTATTAGGCCTAAAAAGATCGATGATCCTACTGTCGGTCCAAAAGATAACCTTTTCCAAACTTTTGCACTCAATATTTTCAGGGTTAAGCGTATAATGTTCTTACCTAACAACATACTGTATCTAACAACACTGTATACTTGCACATGAGAGTATTCGTATGGTGTACTAAGGATCAAAAGTCAACAATTCTGGATAACTCAATAATCTCCTATGCCCTTCAGCTTTCCCTTCATAATTGCTGAGGAGCACAGGGCCTTGGGTGGGGCTTTGGTATCTCGGGCATTTCCTCGCCCTCCTCGGCTCCTTGCCTGTGAGCGGCTTCGATCACCAAAAATTTGTTTTGGTAGGCAGGGAGGGTTCTGTGGGGGCGCTCGGTTATGGCCTTGGCCTTGCTCGGGGCCTTGGGGCTATTCGGCCAGGCAGCCTGGGGAACAGCAGCAACAACAACAACAACAACAACAACTCTATAATCACTATTATAAAGTGAAGGTTGTTCATGGTTTACCTTAAGTTCATTGTAGATTATTGTGACAGGAACAGAAAAGGTATATGCAGACTCAGATGTGTGTATAATAATTAATTTTATATCATGAGTATACAGAATATAATATATAAAATAGTAATATAATAAGCGTATAAAAGCGTTGTTTCCACATAGCTATTTTGATCAGTTATTTTGCCTTAATATTGTCTTTGTCCAATTTTGTATTTGTTTAGTGAGCAAGTTTTACATTATAATATAATAATACTCATAATACAAATAATCCTAATCCTAATCCTAATTTACATTTGCAATATAATAATTAACTCAATAACACATAATAATTTTAAAACATATATAAATGACAAAGATAATCATAAAATAGAAATAACAAATAAATAAAATACTACTACTACTATTTAACATAATACCGATAATAAAAGATGCTATCAAAGCTGAACGTGAGCTGGTTGTTTGAACAAGGGACTCCCGATTGTTAGATCACACCGCTCCAGACAGAACAGGACAGCATCTTATTATCAACAACACAAACCTTTACTGCATCATTCTTGGCGTATATTATCTCCCCTCAAATCATATTTTTGTATACATAGGCTCCTCTGTTGGAGTAATATATCTTCATTAACGGGAGATGGATGTATTTGTGTTTGTTATCGTTATAATCTTTTTAATACGTTTTTGTTTCTTCCATAGACCACCGTCAAATTGTAAAAAACATCCACTAGACCCCCCTTCAAGATAAATTTGTACATTTTTCGGTAGAAAAAGGTATCGGCCAAAGACCGGTTGCTCCTAAAATTACAGCCTCACTATCGCTCGCCAAGAACAAAATTCGACACCTAAATTGCACGAAAGGTTTTAATATTCACAAAGCAATGGGGTGTAAACTTATACATCGCCAAACTAATGTGTCGAACGTCTTAAAATCTAAAAAAAACAATGAGGCTAAACACGAGGAAGAAGGGGGGGGGCCAGAAAACCGACCCATTCCCCCTTAGGAAGAATTAAACCATCTGGCTTTATCACTCTCGTAAGATGACAAAGGTTTATTTAATATTCTTGGTGTCTTTAAGGCTCTTCATTTATCTTAACAAACAAATCTTTAAAGTCAATATGCCTAAGACAAGGTATAGTTTCTTAGTCAATACAATAATACAGATGCAGACATACAAACAGACACTGACATTCTTCTGTTGGGATCCACGATTGACTCTCACAAGATTCTCACAGGACTTGCCTCGAAGAGCTACCTGCAAATGATTTTGTCAGCTTAGGGAGGGACCACTTGCTATAAATAGGATTAAGACTAACTCAACTAACTTGCTTCCTCTGTCATAAATTTCGCTAAATAGAATAAGATCGCCTGTCGGTAGCCAAACAGAAATGACGTCAGCTGATTAACCCTTTCAGTACACGTGACTTCCTTTTCATTATATCTTGTCAACTTTTAGACGATTTTACTCGGCTTAGGAAGGGCGTCTAGCAATCAAAAGGCTACATACTATCTCAATTAATCCATTTAGCGACCACATATCTTTCCTAAGCTTAATAAAATCGTATAAAATAAAGACATCACCAGTACTGAAAGGGTTAAAAGCGTGGAGGGTTTGTGTGGGTGACAATAACAAGGTGGACAGTCACGGTGGAGTTAACCCTTTCAGTATAGATGACCTTTATATTCCTGGCTACCATTACATCATTGTTCAGCTTAGGAAGGGATTACGGGATTCAGAGGGTTAGTTAACTATTCCATAATAAAAAGCCCTTCTAGAACTGAGTAAGATCGTCTAATGTTAGACAGATCATAGTGAAAGAAAGTGTGATAATACTGAATGGGTTAATTACATGTTATATATCCAGGTATCTCATGCTTAACCCCTTCAGTACCGGGGACATATTTTCATTATATTCTGGCAACAATTAGCCTATTTTATTCTGGTTAGGAAGGACGTCTATCCATGAAAAGGTTACAAACTATCTCAATTAATCCAGTTTACCTACCATATAATTATATTTAGACTAAGCTTCATAAAATCGTCTAAATGTAGCTGAAAAAAAAATACAAAGTATGTCACCGGTAATTAGAGGTTCAATCCTTTCAACACAATGGCCTCATCTTTGTTATTACACGATGGTATGTAGCTTAAGAAGATCCTCTCGGAATCAACTGAATGATGTCTCTGACTCTCACACATCCTTTCTTAGCTGAACCAAATTGTCATATGATAGCCAAAATACACCGCCGAAACCCTTCATAATTGTTAAGGGGTGGAACACAATAGAATTAAATCGTCTATATACTGCAGGTAACGAGAGACACGCTTAAATTAGTGTCATCTGAACATGTAAACAAAACATCAGCTAAGGGAAAGAACTAATATGAAGAGAAAGAATCCTGTGGTCAAACTATGTGTTGTTGATAATAAGATGTTTGACTGTTCTGTCTGGAGTGGTGTTAACTCCGAATACTGAGTCCCTTGTTCGAACCACCAACTCAATTATGAACAGATTATCGCATCTTTAATTATTATTATTATTATTATTATTATACTTATTATTTGTATTATTAGTATTAGTATATTAATTATTATTATTAGGGGTTCGTCCCCTACGGGGAACCCCTATTGTAATCATTAAACCTGGAATTTCATCCAAATGTTTCTTACGCGCCGGTTTCGACGCAATAACTCCAGAACCGCTTTTTAGATCGGGATCAAACTTTCACAAGAGGTGCGTTTTTGTATTGGGCAACTTTTGATATGCTAAACATCCAGCATGGTGGCCAAACAGGTCCGTGGCAGCCGATTTCCCGAAAAACTTGACGCTTAAATACCGTCTCTCCCACTCACAGGAAACGACTGGGCTTTGGCATACGCACTCCCCTACTAATGCTCCGCAAATTTTATAGAGAAGGTTTTGCTTTTGCACGTGGGGGTTTTTCCGGCAATCTTGAAAAAACCTCGAATTCCACTTAAAATTCCACATCTTGAAAACTACGCCGATGATCAGAGCCATGCTTGCGTAGTTGGGTGAGGCTCGCGATTCCGAACGTTTTGATACCAAAAAAATATAAATGGGTGGAATAGTTTGGCTTCAGCATTGAAAACTGTCTATTCTTAAATTACTTTAAAACCGAATTCGCTACCACACAAAGTTTACCGTCTACAGTCTATAGGCTTCCACGCATCCCCCAGTTTTGCTTAATAACATAATCTCTTTATTATTCAGTCCTAACTTTTGTTTTTTTATTTAACTCTCTCAAAACCGTTCGAGTCCCTACGAATTCCAGCAATTATTTAGCCAACCTACCTATACATACCTACCCTACCAAATAATAATGATAAATTCAAATTTATTTTTGGTGAATGACAGAGTATTGGCTAAGGTTTTTAACAATTCCTCCCTTTGCCAAATGCTTAGTTTAATAACAATGATATGGACCTTTAAAGTTTTGGCAATTGCCCGTGACTCGTATTTTAACCTTCCTAAAGTGTTACCACGAAATACCGCTAGATCCTTTCTCAAAAGTCGCTAGCATGTTGCTACATAGCCAAACAATGTTAGGATAATGCTGCAATTTCTAAAGAGTTTTGGTTTGTTTGTTTTGCAAATTTTACAATGTAGTATGACTAGAATGTCTGAAATTTTCAAATTATCCCTAGTAAATGTCTCTAGATATAAAAGAAATGGCTGCTAGATTGAAGTAAATAGCTCTACATTTAGCGGTAATATGTAGCTTTACAACTGGCACCACTGCAACCACCACAGCCCTCCCAGTATGTCTCCACAAAATACCGCTAGATCCTTTCTCAAAAGTCGCTAGCATGTTGCTACTTAGTCAAACAATGTTAGAATAATGCTGCAATTTCTAAAGAGTTTTGGTTTGTTTGTTTTGCAAATTTTACAATGTAATATGACTAGAATGTCTGACATTTTTAAATTATCCCTAGTAAATCTCTCTAGATATGAAAAAATGGCTGCTAATTTGAAGTAAATAGCTCTACATCTAGCGGTAATATCTAGCGATACAACTGGCAACACTGCCTAAGTGTTACCCCAAAATACCGCTAGATCCTTTCTCAAAAGTCGCTAGCATGTTGCTACATAGTCAAACGATGGTAGAATAATGATGCAATTTCTAAAGAGTTTTGATTTGTTTGTTTTGCAAATTTTACAATGTAATATAACTAGAATGTCTGAGATTTTCAAATTATTCCGAGTAAATATCTCTAGATATGAAAAAATGGGTACTAAACTGAGGTAAATATAGCTCTACATCTAGCGATAATATGTAGCGCTACAACTGGCAACACTGCCTACAACCACCTCTCATTGCCAATGATTATGCTCTGAGGTTTGTATTTGCTTATCTTATCCTGTGTATAAATGTAAACCTTACACATGTTTCTATTAAATAATGACATTAAACAGGATTCATGATTTAAATACAAGGCTAGATATTTATCGGAAGTACGTATTTACCTTCGGAAAGCTGAAATATAATGTTTACACATATGGGATAAGGAGGAGGGAGGGAGGTATAAGAGGTGGACCGATGGAAGGGAAGAGGACCCCGATATACGAGATACATAACTTCATATGCGCGTATTGATCACTTTCATGCTATTATGTATGCATACATAAGTAGCAGGACACACATGTCAAGAGTGAACACCAATAACTTAATCCATACACAGTAAAAAAGACGGAAATAATATCGTACATACGAAGTGATGGAATGGGTATGGGGAGAGTGTGTATGACAGTTCGTCGCTAGATAAGGGGTCTGTGTGCTTGTGTGATGGTCTTGTGTAGCTATGTGTGTGCTTGTTTGAGTGTTGCTTTAGGCTACGCATTAGTTATCTCTCTCTCTCTCTCTCTTATTTATCGCTGTCTTCCTTACGATTACGACATATTGTACTAGTGCATGAGAACAGGAAATAGGGAGCCTCGCTCTCTCTCACACAAGACTAAACGAATAGAGGCAGATCCCTTACACACCCAGTCTCGGTCGCTCGTTTGTTTGCACACCGGTACAAATGAGGCAGATCCCTTACAAGATGAACATGGGAATCTGCAGAGAGACAAGTGGCCCACAAAAGGCAGATCCCTTTCACATCCAACCCATTTCGTCCATATGACTATCCGATTTTATCTTGAAATTCTCTATTGTTCTTGATCCCACTATAGCACTAGGTAGCCTATTTCACATATCTACGACTCTGTTACGAGAGGCAGATCCCTTACACAGCCAATCTCTCTGATTTGCACACTGGTACAAAGGAGGCAGATCCTTACACATGCTACCAAGATGAAAATGGGAGTCTGCAGAGAGCCGATTGGCCCACACACGGCAGATTACTTTCACACCCAATCCATCTCGTCTTATCAAATTTTATGTTGAAGCTCTATTGTTATTGATCCCACTATAGCACTTGGTAGCCTATTCCACATATCGACAACTCTTTTACCAAGCGAATAGTCGAGGCAGATCCCTTACACTGCCAATCTCTCTCTTTCGCTCTTGTTTGTTTGCACACCGGTACAAATGAGGCAGATCCCTTACACATGCAACCAAGGTGAAAATGGGAGTCTGCAGAGAGACAAGTGGCCCACATAAGGCAGGTCCCTTTCACACTCAACCCATCTCATAAACGTTACCTGTTATTTACACTACTTACTATACACCCATGTTATCATATACCTGCAACCAAAACACAATTGTAAGAAATAGGAACATAAGAAAATGGGAGTCTGTAGAGAGCCAATTGGCCCACACAAGACAGATCCTTTTCACACCCAACCCATCTCATAAAAACACTCTAATTTATCTCTGTCTTCCTTACATTTATGACATCCTAGTCTCTCTCTCTCACAAATGAGAACATAAGAAAACCGGAGTCTGCAGAGAGTCGATTGGCCCACACATGTCAGATCCCTTTCACACCCCACCCATCCCGCGCTCTCTCTCTCTCTCTCTCATATTTATCGCTATCTTCCTTACATTTACGACATCCTATTCTCTCTCCATACTCCCTCTCTCCTTCACAAATGAGAAAATAAAAAAAATAAGAAAACGGGAGTCTCCAGAGCCGATTGACCTATGCATGGCAGATCCCTTTCACACCCAACCAATCTCGTTCTATCTAATTTCAAGTTGAAGCTCTATTGTTCTTGATCCCATTATAGCACTCGGTAGCCTATTCCACATATCTACAACTCTGTTACTAAACGGATAGAGGCAGATCCCTTTTACAGCCAATCTCTCCCTCTCTCGCTCTTGTTTGTTTGCACAATCTACTCCTTCTGTAGTTTCTCCATGCCCGATAAGTTAAATGATCTTTTGATATCTGTGACACAGCATTTGTATCCAACACAATACCCTGCTTGCAAAACCGTCGAACCCCGGACAATGTTGCTTGCAACTTTAATTATTATTATTATTATTATTATTATTATTAAATGTTCCTGCCTCCAAATACAAGCACATACAAATATTAGACCAGCATTGTTAAGCCATGCCGCCATGTGCTCCCCCCTCCCCAATATATCTTCCCTTCTGTAAACTTATATATATACAGTATATATATATATATATATATATATATACCGGTATATATATATATACTACAACTTCCTCTAATTATCAAGTAAAGTAACATCCATCTTCCCGCCTCCATCAAGAGCATATTAGTAGACCAGACCATCATTCTCTTCCCCTTTCCCCCCGATGTATTCTTTGGGTTGTGTGTTCCTGCCAGCATCTTGGAGCGACTGAAGGGGCCTCGCTGATAGTTATTATTGTAGGACATCCTCTGTGTGTGTGTGTGTGTGTGTGTGTGTGTGTGTGTGTGTGTTAACCTTGATGGAAGTCTGGGTAAAGGCAGTTAGTCCATGTTCAGAGCAAATCACAGTTAATAAAGGCAATGCTAATAATCATTAAGGTTTAACTATATATATATATATATATATTTAGTTATGCTCTATAACAATACATATACTATTTATTTCAATCAAGCTAAGACTAAGTCTGCTTAGGTATTAACTAATTATTTTATTGAATTCAGAAACGTTTCTGAAATATATAGTAATGTCAACATATTCAAGCCGTTAAGGGGAGGTTTTTAGTTTGTTTCCTACTCTTCCAGCAATCTTAAAATGTCACCCCCTTGACCCCATTTCAAGATAAATTTGTACATTTTTCGGTAGAAAATGTTCCGGCCAAAGGCCGGTTACTCTTAAATTACAGGCTCGCTCTCGCTCGCCAGGATAATATCGACACCTAAATTGCACGAAAGGTCTTAAAATTTACAGAATGGGGCGGAAATTCTTAAAATCACCAAACTTATGGGGGCAAACGTCTTAAAATCTAAAAAACAATGGGGCTAACCATGAGGGAGAAAGGGGTCAAGAAAAAAATACCTCAAGTGGAGACCTCCCCTTAACTCTCTTACATACCTCTCAAGCTTGATTAAATTGTCTGACGGAAGAACACATAGAGACAAATATCATCTAAGCGAAAGGAATAATTTGTGATCACAGGTAGCACATTAATCAAAGATAGAACAGGTAGAACATTAATCACAGGTAGAACAATAATCACAGATAGAACAGGTAGAACATTAACCAAAGGGTAAACGTTTTTGTTGTTGATAATAAGAGGCTGTCCTGTCCTGTTTGGAGTGGTGTGAACTCTCAGTTCGGAGTCCCTTGTTCGAATCACTAACTCTTGGCTAGTGCGCATCCTCTTTTATAATAATAATAAAAATAATAATAATAATAATAATATTTAGTGTTATATTACATAACTACTACTACTACTAGTAGTAGTAGTAGTAGTAGTAGTAGTAGTAGTAGTAGTAATATAATAAATATTTGCATTAGTAAGGTGATAATTAGTACAAAAAGTCGGTCAGTCATCACAGATCTTATTTTGTGCATATTAATATCACCAAATGATAATATATAATTAAAGATCAAAAGGGCTTCCGGTTAAGTCCAGGTTGAAAAGTCCCTATCAACCAAAGAGACTTCTAAAGGTGATGTGCAAGACGTCAGAAGGCCATTAACCCCTTGAGGATTATGACGCATTTTGACATTATATTATAGCTATCATTTCTGCATCTCTCTCTCTCTCCGCCGCAATGTTGCATCTCTCGCTATTCTATCGCTACTATAATATAATCAGTGTTCCTCAGAGATCTAAACCCCCCCCCCCCCGTCCCCCTACCCCCCCCCCCCTACCCTACAAAAACTATTTGGGGGGGTAACCCCCCCTACCCCTCCTTCCCCCCCCCCCCCCCTTACCTTACCTAACCTAACCTAACCTAACTTACCTAACCTAACCTAACCTAACCTACCTAACCTAACCTACCTAACCTAACCTAACTTACCTAACCTAACCTAACCTAACCTAACTTACCTAACCTAACCTAACCTAACAAGGAAGAAGTTAGACAGAGAAGCGAGCAAGGGGGAAAGTTGGAGAGGTTACCTCAGACTCTCTCTCACACCTCCTTACCCTTTGATCAAGCAGCTGACGCTTTACTGACAATGTCACAGATCGTGACATTTAGGGTAGAGGGAGGGGGAGAGGGAGGGGGAAAGTTGGAGAGGGAGGGTTGGGTTAATCACCGGATGATTAGTCCGGGTCAGAATTCGGTAATAACCTAACCAGTTAACATGTCTAATTGTTGTAGACGCTCCGTCCAGCTCCCTCAACGTGGAGGGAGTAGAGGCTCGAACTACAGACCTAGCGGTGAGAGATGGTAGTTCTACTCAACACGCTAGCGTTAACTGGCTGATATTATCAACGTTAATGGGTCTATTTAAGCATACTTTGTTGTTATTATGATTACTTATCTGTTTATCTATTGCCAGACGGACTGATCCCCGAGGGGTAGGCCGCTAATGAATATCATCCATGTATCTCTGTCAGTTGGCGTAAATTATTATTATAATAATTGTTATTATTACCTATTACTGTATATCATGGATTATCTGTTTTGAGTATAATTGTTCTTAGGTACTCTTGTTTTTTATAGTTATATATGTTGTGTTTGATATTACGGTTTATTAATGTATTCATCAATATATAATTTATATTGTAAAACTTGCAAACTATACAAACCAAAACTATGACAAAGACAATATAAAGGCAAAAGAACTAATCAAAATAGCTATGTGGAAAAAACGCTTAAGCAAAATATAATTATGAAATAATAGAACACAATCCACCACATAGGGAGTACATCACTACATCACTACAATAATAATAATAATAATAATAATAATAATAATAATAATTTTTAATAACAACAACAACAACAATAACAATAATAATAATAATAATAATAATAATAATAATAATACGGATAAAAGATATTCTAACCCACAATGTGAGGTGGTGGTTCGAACATGGGACTCGTAATTGAGGGTTCACACCGCTCCAGGCAGGACACTGGAATTTCTTATTATAATAAATGCAAACTTTGACCACATGATTCTTTTATCTCAGGTTATCGCTTTTGTTCACTTGGAGGGTATGTTGTCCACATGAATGATTTTCTTTTTCTTTTCTTTTTTTATATTTTTACATTTATTTCTACATTCAAATACTGTAGATAATCACATTCTTAGCTTAACCCTCTCAGGATCATGACGTATTTCGTCAGTTTATTCTCAATATCTCCACTAACTCTTCTGACTTCCATATACTGAATATAATCTTATAATGACAGCCGCAATAAACTGTCTAAATGCGGCATAATTCTCAAGGGTTTCACTTGGCTTAACCGGTCCCCATGGGTTCTTTACCCCTGCACAGTTTCTTGCTCTGTATAGGGGTACAGTGCGCCCATGTATCAAAGACTGTTCGCATGTGTGGGGAGGGTCCATCCATACCACACTTCTTGAAAGGCTAGAGTCAAAAGCATTTTGTCTCATTAACTCACCTCCTCTTATTAAATCCCTATAATCTCTCTCTACACGCTGCAATGTTGCATCTCTCTCACTCTTGTACCGCTATTACAATAATCACTGTTCTTCAGAGTTCAATGTATATCTCCTCCCTTATGGAGAGTGAATGGCACCCGCCTTCACCACATTTCCATCCCTGTTCTGTTCCACTCTCGAAACCAAGAGTGAATCAAATTTCCCATTCTTTCTTCTAATCAACAAGTGAACTCTAAACTCTCTCCCTCAATCTATCTTTCCCTTATCATATGACTTAAATTGTTTCATTCTCCGTGTATCCAGACATTTTTGACTCTCTCGTGCCTTGAATTTGGCTGTATGGTTTTTGTGTCCATAACAAAAAATAATGAAAAAATAAATACAAATAAAATACAACAAGCCTAATATACTGTATATTAACCCGTTCGTTACAACACGTCACCGTTGCTTTATGCTGGCTAACCTTACACAACTTTACTAAGCTTAGGAAAGACCTTTGATAGTCAGATGATTTAACCCTTTCAATCTGATGATGGTGATTTGTGTTGTTTCCAATGTGTGATTTTGTTAAGCTTAGGAATTATCTCCATAAATCAAAGGATCAAACACCTCTCAACTATAGTCCATCCACTGTAGGTTGGCCAAAACTCTTCAACATTAACCTCTATAACTTAAGGGGGGGGGGGAATGGGTTCAACTTTTTGCTTGTTTATTATATAATTTGTTTTAGATTCCTCCGTAGACCTCCATCAAGCTTAAAAAGACATCCCCCTTTAAGATAATGTTTTACATTTTTTGATAGAAAAATCTCCCGCCCAGAGGCAGGTTCCTCTTAAATCGCTCTCCAGAAAAAAAATCGACACCTAAATGACACGAAACGTCTTAATATTGACAAATAAATGGGGCAAACGGCCTTAAAATCGCCAAACTAATTGACCAAACGTCTTAAAATCTGAAAACTAATGGGGCTAAACAGTTAGTTAGATAGATAGTTAGATAGATATATAGATAGATAGATAGATAGATAGATAGACATATATAAATAGATAGATAGTTAAATGACCACGCAAATTTAAATTACAGAGACAGACAGACAGACAGATATAGATGTTTATATAAACTATGCAACTATCTCTGACACATCATATGAATAATAATAACGATAATACAAATGCTAAAGAAATTATGATTATGGTAAACGGATAAACAAAATAGAGGAATAAGAATGATCTTAGTAAAATAATCAGGAGACCGTAACAATTGTAAAATAATCAGGAGACCGTAACAATTGTAAAATAATCAGGAGACCGTAACAATTGTAACTAATCAGGAGACCGTAACAATTGTAAACTAATCAGGAGACCGTAACAATTGTAAAATAATCAGGAGACCGTAACAATTGTAAAATAATCAGGAGACCGTAACAATTGTAAAATAATCAGGAGACCGTAACAATTGTAAAATAATCAGGAGACCGTAACAATTGTAAACTAATCAGGAGACCGTAACAATTGTAAAATAATCAGGAGACCGTAACAATTGTAAAATAATCAGGAGACCGTAACAATTGTAAAATAATCAGGAGACCGTAACAATTGTAAAATAATCAGGAGACCGTAACAATTGTAAAATAATCAGGAGACCGTAACAATTGTAAAATAATCAGGAGACCGTAACAATTGTAAAATAATCAGGAGACCGTAACAATTGTAAAATAATCAGGAGACCGTAACAATTGTAAAATAATCAGGAGACCGTAACAATTGTAAAATAATCAGGAGACCGTAACAATTGTAAAATAATCAGGAGACCGTAACAATTGTAAAATAATCAGGAGACCGTAACAATTGTAAAATAATCAGGAGACCGTTACAATTTCCCGCGATTTAGGAAAATTAGTACAGGAGAAAAGACTTATAGAATTGGCGTGGCGTGGAATTGGCGTGTTCTATAAAAAACAAGAGTACCTAAGAACAATTATACTCAAAACAGATAATCCATGATATACAGTAATAGGTAATAATAACAATTATTATAATAATAATTTACGCCAACTGACAGAGATACATGGATGATATTCATTAGCGGCCACCCCCTCGGGGATCAGTCCGTCTGGCAATAGATAAACAGATAAGTAATCATAATAACAACAAAGTATGCTTAAATAGACCCATTAACGTTGATAATATCAGCCAGTTAACGCTAGCGTGTTGAGTAGAACTACCATCTCTCACCGCTAGGTCTGTAGTTCGAGCCTCTACTCCCTCCACGTTGAGGGAGCTGGACGGAGCGTCTACAACAATTAGACATGTTAACTGGTTAGGTTATTACCGAATTCTGACCCGGACTAATCATCCGGTGATTAACCCAACCCTCCCTCTCCAACTTTCCCCCTCCCTCTCCCCCTCCCTCTACCCTAAATGTCACGATCTGTGACATTGTCAGTAAAGCGTCAGCTGCTTGATCAAAGGGTAAGGAGGTGTGAGAGAGAGTCTGAGGTAACCTCTCCAACTTTCCCCCTCCCTCTCCCTCTCCCTCTACCCTAAATGTCACGATCTGTGACATTGTCAGTAAAGCGTCAGCTGCTTGATCAAAGGGTAAGGAGGTGTGAGAGAGAGTCTGAGGTAACCTCTCCAACTTTCCCCCTTGCTCGCTTCTCTATCTAACTTCTTCCTTGTTAGGTTAGGTTAGGTTAGGTTAGTTAGGTTAGGTTAGGTACGTTAGGTTAGGTTAGGTAATTAGGTTAGGTAAGTTAGGTAGGTTAGGTAAGTTAGGTTAGGTTAGGTTAGGTAAGGAACATTAGGGGGGGGGGAGAGTAAGGAGGGGTAGGGTGGTAGGGTATTTATCAATACCAAATCAATATCAATATCAATATCAAAGGCCTTAACCTTGGGATCTGTCTCCTGATTATTTTACAATTGTTACGGTCTCCTGATTATTTTACAATTGTTACGGTCTCCTGATTATTTTACAATTGTTACGGTCTCCTGATTAGTTTACAATTGTTACGGTCTCCTGATTACATTGAGCGTATTTATCAATACCAAATCAATATCAATATCAATATCAAAGGCCTTAACCTTGGGATCTGTCTCCTGATTATTTTACAATTGTTACGGTCTCCTGATTATTTTACAATTGTTACGGTCTCCTGATTATTTTACTAAGATCATTCTTATTCCTCTATTTTGTTTATCCGTTTACCATAATCATAATTTCTTTAGCATTTGTATTATCGTTATTATTATTCATATGATGTGTCAGAGATAGTTGCATAGTTTATATAAACATCTATATCTGTCTGTCTGTCTCTGTAATTTAAATTTACGTGGTCATTTAACTATCTATCTATTTATATATGTCTATCTATCTATCTATCTATCTATCTATCTATCTATCTATCTAACTAACTGTTTAGCCCCATTAGTTTTCAGATTTTAAGACGTTTGGTCAATTAGTTTGGCGATTTTAAGACCTTTTGCCCCATTTATTTGTCAATATTAAGACGTTTCGTGTCATTTAGGTGTCGATTTTTTTTCTGGAGAGCGATTTAAGAGGAACCTGCCTCTGGGCGGGAGATTTTTCTATCAAAAAATGTAAAACATTATCTTAAAGGGGGATGTCTTTTTAAGCTTGATGGAGGTCTACGGAGGAATCTAAAACAAATTATATAATAAACAAGCAAAAAGTTGAACCCATTCCCCCCCCCCCCTTAAGTTATAGAGGTTAATGTTGAAGAGTTTTGGCCAACCTACAGTGGATGGACTATAGTTGAGAGGTGTTTGATCCTTTGATTTATGGAGATAATTCCTAAGCTTAACAAAATCACACATTGGAAACAACACAAATCACCATCATCAGATTGAAAGGGTTAAATCATCTGACTATCAAAGGTCTTTCCTAAGCTTAGTAAAGTTGTGTAAGGTTAGCCAGCATAAAGCAACGGTGACGTGTTGTAACGAACGGGTTAATATACAGTATATTAGGCTTGTTGTATTTTATTTGTATTTATTTTTTCATTATTTTTTGTTATGGACACAAAAACCATACAGCCAAATTCAGGCACGAGAGAGTCAAAAATGTCTGGATACACGGAGAATGAAACAATTTAAGTCATATGATAAGGGAAAGATAGATTGAGGGAGAGAGTTTAGAGTTCACTTGTTGATTAGAAGAAAGAATGGGAAATTTGATTCACTCTTGGTTTCGAGAGTGGAACAGAACAGGGATGGAAATGTGGTGAAGGCGGGTGCCATTCACTCTCCATAAGGGAGGAGATATACATTGAACTCTGAAGAACAGTGATTATTGTAATAGCGGTACAAGAGTGAGAGAGATGCAACATTGCAGCGTGTAGAGAGAGATTATAGGGATTTAATAAGAGGAGGTGAGTTAATGAGACGAAATGCTTTTGACTCTAGCCTTTCAAGAAGTGTGGTATGGATGGACCCTCCCCACACATGCGAACAGTCCTTGATACATGGGCGCACTGTACCCCTATACAGAGCAAGAAACTGTGCAGGGGTAAAGAACCCATGGGGACCGGTTAAGCCAAGTGAAACCCTTGAGAATTATGCCGCATTTAGACAGTTTATTGTGGCTGTCATTATAAGATTATATTCAGTATATGGAAGTCAGAAGAGTTAGTGGAGATATTGAGAATAAACTGACGAAATACGTCATGATCCTGAGAGGGTTAAGCTAAGAATGTGATTATCTACAGTATTTGAATGTAGAAATAAATGTAAAAATATAAAAAAAGAAAAAGAAAATCATTCATGTGGACAACATACCCTCCAAGTGAACAAAAGCGATAACCTGAGATAAAAGAATCATGTGGTCAAAGTTTGCATTTATTATAATAAGAAATTCCAGTGTCCTGCCTGGAGCGGTGTGAACCCTCAATTACGAGTCCCATGTTCGAACCACCACCTCACATTGTGGGTTAGAATATCTTTTATCCGTATTATTATTATTATTATTATTATTGTTATTGTTGTTGTTGTTGTTATTAAAAATTATTATTATTATTATTATTATTATTATTATTATTGTAGTGATGTAGTGATGTACTCCCTATGTGGTGGATTGTGTTCTATTATTTCATAATTATATTTTGCTTAAGCGTTTTTTCCACATAGCTATTTTGATTAGTTCTTTTGCCTTTATATTGTCTTTGTCATAGTTTTGGTTTGTATAGTTTGCAAGTTTTACAATATAAATTATATATTGATGAATACATTAATAAACCGTAATATCAAACACAACATATACACATATATAACTATAAAAAACAAGAGTACCTAAGAACAATTATACTCAAAACAGATAATCCATGATATACAGTAATAGGTAATAATAACAATTATTATAATAATAATTTACGCCAACTGACAGAGATACATGGATGATATTCATTAGCGGCCACCCCCTCGGGGATCAGTCCGTCTGGCAATAGATAAACAGATAAGTAATCATAATAACAACAAAGTATGCTTAAATAGACCCATTAACGTTGATAATATCAGCCAGTTAACGCTAGCGTGTTGAGTAGAACTACCATCTCTCACCGCTTGGTCTGTAGTTCGAGCCTCTACTCCCTCCACGTTGAGGGAGCTGGACGGAGCGTCTACAACAATTAGACATGTTAACTGGTTAGGTTATTACCGAATTCTGACCCGGACTAATCATCCGGTGATTAACCCAACCCTCCCTCTCCAACTTTCCCCCTCCCTCTCCCCCTCCCTCTACCCTAAATGTCACGATCTGTGACATTGTCAGTAAAGCGTCAGCTGCTTGATCAAAGGGTAAGGAGGTGTGAGAGAGAGTCTGAGGTAACCTCTCCAACTTTCCCCCTTGCTCGCTTCTCTGTCTAACTTCTTCCTTGTTAGGTTAGGTTAGGTTAGGTTAGTTAGGTTAGGGTAGGTTAGGTTAGGTTAGGTTAGGTTAGGTTAGGTTAGGTAAGGAACATTAGGGGGGGGGGGAAGGTTTGGGGGGGGGGGGTTACCCCCCCAAATAGTTTTTGTAGGGTAGGTTTAGATCTCTGAGGAACACTGATTATATTATAGTAGCGATAGAATAGCGAGAGATGCAACATTGCGGCGGAGAGAGAGATGCAGAAATGATAGCTATAATATAATGTCAAAATGCGTCATAATCCTCAAGGGGTTAATGGCCTTCTGACGTCTTGCACATCACCTTTAGAAGTCTCTTTGGTTGATAGGGACTTTTCAACCTGGACTTAACCGGAAGCCCTTTTGATCTTTAATTATATATTATCATTTGGTGATATTAATATGCACAAAATAAGATCTGTGATGACTGACCGACTTTTTGTACTAATTATCACTTTACTAATGCAAATATTTATTATATTACTACTACTACTACTACTACTACTACTACTACTACTACTAGTAGTAGTAGTAGTTATGTAATATAACACTAAATATTATTATTATTATTATTATTATTATTATAAAAGAGGATGCGCACTAGCCAAGAGTTAGTGATTCGAACAAGGGACTCCGAACTGAGAGTTCACACCACTCCAAACAGGACAGGACAGCCTCTTATTATCAACAACAAAAATGTTTACCCTTTGGTTAATGTTCTACCTGTTCTATCTGTGATTATTGTTCTACCTGTGATTAATGTTCTACCTGTTCTATCTTTGATTAATGTGCTACCTGTGATCACAAATTATTCCTTTCGCTTAGATGATATTTGTCTCTATGTGTTCTTCCGTCAGACAATTTAATCAAGCTTGAGAGGTATGTAAGAGAGTTAAGGGGAGGTCTCCACTTGAGGTATTTTTTTCTTGACCCCTTTCTCCCTCATGGTTAGCCCCATTGTTTTTTAGATTTTAAGACGTTTGCCCCATAAGTTTGGTGATTTTAAGAATTTCCGCCCCATTCTGTAAATTTTAAGACCTTTCGTGCAATTTAGGTGTCGATATTATCCTGGCGAGCGAGAGCGAGCCTGTAATTTAAGAGTAACCGGCCTTTGGCCGGAACATTTTCTACCGAAAAATGTACAAATTTATCTTGAAAGGGGGTCAAGGGGGTGACATTTTAAGATTGCTGGAAGAGTAGGAAACAAACTAAAAACCTCCCCTTAACGGCTTGAATATGTTGACATTACTATATATTTCAGAAACGTTTCTGAATTCAATAAAATAATTAGTTAATACCTAAGCAGACTTAGTCTTAGCTTGATTGAAATAAATAGTATATGTATTGTTATAGAGCATAACTAAATATATATATATATATATATATAGTTAAACCTTAATGATTATTAGCATTGCCTTTATTAACTGTGATTTGCTCTGAACATGGACTAACTGCCTTTACCCAGACTTCCATCAAGGTTAACACACACACACACACACACACACACACACACACACAGAGGAGGTCCTACAATAATAACTATCAGCGAGGCCCCTTCAGTCGCTCCAAGATGCTGGCAGGAACACACAACCCAAAGAATACATCGGGGGGAAAGGGGAAGAGAATGATGGTCTGGTCTACTAATATGCTCTTGATGGAGGCGGGAAGATGGATGTTACTTTATTTGATAATTAGAGGAAGTTGTAGTATATATATATATACCGGTATATATATATATATATATATATATATATATATATATATATATATATACTGTATATATATAAGTTTACAGAAGGGAAGATATATTGGGGAGGGGGGAGCACATGGCGGCATGGCTTAACAATGCTGGTCTAATATTTGTATGTGCTTGTATTTGGAGGCAGGAACATTTAATAATAATAATAATAATAATAATAATAATAATAATTAAATTTGCAAGCAACATTGTCCGGGGTTCGACGGTTTTGCAAATACACCAATTATAAAAGACCTAACTGGGAAGCATTCACAAATGAGACAGAACAACACTTCACAACTCTAAACAGTACACCCATCACTAACATCAACAATGCTGTACACATACTCAATAAAACTATCCAAAACACTGACAAGAAACACATTCTAAGAGGTAACAGAAAAAGACACAACCCCAACTTCACACCAGAAATTCAAAACCTCATCAGACAACGCAACATACTGAAACACTCCCCAGCACCCCACAAACAAGACATCACACAACAAATCCAAGCACTCAACACCCAAACTAACAACAAAATACAAGAACAACAAAAACTAAATTGGAATAACTTCCTACAAAACACTTGATCACAAAACAAACCCCAAAAAACTCTACAAAACACTAAACAGCATCACACTTTCCAACAGCAACACAACACAATCACATGCTGCAATCACAACAACAGACTCTACTCCTTCATGTAAACAACAAGCAAACACTCTCATCAATCACTTCTCACATGTCAGTCACCTAAAACCTCACAAAGACGACCGACGTGTCATCCGACGTAAGAGACAATTCCCCACAGACCGTTACTATACACCCTTCACCAATCACCAGACAAAGCATATCATCAACAATCTCAAGCACTCATCCGCTTGTGGCCTAGACAACATAAGCAACATACACCTGAGACACCTGGGACCACAAGGCATACAAGCACTCACTAACATATCAAACTACAGTTATTCACACAACACAATACCAAACATTTGGAAGCATGGTCTCATCACCACATTCCCCAAACCCAACAAAGACCCCACGCTACCCTCCTCGCACCGCCCCATCACACTCCTTTGCTCCCCCTCCAAAGTCATGGAACGCCTAGTGTTACAACTAATTACACCCGACCTACCCCTAGCTCCAACACAACATGGCTTTAGGCCACTGCACTCCACAAACACTCTTCTCACAGACCTTACACAAAGAGCTTTTGACGGCATCAACTCAGCTAGACCACCACACAGATCACTATTAGCCACACTCGACATTAGTAAAGCCTTCGATGCCATCCCCCGCCACAACCTAACAAACAAAATCTACAACACAAACATGCACAACAACACAAAAAGGTGGCTGGCCAACTTCCTAGCAGGCAGATGTGCACACGTATCTTTTGCCGGCCAGTCATCTAAAATCAGAAACTTTCCAAACGGAGTCCCACAAGGATCCGTCCTATCGCCCGCACTCTTCAATCTGTACATGCACGATATAACTACACCCAATACGCCCCAAATAAACTTAGCCTCCTATGCAGATGACGTAACACTCACATGCACACACCATGACCCAAAAAGAGCAACAGATCTCCTTCAACCCTATCTCAACACACTACATGGCTGGTGCACTACAAACAGACTTAATCTACCCCCAGCCAAATCCACCGCAACCCTGCTCACAAGCTGGACAGAACACAAATACATCCCTCAACTCACCATAAACAACACACCCCTAACACATACACCACCACACAAAATCCTAGGAGTAACATATGATACTCATATGACATTCAAACAGCACACCACAAACATTAAAAAGAAATTACACCCAGACTTAATGCCCTCAGGTCACTTGCTCACACAAAATTTGGACACAACAAAGAAACTACCACCACAGTATATAAACAATACATAAGATCAGTGATCATGAGAGGCACTCAATTCCTGGCAGTAGCCTCCACGAACCAAGACCACCCACTAAACTACATGGCAACACACCCACAGACACCAAGAAATATCAAAACAACACCCAGCACACGGTATCACACACAATTACTGTCCTCTCTCCCACCCCGAACCACCTTCCAGAAGCACATCCATACTCATATCTCTCGCCGATCCATCCACTCACTCACAGACAACACGCAGCTGCATGCACGACCTCCCGAAATCCATCCTTCCGAATCCTCCCTTCCTCGCGAGGACAGAGTCCACCTGGCCAGGCTGAGATGCGGACATCATCCAGCTCTCCTGAGCTATCAGAAGAGACTGGATGACTCCGTTGTCGATGCCTGCCCGGGATGTAACACAGCACCCCATACCATTAAACACATAATAGAAGACTGCATTTCACACAACCACTTACGCCAACAACACAATCTACACTCAATGAGAGCTCTGTGGGAAAGCCCGATCGTGGCCATGGCCTTCTTCAGGGACTCGGGGCTGTTCGGCCAGGCAGCTTAGGGAACAACAACAACAACAACAACTCGTACAGGATTAATAGCTTTAACCAAAATGGTCACACTCCTTAATGGTCTAAGTGGCCATAGCCAAAATGGCTACACTATATTCCTTCTGTACTTTCTCCATGCCCGATGAGATACATGATATTTTGATATATGTGGCACAGCCCTTGTATCCAACACAATACCCTGCGTGCAACCCCGCTCGAACCCCGCACAACGTTGCTTGCAACTTTAATTATTATTATAATAATTATTATTATTAGTAGTAGTAGTAGTAGTAGTAGTAGTAGTAGTAGTATTATCAGTAGTAGTAGTAGTAGTAGTAGTAGAAGATGCCATCAGAGACAAACTCATCCCAGCGTGGATAAAGTTGCACACCCCCGAATGATACAGAGAGGGAGCTGCTCGCACTGCCTCCTAGGTTGGGAGGGATGGGAATCATCGACCCAGTGAAGAGGGCGGTAACGGAATACCAGAACTCAGTAAAGATAACAGGATCTCTCACTGACCGTATCATAGCACAAGATTCTGACGGTGAAGTAGACCAGGCAGACATCTACAACATCAGAAAGACCATCACGTCAGAGAGGCAAAACTCACAGAAAAATGACCTGGCACAATTGATGGGACAACTTCACCCGAGACAAACAAGAAAACTACAATAGCACAAGAAACGGGCGCTTCAAATTGGCTGACAACACTACCAATCAAGGCAAAAAGCTTCAATCTCAACAAACAAGAATTTAATGATGCTATTGCACTGAGGTATGATTGGCCGATTGAAGGACTGCCCGATCGATGCGTTTGTGGAACCATCAACGATACAGACCACACCATGATATGTAAGAAAGGAGGATTCATCAGCATCAGGCACGATGAAGTAAGAGATGTAACAGCGAACATGCCCAGGGAGGTGTGTAGAGATGTGGTGAGCGAACCATCACTCATTCCTTTAGATGGAGAGATCATGCAGCACAGGACGGCCAACACATCCACTGAAGCAAGATTGGACGTTAGTGCAAGAGGCTTTTGGACAAATGCACAGCGAGCGTTCTTTGACATAAGAGTATTTGACCCAATGGCCCACAGCTACAGCGAGCTGTCTCTGGAGGCTGCACACAAGAGGAACGAACGAGAGAAGGTCAGGACATATGGAGAAAGGATCTTACACGTCGAACATGGCAGCTTTACCCCACTAGTCTTCACCACATCAGGAGGGATGGGACCCAGGGCCCAGTGCTTCTATTCAAGGCTAGCAGAGATCATCGCAGAGAAGAAGCAACAGCCTAGGAGCCACGTCGTAGCCTGGATGAGATGCCGTCTATCTTTCTCATTGCTCAGATCAGCACTACTATGCCTGCGGGGAACAAGAAGGTCTGCACCACAACCAGTGACGGTGGCAGAAGTAGACTACGAGGCAGCAGTGGCAGAGGGTCGCATAGGAAGGAGACTGGATTGAAGTTGCATGGTGTAGAATAGTAGTATCTGATGCTTGTGAAATTTAGTATGTGTACAATATTAAATATATGGTAGTGGTGGTGGTGATGGTGGAGGTGGTGATGGTAGTAGTAGTAACATGAAATGTATGAAAAATATTAAATACAAATCAATGTAGTAGTAGTAATCCACGATGATGAGTCTGAGTGCTTACCCCGGAATAGGAAGTAGCTGAATGACAACGAAGTCAGGCGCTTTGATGACTATTCTGACCTGGTCTAGGGTCCAAAGAGGGGATGCACAGACTGAATGGTTTTAAAAAGTAGTAGTAGTAGTAGTATTAGTTGTAGTAATAGTAGTAGTAGTAGTAGTAGTTCTATTATTTATATTTATATTTAGGTGTTATTTACTACAATACATTGGAAAGTGATTACTGGTTCAGTAATGTTAATATTTATACCATCAAATCATAATTGTTTAAAGAGCAAAGTGAATTATGGATAAGTCCAGATTAAAAAGTCCCAACCAACTAAGGAGGACTATAAAGGGGATGTACAAAGGATCAAAAGTCAACAATTTTAAATAACTCTATAATCACTATAATAAAGTGAAGGTTGCTTCATGGTTTACCTTAAGTTCATTGTAGATTATTGAGACACAAATAGAAAAGGTACAGATTATGCAGACTCAGATGTTTGTATCATAATTATATATCATGAGTATATAGAATAGAACATATAAAATAGTAATACAATAATATAATAATAACCATAACTCAAATAATCATAATCATAATCATAAGTGTATTGATATTTGCATAATATTAATCAACTCAACAACACACAATAATTTTAAAACATATACAAATGACAAACATAATAATAATATATAAATAACAAATAGTAAATACTACTACTGCTATTTAACATAATACTTGTAATAAAAGATGCTTTTAATGACAAACCTGAGCTGGTTGTTTCAACAAGGGACTCCTGATTGTTATTTCACACCGCTCCAGACAGAACAGGACAGCATCTTATTATCAACAACATAAACCTTTACTGCATCATTCTTGGCGTTTATTATCTCAAAAAAAAAAAAAAATAATATGTTGGAGAAATATATTTTCTTTAAGCAGAATACAACCATCTGGCTTTGTCCATTTAGTAAGATATCATAGGTTTTATTTATTGTTATTGTTTTCTTTAAACCGCTTAATTTAATTTAGGAACAAAATCCTTATAGTCAAGAGGCCTAAGAAAAGACCACTTACTATGAATAAGATAAAAACCATATCAACTAATTTGCTTATTCTCTTATGAATTTCGCTAAATAGAATAACATCGCCTGTCGTTAGCCAAACCGAAATGACGTCAGCTGATCAACCCTTTCAGTACACGTGCCATTATCAAATATTGGCAACTTTTAGACGATTGTATTCAGCTTAGGAAGGGCGTCTAGCAATAAAAATGCTACTGACAAATCTCAATTAACCCATTTAGCGACCACATATCCTTCCCAAGCTTCATAAAATCGTTAAAATAAAGACGTCACCGGTACTGAAAGGGTTAAAAGCGTGGAGGGTTTGTGTGGGTGACAATAACAAGGTGGACAGTCAAGGTGGAGTTAACCCTTTCAGTATAGAAGACCTTTGTATTCCTGGCTACCATTACATCGTTTTTCAGCTTAGGAAGGGACAATGGGATTCAGAGGGTTAATTACAAGTGATATAAACTATTCCATTGTAAAAGGTCCTTCTAGAACTGAGTAAGATCGTCTACGTTTAGCCAGATCATAGTGAAATAAAGTGTGATAATACTGTAAGGATTAATTTCAACCTCCAGGTATCTCATGCTTAACCCCTTCAGTACCGGGGACATATTTTCATTATATTCTGGCAACTATTAGCCGATTTTATTCTGGTTAGGAAGGACTTCTATCCATGAAAAGGTTACAAACTATCTCAATTAATCCCGTGTACCTACCATATAATTATATTTTGACTAAGCTTCATAAAATCGTCTAAATGTAGCTGAAAAAAATACAAAGTATGTCACCGGTAATTAAAGGTTCAGCCCTTTCAACACAATGGCCTCATCTTTGTTATTACACGATGGTATGTAGCTTAAGAAGATCCTCTCGGAATCTACGGTATCAAAATCAACTGAATGATGTCTCTGACTCCCACACATCCTTTCGTAGCTGAATCAATTTGTCATATGAGAGCCAAAATACACCGCCGAAAGGTAACGAGAGACAAGCTTAAATTAGTGTCATCTGAACATGTAAACAAAACATCAGCTAAGGGAAAGAACTAATATGAAGAGAAAGAATCCTGTGGTCAAAATATGTGTTGTTGATAATAAGATGCTTGACTGTTCTGTCTGGAGCGGTGTCAACTCCGAATACTGAGTCCCTTGTTCGAACCACCAACTCAATTGACAGAAAATCGAATCTTTTATTATTATTATTTGTATTAGTATGATTGTTATTATTATTATTATTATTATTATTATTATTATTACTATTATTTTATTAATATTAGTATTAGTATTGTTACAATAATTGTTATTATTATTTTATTCGTAGTAGTAGTAGTATTTGTAGTAGTAGTAGTATTTTTAGTATTAGTATTAGTATTACTATGCAGGTGTTATTTACTACAGTACATTGGGCTGTGAATACTAGTTCAATAACGTTACTATGTATACCATCAAATCATAATGAATCTTTACAGAGCAAAGTGAATTATGGATAAGTTCAGATTAAAAAGTCACAAACAACTAAAGAGGACTATAAAGGGGATGTACAAAGGATCAAAAGTCAACAATTCTAGATACCTCAAAAATCACTTATTATAAAGTGAAGGTGCTTCACGGTTTACCTTAAGTTAATCGTAGATTATAGTGAGAAGAATACAAAAGGTATATGCAGACTCAGATATTTGTATAATAATTATTTATCATGAGTGTATAAAATAGAATAAATAAAATAATAACATAATAATATAATAATAATCATAATACAAATAATCATAATCATAATTTTATTGATATTTGCATAATAATAATTAACTCAACAACACATAATATTTTAAAAAGATATATAAATGACAAAAATAATCATAATATAGAAATAACAAATAAATATAATACTACTACTACTACTATTTAACATAATGCCGGTAATAAAAGATACTATTGATGATCATAATGAGCTGGTTGTTTGAACAAGGGACTCCCGATTGTTAGTTCACACCGCTCCAGACAGGACAGGACAGCATCTTATTATCAACAACACAAACCATTCTTGACGTTTATTATTTCCCCTCAAATTTTGTGTTTCCTTTTAGAGAAATATATTTTTTTAAAGTAGAATACACCCATTTGGCTTTGTCCATTTAGGAAGATGACATAGGTTTTATTTATTTTTATGGTTTTCTTTTAACGACTTAATTTAATTTAGGAACAAAATCCTTATAGTCAAGATGACTAAGAGAAGACCACTTGCTATAAATAAGATGAAGACCATCTCAACTAACTTGCTTATTCTTTCATGAATTTTGCTAAATAGAATAACATCGCCTGTCGGTAGCCAAACAGAAATGACGTCAGCTGACTAACCCTTTCAGTACACGTGACATCATTAAATATTGACAGCTTTTAGACGATTGTATTCAGCTTAGGAAGGGCGTCTAGCAATAAAAATGCTACACACTATCTCCATTAACCCCTTTAGCGACCACATAAGCTTATAAAATCGCATAAAATGAAGACTTCACCGGAACTGAAAGGGTTTAAAGCGTGGAGGGTTTGTGTGGTTGACAATAACAAGGTGGACAGTCACGGTGGAGTTAACCCTTTCAGTATAGATGACCTTTATATTCCTGGCTACCATTACATCATTGTTCAGCTTAGGAAGGGATTACGGGATTCAGAGGGTTAATTACAAGTGATATAAACTATTCCATTGCCAAAGGTCCTAAAACTTAGTAAGATCGTCTAATGTTAGCCAAATCATAGTGAAATAAAGTGTGATAATACTGTAAGGGTTAATTTCAACCTCCAGGTATCTCATGCTTAACCCCTTCAGTACCGGGGACATTCTTTTTCATTATATTCTGGCAACTAGTGACCGATTACATTCTGGTTAGGAAGGACGTCTATCCATGAAAAGGTACACACTTCTCAATTGATCCTTATAGCTACGCATATAATTATATCTTTCCTCAGTTTTAAAAAATCGTCTAAATGTAGCTGAAATATGATAACAATGAAGTCACCGGTACTGAAAGGGTTTAATGGCCTCATCTTTGTTGTGGAAAACCTCAGGAACCAAACGGCTACAATCCTTCCAAATTAACCGTTTGAGGATTATGAGGCGTTTCGACAACAGTATATTCTGGCTATTACTAGACGCTAATTGGTGAGGACTGGTCCTATCCAGAGTGAGGTTTGGCATACTCTACCCAATTTAGCCATTTATGCGTGTCTCTTTTACTGCCCTAGTTTTCCGTCTAGGGGCAGGGGGCGAGGGAACGCGAAAGTGGTCCCAAACCCTAAGAAGTGGAACTCTAAATATTGTTTCTGTTCGGGCTCTGTTTCAAGTCAGCCACCCCCAGCTATATGTGGTATGTGCCTGAGTAAATACATATATACATTATTAGATGATTATATTTAGCTAAGATATGGTGTAATCAGTAAAAGGATTAATTAAGATAGTCTTTACACTTTTAATGTCCACAGACCCTTCCAAAGCTATATTAAAACATCGGATTGATAGCCAGAATAAACTGTCAAAAACACGTCATAATTTCAAGGGGATAATCGCTTTAATAATAATGTTTTTTTCCTGATCTTAACCCTTTGAGGATTATGACGCGTTTTGGCAGTTTATTCTGGCTATTATTAGATTATTTTATACGGCTTAGGAAGGGTCTCTGAGAACTAATTGGGTAAATACAATTTCAATTGACCCTCTGGCTTCCATATTCCCGTCCTTATCTAAATATAATCGAGAAACTCACATTAACCTTTTAAACGAGAAGAGACCTGTTATATTTTGTTCTAGCTACCTGCAGACGATTTCATTTAACTTTAGCAAGACCTTTCGATGTCGAGTAATACACACTGAGCTAAGTAACCCATATTTATGTGATGTTAATCTTAAATAAAGAAAAATAAAATTGTCTATATAATGTAGGTAGGGAAAATCAAGCACAAATTAGTGTCGTCTGAACATGTGAACAAAACATCATGTAAGGGAAAGAACTAACATGAAGAGAAAGAATCCTGTGGTCAAATTATGTGTTGTTGATAATAAGATGTTTGACTGTTCTGTCTGGAGCGGTGTCCACTCCGAATACCGAGTCCCTTGTTCGAACCACCAGCTCAATAGCAGAATCTAGAATCTTTTTTTGTTATTATTATTATTATTATTATTATCTGTATTATTAGTATTTGTATTTTTATTATTAGTAGTAGTGGTAGTAGTAGTAGTAGTAGTAGTAGTAGTATTAGTAGTATTTTTATTATTATTTTTATTTGTATGCAGGTGCTATTTACTACAATACTTTGGACCGTGATTAATGGTTCAGTAATGTTAATATTTATACCATCAAATCATAATTGTTTAAAGAGCACAGTGAATTATGGATAAGTCCAGATTAAAAAGACCCAACCAACTAAGGAGGACTATAAAGGGGATGTACAAAGGGTCAAAAGTCAACAATTATCGATAACTCAAAAATCACTATAATAAAGTGAAGGTTGCTTCATGGTTTACCTTAAGTTCATTGTAAATTATTGTGACACGAATAAAAAAGGTATATGCAGACTCAGATGTTTGTATAATAATTACATATCATGAGTATATAGAACACAATATAATTATCAAATAGTAATATAATAATATAATAATAACCATAATACAAATAATCATAATCATAATCATAAGTGTATTGATATTTTCATAATAATAATTAACTCAACAACACATAATAATTTTAAAACATATATAAATGACAAAAACAATCATAATATATAAATAACAAATAGATAAAATACTGCTACTACTATTTAACATAATACAGGTAATAAAAGATGCTCTTAATGACTAACCTGAGCTGGTTGTTTGAACAAGGGAATCCCGATTGTTAGTTCACACCGCTCCAGACAGAACAGGACAGCATCTTATTATCAACAACACAAACCTTTACTGCATCATTCTTGACGTTTATTATCTCCTCTCAATTTTTGTTTTTCTGTTAGAGAAATATATCTTTTTTATTTTTTTTTATTTTTTAAGTAGAATACACCCATCTGGCTTTGTCCCTATAGTAAGATGACATAGGTTTTATTTATTTTTCTGGTTTTATTGAAACAACTTCATATAATTTAGGGACAAAATCTTGATATTGAAGAGGCCTATGAGAAGACCACTTGCTATAAATAAGATAAAGACCATCTCAACTAACTTACTTATTCTTTCATGAATTTTGCTAGATAGAATAACATCGCCTGTCGGTAGCCAAACAGAAATGACGTCAGCTGATTAACCCTTTCAGTACACATGACATCCTTTTAATTAAATCTTGGCAATTTATCGACGATTTTATTCAGCTTAGGAAGGGCGTCTAGCAATCAAAAGGCTACAGACGATCTTAAATAACCCATTTAGCGACCCCATATTCTTCCTAAGCTTAATCAAATCACATAAAATAAAGACGTCACCGGTACTGAAAGGGTTAAAAGCGTGGAGGGTTTGTGTGGGTGACAATAACAAGGTGGACAGTCACGGTGGAGTTAATCCTTTCAGTATAGAGGACCTTTATATTCCTGGCTTCCATTACATTATTGCTCAGCTTAGGAAGGGATTATGGGATTGAGAGGGTTAATTACAAGTGATATAACATATTCGATTGCCAAAGGTCCTTCTAGAACTGAGTAAGATCGTGTAATGTTAGCCAGGTCACAGTGAAATATAGTGTGATAATACTGTAAGGGTTAATTTCAACCTCCAGGTATCTCATGCTTAACCCCTTCAGTACCGGGGACATTCTTTTTCATTATATTCTGGCAACTAGTGGCCGATTTTATTCAGGTTAGGAAGGACGTCTATCCATAAAAAGGTTACAGACTCTCTCGATTATTCCTTTTAGCTACCATACAACTTTCCTCAGCTTCATAAACCTCTGGAACCAAACGGCTACACTCCTTCCAAAGTTTCGGCAGTTTATTCTGGCTATCATTAAACGATTGTATTGCAGCTTAGGAAGTACCTCCAGGAATCTCAAAGGTCAATGAAACTCAATTAGCATCTGACTCCCACAGATCCTTTATAAGCTGAATCAAATCATCATATGATAGCCAAAATAAACTGCCAAAACGCGTCATAATCTTCCAAGGGTAGTACACAATAGAACAAAATCGTCTATATACTGCAGGTAGCGAGAATCAAGCACAAATTAATGTCGTCTGAACATGTGAACAAAACATCATCTAAGGGAAGGAAATAATATGAAGAGAAAGAATACTGTGGGCAAACTATGTGTTGTTGATAATAAGATGCTTGACTGTTCTGTCTGGAGCGGTGTTAACTCTGAATACCGAGTCTCTTGTTCGAATCACCAGCTCAACAAATGCTCCAAGCGTCTTTTATTATTATTATTATTAGGGGTTCGAGCCCTTGCAGGGAACCCCTACTGTAATCGTTAAATCTTCTTATTCTTCCCAATTATTGTTCACACCGGTTTTTACGCAATAACTCCGGAACCCCTTTTCGGATTGGAACCAAACTTTCACACAAGGTGCGTTTTTGCATTGGGCAACTTTTGATATGCTAAACATCCAAAATGGTGGCCAAACAGATCCGTGGCAGCCGATTTCCCGAAACATTTCAAACATAAATACCGTCTCTCCCACTCATAGGAAATGATTGGGCTTTGGTATATGGACTCCACTGCTAATGTTCCACAAATGTTATGGAAAAGGTTTTGCTTTGCACGTGGGTTTTTTTCGGCAATCTTGAAAAAAATCGAAATACACTTAAAATTCCATATCTTGAAAACTATGAGGATGATCAAAGCCATTTTTGTGTAGTTGGGTGAGGCTCGCAATCTCGAACGTTTTGGTACCAAAATAATAGAAATTGGTGGAATAGTTTGGCCGCAGCATTGAACACTATCTATTCTAAAATTATCTTAAAACCGTACTCTGTACCCACACAACGTTTTCAGTCTTCAGTCTCAGCTTCCCGAATCCCCTAGTTTTGCTTAATAATCCATATATTCATCATTCAGATCGATGCATTTTTTATATTTAACACTCTCAAAAGGTTCGAGTCCCTACGAATTTCACCAATTATTTAACCAACCTACCTATACATACCTACCCTACCAAATAATAATGATAATTCAAATTTATTTTTGGTGAATAGCAGAGTATTAGCTAAGGTCTTTAACAATTCTTTACTTTGCCAAATGCTTACTTTAATAACAATGACCTGGACCTTCTAAAGCTTGACAATGTTCCGTGTGACTCGTATTTTAACCCTCCTCCCTCAACCCTAAGTCAAGTGTTACCACAAAATACTGCTAGATCCCTTCTCAAAAGTTGCTAGCATGTTGCCTATATACAGTAGTCAAAATATGCTAAAATAATGCCGCAATCTCTAAAGAGTTTTGGTTTGTTTGTTTTGCAAGTTTTACAATGTAATATGACTAGAATGTCTGAAATTTTCATATTATCCATAGTAAATGTCTCTAGATATAAAAAAATGGCTGCTAGTTTGAAGTAAATACCTCTACATCTAGCGGTAATGTAGCGATAATACTGGCAGCACTGCAGTCACCCCCTCCCCAGACTGTGAAAGACAGTCACCCACGTTCCTCCCTCACCTCGACGAATAATTATGGTCTGAAGTTTGTATTTGCTTATATTATCATCATCATTATCATCATCTCCGATGCCTTGTTTCTCCCTGGGAAACCCCCGCTAAAGGATGACAGAAACGTCTCCAAGCTACTTCGTCAAGACATACCTCCTTTGCGTGCCACAATGCCGCTTCCACTACGTGGAAGTTTTTCTTCAATATATTTATCCACTTTCTTTTCCCATACCATAGGTAGTCTTCCACTACTATCTGTTCCACTCACCTGACTCCCATATATCTTTCTTGGCATTCTGTCTTCATCCATTCTCTGAACATGACCATACCACCTCAAATTACTTCTCTTTATCCACTCAACCACTCCACAATCAATGCTTATATTATCCTGTGCATAATTGTAAACCTTCCACGTGTCTCTATTAAGTAATGACATCTGACAGGATTCACGATTTAAATATTAGGATAGATATTAATCGGAAGTAATTTATTGTCTTCGGAAAGCTGACATATAATTTATGCGCTAATCGCAGGTTATATACAGTATGCGCAAGTAAGAGAATCAAGGGGAGGGAAGGACACCCGAAGGATAGGGAGGAGGGAGGGAGGTATAAGAGGGTGGAGCCAATGGGAGGGAAGGGGCCTCGATATGCGAGATACATAGCTTTATATCGTGCACATTGATCACTTTCATGCTATTATGTATGCATGCAGAAGAAGCAGGAGACCTACAGTATGTGAAGGGTGAACACTAATAACTAGGCCATAAACAGTAAATAAGACAGAAATACTGTGGTAAATAAGGGTGATGGAATACGAGAGACAGTGATGTCATGTGAAAAACTGGACAGTCCAGTGGCGCGGTAATTTCGGCCTTATGGAGTCGTCCATGGTGGTGGTCTACATAGAGGGAGTCAGTAAGTCTCTCTCTCTCTCTCTCTCTGTTTTGTTTAGTGTGTTGTCATTTCGATAGTTTTTAATTTTAATGAGTTTCTTATATTAATTTGAACAGTAAATTTTGAGTTCGTTTTCAAGTTATATATTTCAATTAATCTCTCTCTCTCTCTCTCTCTCTCTCACACACACACAAATAAGAACATTAGAACATGAACACGAGACTATGCAGCGAGCCGATCGGCCCACAAACGGCAGATCCCTTCCACACCCAACCCATCTCGTCGTATCTATTTTTATTGTTGAAGCTCTATTGTTCTTGATCCCACTATAGCACTCGGTAGCCTATTCCACATATCTACAACTCTGTTACCAAACGAATAGAGGCAAATCCCTTACATAGCCAATCTCTCTCTCTCTTTCGCTCTTGTTTGTTTGCACACCGGTACAAATGAGGCAGATCCCTTACACATGCAACCAAGATGAAAATGGGAGCCTGTAGAGAGACAAGTGGCCCACACAAGGCAGATCCCTTTCACACCCAACCCATCTCGTCAATATCCCTATCTGATCTTAACTTGAAACTCTATTGTTCTTGTTCCCACTATAGCACTCGGTAGCCTATTTCACATAATTATATACAAATCTGTTACAAGAGGCAGATCCCTTACACAGCCAATCTCTCTCTCTCTCTCATTTGCACACCGGTACAAATGAGGCAGATCCCAAACACATGCAACCAAGATGAAAATGGGAGCCTGCAGAGAACCAGCGGCCCACACAAGGTAGATCCCTTTCACACCCAACCCATCTCATGCACATATGTTACTGACGTACACTATACTTACTAAAACCAATGTTATCATATACCTGCAACCAAGATATAATTTAAGAAATAGGAACATAAGAAAATGGGAGTCTGCAGAGAGCCAAATGGCCCATACAAGACAGATCCCTTTCACACCCAACCCATCTTATAAACTCTTCATATCTCTCTCTCTCTCTCTCTCTCTCACACACAAATGAGAACATAAGAAAACAGGAGTCTGCAGAGAGCCGATTGGCTCACACACGGCAGATTCCTTTCACATGCAACCCATCCCGCTCTCTCTCTCTCTTCCTCTCTCTCTCTCACACAACTGAGAACATAAGAACATAAGAAAACGGGAGTCTGCATAGAGCCGAGTGGCCCACACACGGCAGATCCCTTTCACACCCAACCCATCTCGTCCTATCATATTTAATGTTAAAGCTCTATTGTTATTGATCCCACTATAGCACTCGATAGCCTATTCCACATATGTACAACTCTATTGCCAAACGAATAGAGGCAAATCCTTTACACAGCCAATCTCTTTCTCACTCTTGTTTGTTTGCACACCTGTACAAATGAGGCAAATCCCTTACACATGCAACCAAGATGAAAATGGGAGTCTGCAGAGCCAAGTGGCCCATACAAGGCAGATCCCTTTCAGACCTAACCTATCTCATAAGCTTTATATGTTACTTACACTACTTAATTACTATACACCAATGTTATCATATACCTGCAACAAAGATATAATTGTAAAAAATAGGAATATAAGAAAATGGGAGTCAGCGGAGAGCCAATTGGCCACACAAGACTTTACCCCCAACCCATCTCATAAACTCTCTCTCGCTCACGCTCTCTCTCTCTCTCTCTCATTTATCGCTGTCTTCCTTACGATTACGACATCCTAATCTCTCCCTCTGTCCATGCTCTCAGCTATGTGAATGGCAGGAAGCCATTCAAAAGTAGCATTGGACCTCTAAAGAATCCAACAGGCCAACTTCAAACATCTGACACTGATATAGCTAAATCCCTAAACGACAATTTTGCCTCGATATTCACAAGGGAAAATACCAGTGACATGCCAAGTCCAGGATTAGTGCATGAGGGTGCAGTTCTTAGCAGAATCAAATGTACCCCAGAGGATGTAGCAAAAAGAATAGATAAGTTAAATAGGTTCAAGTCATCCGGCCCAGATGGCTTTGAATTCTTCCTCGAGTTTGTACGTGAAGTGCGAGATGAAATCGCACCTTTCTTAGCAGACATCTTCAATAAATCACTAGAAAATGGAGAAGTCCCTGAAGACTGGAAACAGGCCAATGTGACCCCATTCTTTAAGAGAGGGATCACGAATGTCCCAAGAATAATCGGCCAATTAGCTTGACTTCTATCATAGTAAAACTCTTAGAAGGGATACTAGTATACAAGATAGTTGCCTGCCTAGAAACCCACAATTTAATTACAGATTCCCAACATGGATTCAGGCGACACCGATCATGTCTTGCCAATTTGCTGGAATTTTCCATGAAATGTTGAGTGAGTATGACAAAAGTAGAGCCATAGACATCCTTTACTTAGATTTTCAAAAAGCTTTTGACAAAGTGCCTCATTGCAGGCTAATGTCAAAAGTGAGTGCGCTAGGTATCAATACAGAGGTCACAAATTGGATAGAAAGTTGGCTATCAGGTAGACAACAACGATTAGCAGTGACCTAAATTTTTCCAAGCAGTGCATTGAAGAAGAGAAGAAAGCTCAGAAATTATTGGACTATAATCAGAGGCAATTTAAGCATAGAAATAAGGAAATTGTCTTCACACATTAAAACGCTCTGATACGGCCTCTCCTAGAGTATGTTGTTCAATTCTGGTCTCCAGCCCTCAGGAAAGATATAGAGCGACTGGAAAGAGTACAAGCTAGGGTTACAAAACTTATTCCATTGCTTAGTCTTAGAAGAATGAGCTATGAGGACCGGTTGAGAGCTCTTGATCTCTTCCCGTTGGAGACCCACAGACTACGAGGTCAGCTTATTGAAGTTTTTAAAATACTTAATGGGTTTGGCAATGTGGATTATAGCAAAATGTTTAGCCTCAATACGAATACAACACGCAACCATGGCTGGACATTAGAATTAAAAAGGTTCAGCACTAGTATTTGTGGAAACTTTTTCACATATAAGATCTGTTCTACCTGGAACAAACTTCCCTCTGAAGTTGTAAACATTTCTTCAGTAGAACAGTTCAAGAAGAGAGTAGATAGTATTTTGCACACTCTGTAAAGAGTGTAGTGCACTAAACAGTCTCTCTCCTTCCACTTCGAGTATCTCCTCGGAATGGACTGAATATGGTCTCTGAGATACTAACTATTCCGTGTAACTCCTTCTAACACTCTCTCTCTTCCACCACACACCTTAGTAACTTCTCTCCGCTGATCACTGTGCTCAAACCTCCCAGGACCTACTTCTCTCACCACAGTAACAAAAACATTTTATGTTAGCCCCCCTACCCTCCCCTATCTCTCTCTCTCTTACTCGCTCTCGCTCTCTCTGTCTGTCTCTCTCTCTCTCACACACACACACACACACACACACACACACGAGACACCTTATGTCTCTCCGGTGATCACTGCACTCAAGCCTCCCAGGGCCCACTTCTTCCACCAGTAACAAGGGCATTTTATGTTAGCTTACCCTCTCCATTTTCTCCTTTACTTACTCAGTTCCTCGTTTTTTTCCTCTCCCTACTGTCTCTCTCTCTCTCTCTCTCTCTCTCTCTCTCTCTCTCTCTCTCTCTCTCTCTCTCTCTCTTGTTTAATGGTACCGACAAATGAATAAGTATTATCCCCTTTCTTTCATTGGTCCATTAATATTGCCTTTACTTAATATCTCATTACTTCTGTTAACTCTCTTTTTTTTGTTTTTACATTATTTAGTTGTTTTATTTCACATTGTCTTTACCATGTTTCCGCTGTCATTGCATTTTGCTCGGTGTTTGCTGTATTAATGTCTGTCAGATGTTGAATAGAGTGTGTAAAGATAGGAACATGTTTGTATATCTCGCTCGGAACGATAAATTAAACCTTAGATAGTGCTGATACCAATTATTGATCGAAATATACTTGGTGCTACGATATCACTAATAGTAACAAAAACATTTTATGTTAGCCCCCCTACCCTCCCTTATCTCTCTCTATCTCTCTCTCTCTTACTCGCTCTCGCTCTCTCTGTCTCTCTCTCTCTCTCTCTCTCTCTCACACACACACACACACACACGAGACACCTTATGTCTCTCCGGTGATCACTGCACTCAAGCCTCCCAGGGCCCACTTCTTCCACCAATAACAAGGGCATTTTATGTTAGCTTACCCTCTCCATTTTCTCCTTTACTTACTCAGTTCCTCGTTTTTTTCCTCTCCCTACTGTCTCTCTCTCTCTCTCTCTCTGTCTCTCTCTTGTTTAGTGGTACCGACAAATGAATAAGTATTATCCCCTTTCTTTCATTGGTCCATTAATGCCTTCTGATCTCTCTACCGTTCCTACTTTACTTAATATCTCATTACTTTTGTTAACTCTCTTTTTTTTGTTTTTACATTATTTAGTTGTTTTATTTCACATTGTCTTTACCATGTTTCCGCTGTCATTGCATTTTGGTCGGTGTTTTCTGTATTAATGTCTGTCAGATGTTGAATAGAGTGTGTAAAGATAGGAACATGTTTGTATATCTCGCTCGAAACGATAAATTAAACCTTAGATAGTGCTGATACCAATTATTGATCGAAATATACTTGGTGCTACGATATCACTTATTTGGGCAACTGTATTCATCTTGATTACTCCTGTTTAATTTGTCTGACTTCCCTCACTGTTTCTGTTTGTGTCTCACTTACTCAGAGAGTAATCCAGCTTGCTCTCACAAAAACCTTCTCCTATTCATTTCACTACACTAAACAAGCTAACTGCACTTTTTAAAAATACACCAAAAACTTTTTTTTCTGTCATTCTTTCAACTTTGGGGGAGATACGTGTTTGCAGACAGCTTTGCCTTTTGTAATCTTCATGCACATAGAACAACACGGCTATATAAAAAGATTAAGTAGCAAAATATGGTGATAATAATAAAAAACCTGGCAATAATGGGATACAGTGAAAAAATAGTTTCATATTCTTCCATTACATTTCGGGAAAGCAGTTAGTAAGGGATTTTAGCTGATAAAAAATATACTTAGCAAAATATACATAATTAATATAAAGACCATATAAGGAGGAACGTTTTATTGTTCCTGCTCATGTGGTGTGTATATTCAAGGATTTATAGTGTCAGGCAAGTGAGGAAAAAAGATATAGTATGCTCACTTTTTTTCCTATTCTACTTTCCTCTTCCCTCTCTTAAGGGGAGATGGGCCGTTGTTATGGTCCCCCTTCTTCCTCATGTTTAGCCCTATTGGTTTTCAGATTTTAAGACGTTCGGCCCATTAGTTTGGCGATTTTAAGACCTTCCGCCCCACTTCCTTGTCAGTATTAGGACCTTTCGTGCTATTTAGGTGTCGATATTTTTCCTGGCGAACGAGAGTGAGCCTGTAATTTTGGAAGAACCGGCCTTCGATCGGACATTTTTTTACCCAAAAATTTACAAATTAATCTAGAAGGGGGATCTAATGGATGTTATTTAATCTTGATGGAGATCTAGCGAGGAAACGAGAAAAATAATAAATATATGAACAAAATCGACCAAAGAGTGAACCATCCCCCCATAATATCTTGTCTATGGACGCTTTCCTCTTGTCTACACTAATATCTTTCTTCTAGTCCTGCCTTCTTCTCCGTCTTTCGTGTTCTGTGTCTTGCCTCTCACATGCTTTCTGGCTTCCTCTTCCTTTCCTACTCTTGTATTCCGTCTCTCCTCGTCTTCCTTTCCTTCTCCCCTGTTTTCTGTGTTTTTCCTGTCATTTGTCCTCTTCGTTTTTACTATCTATATATTATGTTCTGTCCTATTATACTTTCACTCATCCTCTTACCTTCCTTCCTTACTATGTTCTGTTTTCCTGTCCTGTCTCCTCTTTGCTTTTACTATCTATATAATTATGTTCTATTATATATGCTTTCTTTCTCCTTCTTACCTTCCTTCTCTCCTCTGTTGTTTTCCTGTAATGTGTCCTCTTTGTTATTTTATCTATTTGTTCAATCGTGTATGCTTTCTTTCTCCCTGTTCCCTTTATTTTCTCTTCTGTTCTATGTGTTCCTATTATCTGTTCTCTTTGCCGTTGTTTATCACTCTATTAACCTTTTCTTGCCTCATTTCTCTTGTCCTCGTTTTGCTTATCATATACGTATATTCTCTCGTCATTTTTGTTTTACTCTTCTCCCTTGTATCGTCACTAAGTGTATGTTTTTATCCTTTCTTTTGTTTTATACTACTCTCCCCTATCCTCCTCTACTCTCTTCTTATTCCGCATTTTATCTCCTTCGCCTCCTTCTCTTCTCTTCTCCTCTATTCTTCCTCTCCTCTTCTCTTTTCTCTCATTCCTCCTCTTCCTCCTTATCTTCTCCCTCTCTTGTGCTTCCGCCATTCTCCTTCTCTTCTTCACCTTTCTTTTCTCTCCTCTTCCTCCTCATATTTTCCTCTTCCTTCCTCTCTACCTCCTGCTCTCCTTCCCCACCACCTCCTCCTTTTTCAAGCAATAACAAGCGAATTTTATGTACCCTTCCTCTCGAATTGCCCGGCCGGATATATATACACCAAAAGAAGGGAGGGAATGAAGAAGCCGGAGGAGAATGTCACCAGGAATAGCCGGATAAAACCGAATACAAAAAAAGGGAATAAGAAGATAAACGAAAAGGAGTATGAAGAAGAATATTAGAAACGAAGCAACATAAGAGGGCAACAAAAGAAGAATATTACCAAAAACAGGCACACAAAAAAGCGAATACAAAGTATAAGAACAAAGGCATAAAAACATATATTATGTAAAACAATATGAAACATAAGAATGCTACTGGGGATAGCCAAATGAAAACAAAAATATAACGGGAATAAGAAAATACACGAAGCAGGAAAAGAAGAAACACGAGCAAGTTTCCTTGAAGAGACGAAATAAAAGAAAAACAAAAACAAAGGAATAAGATAATAAATGAAAACAAAAATGATTAAGAGGGAGACTATTAATGGAAAGAGCCCCACCCAAAAACAAAATAAATAATAAAATACGAAAATAAGAAAATACGAAATAATTATAATATACAAAGTAATAATAAACTGAAGGAAGCTGGGTAAAGTGTAAAAAACATAATAATGAAGAGCGATTAGAGGAAAAAACTGCCGGTATATACAAATGGACTTACAGGCTCCGTGGATTTTCTGTCTTGTTTTTGCTGCGTTCTTTCTGTAGATTCAGTTGCAGTTTATTTTTGGCCAAGCGTCGTGCGTCGTGCTTTTGAGGCAAGTCAATGCATTTCAGTTTCCATGTTATTTTACAGTATATGCAAACTTTCTTAATTTCTCACTTTCCCTCTTTTTTCGACTTTCTATTATTTGTGGTTTGATAATTATACAAGAATCAAGTCCTGATATGTTCGTTAGCATAGTTTGATTTGTATGGTTAGTGCAAATATGTAAACACCCACACGCACACACACACACACACAGATACGCACTCATCCTCTCTCATATATACACACACCCACACCCACACCCACACACACACACACACACACACATTCTCTCACACACAAATGCACGCATACGCACACACTAACCCTAGCATATGCACCCACAAAAAGATCGAACCGCCCCGGAAGATTAAGAGCCGAGTTTCTGAAGCGCAAGCAATCCGAACCGCCCCCCAAAAAAAACTACGGGCAAAGGGTTCGGAAAAATTGGTCCTGATGATGCCTGCAAGCGAGGGACGGGAAGCAGAGTATATCCATGCACGCACGGAGATTCTGTTCGGATATGTATAAAAGGAAGAACTCGGACATTTTCGGATTTCTAGCTTCATTATGAGACGGTGAAGGTGTATGTTTTAGGGAGGTATGCATGTGTTTTCGGGAGGTGGATACATTTTCGTGAGGTATTTTTCGTGAGGTTTTATATATATACTGTATATATATATATATATATATATATATATATATATATATATATATATATATATATATATATATATATATATATGTTTAGTGTGTCAGCCATCGTGTGATGCTATTTTATATTTTGTTGTAAGTGTGAATGACTTTTCCTAATGTAGCTGAACATTTTGAAAACAGTATTTACAGGTTGAGTCAATGAAAGTTTATTCCACTTAAACGGTGCCTATTCTTTCTTTAGAACACTCATCTATGATTTGAACACGAAAACTACTATCTATGATCAGAATGTTAATGACACTATTTAACAAGAGTAATAACAGTACTATTCTGATTGAACAAATAAGGCTACAATGCGACTAAGAGCTATATTCTAAAACTTATGGTAAAGGCGTTGTCTACACCAAGCCTAACACAAATTATAACACTGAGTTTTGATTTATGAAAGACATTTTGATATCACAGTTTCACAAAGGTTACAGCTCCTTACTTCGCACACCAATGCGTCGGTTTTGAGTATGGTAAGGGATAAAAATATGATCTTAAAAGCTATTGTGTACGAACAATTTTGAGGATGAATTACAGTGGTTCATGCAATCGACGAAATATGTGTACTACAATGGGATCTATTATTCCATTATTTTGACGTTCAACAATGCATTATCGTGAGCGTTGTAATCAACAATCTTGCAAGATATTTATCAAACTAAGCACAAGAAGCACAACTCTCCTAAGTTATATTATGGCCCGAAGAGTTTCCCAGATTTAGCGAGATTTAGAAGTTAAAAAGGCCCATTTGAGACCTTGGATTCGGTTGTCCAGTTGTCCAGCATAAACATAAAACACCCAACTAGACGGGAAAGTAGGTATCAACGACCACAACAAAAACAGAAACAATTTATATATTTTAGGGTAGATTATGCTAATATAGGTGTAACTTGTTAGGCTAAGTTAGTCAAGGATTGGTTTGGTTAAGTTAAGTTAGGAGACAAGCCATTTGAGTTTTCGGATGTTTTGCTCTGTGGCTGTTTTGATTGGGGCCGCTTAGGAGTGTGGCTGTTTTGACTTGAAACCGGGGAGGGAATATCCTGGAACTGATGGGTGTTTTCTGACTAACATTTTCAAGAGATATATATTTTTTTTTAGCCTGGTGCCGATTCTGGCTCTCACTCTTCACTCACACACACACACACACACACACACACACACACACACACATACACTTACTTCAGTAACCGGATTTATGTACGTTCGTCATCAATTACAGGTACAAACATAAATATTAGAGCAAATTGATTCACCTGCGTTCCTGACTTATATATTTTTATCCAATCACAAGTCGAGTACTGGCTAAGTAAATCATCGGAAAAATGTCTGTGCAACTCTAACTTCTGGGTGTTTTCAGACAGACACACACGCATCGGTGCTTCTCTTCGTTCTGGAAATGAAATGGAGATAATTTAGCTTCTCTTTTTTGTTAGTTCATACAAATGTTGTCAGTAACCTCCGAGTTCGCTCCTTGCCATCAGTACGAGAGACTCGCTTTCTGCCACGGGGACATCCAGCCAGAGGCACAGGTATTTTCAAGTATTATTTTATACATTATCCGGAGGAGACCGGAATTGCATTTCTACACACACACACAATATATATATATATATATATATATATATATATATATATATATATATATATATATTACACACAATCGATTATTTTGACCTTCGAGTTCTGAAGCATCTAGGCTATAATAAAACATTGTATTGTCTCCTTTGCGTTCGCTACTAATTTATGCTCTCGGCTCTACATTTATACTACAGTACATACAATTGCACCGACAATAGCAACCGAGCTATTCTAACCTATCTAACTTGTTCAAACCATTATCATACCTATGTCAATGTAACCAATTATCAAAATATATAACACACAAACAAATATCTAACATTTTGTAACCAGTCTATATCGTATAATGTATGTAATTTATTTAAATACGAGCTTAATATTATTATCGTCGTTCGTAAGCTGGGATTATATAAAATCTTCAATAGTTAATACAATTATTCGTGATACCTTCTTTCACCTTTTGGCTATACAAGAACAACTTCTTAATGTGAATAACACGTATAATGCAAACTAAAGCAAGAACAAAATATATTTCATGAAAATAGTTAAAAGGAGAACATACAATGGTATAATGTTACTCATTTGAAGGTGTATTTATGGTAATATGGTACCCATTTACCCCCTTCCGTACCGGCAACATCGTTTAACTTTTATTCTAGCTATATTTAGACGATGTTGTGCAGTTTAAGAAGGATCTGTGTCGTAAAAGGGGTTGAGTGAGATAGTTCGAAGCCTGTTAATTGCCAGAGGCCCTTTTTAAACTGAATAATGTCGTCTAAAAGTAGCAAGGATAAAGTTAAAATATCATCACCGGTACAGAAGGGATTAATGGTGTATTTGGGGTAATAAACCTGTTATATAAATGGACAGAAAGGCAAAGCACCATCATATACCCCAAAGATTATATATACCTATTCCTACTCTGTTCCTGCCTTTGATCCTTGACAGTGTAGCGGGAGAACACACACGGACGATAACGAGTTGGAAAACTACCGAAACATCTTCCGTATATGAATAGGGAAGAGAGAAGTGGGGAAGGGGAGGGTGTGGGTATGATTAAATGGGGGATTGGGCCAGTTTTCTGGTCCCCCTTCTCCCTCGTGTTTAAATCCATTGCTATTTAGATTTTAAGATGTTCGGTTAGTTTGGCAATTTTGAGACCTTTCACCTCATTGCTTTGTCAATATGAAGACCTTTCGTGATATTTAGGTGTCGATTTTATTCCTGGTGAGCGATAACAAGTCTGTAATTTTAGAAGGAACCGAAAAATGTACAAATTTATCTTGGAAGGGGGTCTAGGGGGTATTTGTTTAAGCTTGATGGAGGTCTAGGGAGGCAACTAAAAAATACATTAATATATACTGTACTTTATATACATAATTAATATATACTGTACTATATATACATAATTAATATATACTGTACTGTATATACATAATTAATATGTACTGTACTGTATATACACAATTAATATATACTGTACTGTATATACACAATTAATATATACTGTACTGTATATACATAATTAATATGTACTGTATATACATAATTAATATATACTGTACTGTATATACATAATTAATATGTACTGTATATACATAATTAATATATACTGTACTTTATATACATAATTAATATATACTGTACTTTATATACATAATTAATATATACTGTACTTTATATACATAATTAATATATACTGTACTGTATATACATAATTAATATTTGTGTGACATGCCCCAGCCAGGGTTCATTATAAAATATTTCAAATTATAAAACCAAGAACAAAACAAGCCCCCTTAAACGCAGAAGAGGATGCTACTATAGTCTATTCGCTGTAAGTAGGCGAGAACTCATTACCTCTATCCTCTGTAACTCAAAAAGGGCAAGTTGGCTGTAAATTTCCTCATCTATTCCTTGACTGACTCTTCCCAAATGGTAAAAATATTTGCTCGATTACTCTAGTCATGTTTGAGTTACAGAGGTTAGCGGTCATGATTTATCGTCTACTTACAGCTAATAGACTTATAGGACGTGGTGGACAAGGAAGCGAGAGAAGATTAAGGGGGGTGACCTGCTTTTTGTTATTTCTGTCCTTTTCTCTCTTTCTCTGGCTTGTATCCATTCGGCCCCATTCAGAAAACTATTTTAAGACGTGTATCCCCATCTAGGTGTCGATTTCTTCCTGGCGAGCGATAGCGAGTCAGCATTACATGAAGAAATCCGGCTTCGCCGGAGAAATTTTTCTATCGAAAAATGTACAAATTTAGCCTGCTGTCAAACAAAAATAAAAAATATGCTGGCTCGCTACCGCTCACCAGTAAAAAGTTGACACCTGGATGGGGATAAACGTCTTAAAACAGTAGGCTGAATGGGGCCAAATGGATACAAGCCAGAGAAAGATAGAAAGGGACAGAACAAAAACAGGTCACCCCCCTTAACACCAAGGATCCCCCTAGGCGCTGCGACAGAGGGGTAACAAAAATCCCTATGGTGTGGAGCTGGAAGTTTGTTTACGGCGGCCACATGGATAGGTAGAAAGATGCGCTAGTAGACAAATATAGAGATAATTATTCAGGCATATTCTATTTTTATTAATTTCACTCCAACACCATACACTACCCAGATAAATTAATGAAAGTAAACATGTGATCTACCGGGATTCGAACCTGGGTTATCACATACATATTTTAAACAATCTAACTATTACACCATCAATGTAGTTATATAAGTATATAAATATATACATATATAAGTATATATATATATATATATATATATATATATATATATATATATATATATATATATATATACACAAAAACAAAAATAAAGATAAGGGCATAATTATAGAGAAACAAAGACAGTCAGAGTCTCAGGCAGAATGAGTTAATCAAATTTGTCCTAAACAGCTGATTTTCCGATTTTCATTGGAAAACTAGATTAAACAGATATGTCTTTGTTTAATAATGCATATGTTTAAATTAATAGGATATAATATACCTATATGAACTGTTGTATAGCTTAGTAATAAAGAAGGCAAGTTACTGTACAACCAGCTGTTATATAAAACCGGCTAAAGTACAATATATAAACTAGATAGATATAGAAACAAAAGTAGAAACAGACAAACAAGTCGTTAAAAAGTAGAGATACACAAATAGATAAGGAGATCAAAATATTGAAATACATATGTACTTAGATAAATACCGATACAAACAGACCAAATGGAGAAAACGAATACACCGTAAAACATGACACAAGCAAATGATAGAGGTACACTTACACCACGATTTCCCTAGAGAGAGAGAGAGAGAGAGAGAGAGAGAGAGAGAGAGAGAGAGAGAGAGAGAGAGAGAGAGAGAGAGAGAGAGAGAGAGAGAGAGAGAGAGAGAGAGAGAGAGAGAGAGAGAGAGAGAGAGAGAGAGAGAGAGAGAGAGAGAGAGAGAGAGAGAGAGAGAGAGAGAGACCCCTACACCTAAAATATATAACTGCATGGAGTCATAGGTGGCAGGTAAAGATCGCTTCCGAAAAGACCCAAACAATGGTAATAACCCGCTCACCAAATGATGCCATTTTACTCAATGGAAAACTAAAACTTGGAATAGAGGACCTAATGATCAACAACAACCTCAGCATCCTTGGAGTACAGTTTGACAGCAAGCTCACCTTTGAAAACCACATTAAGGAGTTAGCTCATAAAGCGTCACTTAAAGTAACAGCTCTCCGGCGCATCAAACATCTTCTAGATGCTGAAGGTTTGAAAACGCTTTACAAAGCCCAGGTTTGATCACACCTTGAGTACACTCCCCTAACATGGATGTCAAGCCCACGAAGCCACCTCTCTATACTTGATAAAGTTCAGAGGAGAGCCGAAAGACTCATTACCTCAGTTTGTCAAAGGGAAGAGAGAGTAACGGAATTAGACACCCTGGAACATCGTCGTCAGGTAGCGTCACTAACCGTACTTCATAACGCACAAGTACAACAAACTCCTCATTTAGTAGAACTAAGGCTTCCATGGAGACAGTCAAGCCGAAGCACGAGGTCGGTGCTATCCAATAGCTGTCTGCTGGAAGTCCCTAGATCTCACACCAGTACACACCAACGTTCTTTCCAAGCTGCAACCTCAAGATTGTGGAACCTTATGACAAATATTATAGATGTCAGAACTCTAAATACCAATCAAATGAAGATTGCAGCTAATGTCTGGTGTAGACAAATAACATAAATTTCATATAAGGGATAGACAAATTAACTCAAGTGTTCCTATTACAAAAATAAAAAAAAATAAAAAAATAATAAAAAAATAAAATAAAAATATAAAAATAAAAATAATAATAATAATAAAAATATATATATACAGTTTATACTGTATACAGTATGTGTATATAATTATGTGTGTATGTATAAATGTAAAATATAAATAATATATTGAATGATATACTACCAATATATATCTAATAAATATATTCATAATATATACTATAATGAAACATAATCAAGACAAATGTATCCTAGTTGAAAGAGGTTGAGCTTTAAGATAGACATCAACAGAAATGTTGTCTTTAGCTCAGACAAATGTACTAAAAAATAAATAGCGCACCTCATAATATAATAAGCAATGTTAAAAAAAAAAAAAAAAAAAAAAAAAAAAAAAAAAAAAAAGAGAGAGAGAGCGAGAGAGAGAGAGAGAGAGAGAGAGAACTGAGGGTAAGAGGGGCAGAAAAATTCCCTTTGTAGAGAGGCGGCAGGTTTCATTAATTAAGATGGATAAATAGACGGAGAGGTAGATACATACTTCCATACAGAGAAAACGATCCAAGTAGAGACATACATTGGAATATTGATAGAAGGGGAGATGAAGAGGTAAATAGAGAGATTAATAAACATAGAAACAGATAAGAAATTATGATAGAAAAACAAACAAACAGATAGCCAAACATGCATATATAATACATAGGGAAGCAGAGATAAACTTTTACGAATATGCATTAACGATAAGTAGGTAGTATTAAAACAGGGACATAATACAAAATGAGTAATATTTATTCGAATATTGGACCCATAAGCAAAGAAAAAGGTAGATAGATAGATAGTTAGATAGGAGGGGAGGTTACTTATAAATAAGTCTCCAGTTGCAAGCAAGCATAGAACCCAAAATAACCCAAGGCAGAGATTCGGGGCAAGCACAGCCATTCCAGAGGTTGGATTTGGCACACTGTTGTCCTGCAGCTACCATGATGGTGAAATGGACTAAATAGGATGAACGATGGCACACACTTATGTCATCCCCCCTTTAGTCGCCTCTTATGACACGCAGTAGACACGTGGGCATTTTCTAATTGTTCCTCTACAACCCCCTGGGGGAGAGAGGTGTAAAATATCCCTCAGAAGCGCTAAAAGGATTTTAGTTAATTAAGTTAAATGAAATAGTTATATGAGTACCCAAGGATACATAGAGAGACATGTAGTTGGACAGAACTAGGAATATAGGGGTATATACAAAAAAGATAGATGTAGTTATATGATTATTTAAACAAAGAGGCCAATTAATGAAGTGATCGAATACAAACTAATTAACCACCTAAGAACAGGAATAAGTTAAACTGTGAGGAATACTTACACCAGGAAGATCCCCCTAGGCGAAAACGAAGAGGGAGAGGGAGGAGATAAACCCTCTCAATATGCGTTGGATTATATTTGATTTTTGTTTATTTGATTATGCTAAATTAAGCTTGATATTCATAAAGAGAAATAGGTATAACGCATGCTGACAAACATACATAAGATACACAAAGGGATTGAACAAAATATAATATAAATAAATAATATATAGTATTACAGTATATATATATATATATATATATATATACAGTATATATATATATATATATATATATATATATATATATATATATATATATATATATATATATATATCATTACAGACAGGGGTAAACCGAGTTAAATAGCCACATACATCTAAACACAAAGAGAGAGAACTACCGAACGAAGTAAGATAACGGTAAGCATATATTTTTGTTTTTTTGTTGTTGTTTTCTATATTCCAACTACTCCCTCTCGGGCATAGGCTGAGAGCCTGTACATTCCACCGCTCAACACGGTGAAGCCCGTGAGGTCTTGTTCCAGTCTGGGGAGTGAGACATGCGAAGCATCCATCGTGGCTCGAAGCAGCTCCATCTCTGAAGCGGCTGGTTGCCCCGCCCAAGTGCTTCACCGTCTCACCCTCCAGACTCAGACCCTCACTCTCAGAACGCCACCTATTGAGCAGTGAACTCACTAGGCATTGTCCCCCTGTAACATATTTAGAATATGGGAATATTCATACAGTGTTATTTAATCAGGGAACAATGAGGGTATTTTTTTTGGCATTTCGGTGGGCTTTGTGGTAATGCACTGACACTAGGTACAGCACAAATTCAATCCCAATAATATCTTCCCATTGACATATCGGGACTTGAACCCGGGTCCATTGGATCACCAATCCAGTGGCATGACCACTCCACCACAGCTCCCATAAAAACAAGAAACAAGCCAATAATAATCAAAACACGCAGTTACACCAAGATTGCCCACCTCTAGGCGAAAACGGAAAACGAAGAGGGAGAGTGAGAGTGAGAGGGGCAGAAAAATCCCTTTGAAGAGGCGCTGGAAGTTTCTTTAGTTAAGCCCAAACTTTCCCGAACAAGTTAGTCCAATTTGTGGCCGCGCCGTCAGAGAGGGAGGATAATGACAGCGCCCTAATGATGCCACAAATTGAAGACTCCCTCGCACAATTTTTGCTCTAGGTAAAAGGATATATAGTATGGGCACGTAATGAGGTCTCCTTTATAACTTAGCGTATATAAATTTGAATATATATATATATATATATATACAGTACATACAGTATATATATATATACGCGTAGATTTGTGTGTGTGTGTGTGTGTGTGTGTGTGTGTGTGTGTGTGTGTGTGTTTGTAAAATCGTGGAATAACTTAAGGAAGTATGTATGCCAGGAATGAAATTCAAATATTGAACCTGGATAAGAAAAGTATGGTATTAAAATTACATATCCTTTTTCCGTCTGCTGTCTCCATATCAAAATAAAGAAAGGGTACTGTACATACTGTATATGTTTATCTCGAAACTTTATGATGTAATTAATTAACAACCTATTTTTGACATACCTTTATCAATTATTATCCCAAAGTTAAAGTTAGTGTACCGGCATATGGCTAACGCATGTATTATTATTACTTATAAGAGTAACCAATCTAAGTACACCAAAAGCAATAGTAGCACACGGTTATCCCAAAGCGTAAACACTAGGTTGGCCAATAGTAATAAATCCAAGTCAGTTGCTATTGGTGCAAACGTTTGTCCTATTTACATGTTCAATCTTATAATCATGTCCAATGATATGCTTTGCAAATGAAATCTAGGAATGCCCAATAGGTTATGAAACAACATCCGACTTTCGAACGAAGTCTTTGTGTGTATATTTTGCAATTGTTTGTTTATCTTCCTAGAAAATAATTATTCACCATATTTTTACTTTTCGAAAATCTGATTTTACGTAGGTGTTTATTTAAATTGCTGGTCTAATCATACAATTCCGATAAGCATACGATGTCCCATGTACACATTTAGCTCCTCAGAGCTCTCCCAGTGTATACCACCTCCTCTACGTAGGGTACGTGGTACCCGTCTTGCAACACAATCCCACCCCTACTGTGTGCAACTCTCCAACCCAAGAGTGAAACGTTACTCTCAGACTTGCATCTATTCAACAGGTGAGCTCTAGAAATCTCTCCCAGAATCAGTCTTTCCCTCCTCCTAAAACTTAAATTGCTTCAAACTCCGTGTGTCAAGGCAATTTAGCTCGAACGTCCCTTGATTTTGGCCCTGTCATTATTTCAACTATGGGGGAGGCACTCGCTACAGGCAGTTCTGTCTTTTGTCTCCCTCAATCAGATAGAAAAAACAAAAGTGTCGGTAAAAATTATATATATTTCTAACCAGTCAATATGATATATTAGGTGTTGTATTTGTAAAGAATGTATTGTAGTTAAAGGAGGAAGGGTATATTGGTTGATTTACTTATGTAGTAATTATGTTTTTAATTTCTTCCATAGACCTCCACCAAGCTTAACAATATACCCCCAAAGTCTCCCCTGCAAGATAAATGTGTATATTTTTCGGTAGAAAAACGTCACACCAAAGGTCAGTTCCTCCTTATTTACAGGTTTGCAATCGCTCACCGGGAAAAAAATTGACACCTACACGACACAAAAGGTCTAAATATTGACAAAGAATGGGGTGAAATGTCCTATAATTGTCAAATTAATGGGCCGAACGTCCAAAACTGTGAAAACTAATGGGGTTCAAGCATAAGGGAGAAGGAGAGACAGAACAATCAACCGCCTCCCCTTAATAAGCCTCCTGTACTTTGTATTACAATCACAACAACTATACCCTGTTTCATTTCAGCTGACGATAAATTGAATCCCTTAGCAGCTAATTTATCGATACCTAATGGATAAATATAGAACTACTATGTCTTTGCATCATAATAAGACCACGTTTTTATAATTAACACCATTTTTGACAATAATCTTGATCCCTGACCTCTCTCTAACTCAAAAAGGCCTAGAGCAAACTGACTGTAAATATCCACAGATATGCCCTGGTGGACTCTTCCCAAATTATAGAAACGTCGGCCCGATTGCTTTCATTCATTTCATTAACTTATAAGATTATTTTAATGGTAAAACTTCCCACTAACTTTTAATGACAGGAATACATATTATATGCTCCCCTTATTTTGTTAATTTCCTCCCTAGACCTCCATCAAACTTAATAAACACCCGCCCAAGATATATTTTTACATTTTTCGATAGAAAAATATCCCAGCTGAAGGCCGGTTCCTCATAAATACAGGCTGGCTACCACTTGCAAGTGAGAAAATCGACACCTAAATGGCACAAAAAGTCTTGTTATTGACAAAGAAATGGGATGAAAGGTCTTAAAATCTGAAAACTAATGGGCCGAACGTCTTAAAATCTAAAAACACATGGGGCTAATCATGAGGGAGAAGGGGGTCCAGAAAAAACGAACCATCTCCCCATAAATGAAGCTGACGGACTCTGGCAAGTTACAGAAATGACGTTATGGCAAATTATTGGTAGAACAATGATAATAAGTGAATTACAAATTGTAAACCTACTAGTGTCTCCCTCGCAAATTAAGGATCTGAACCCGAACTACCGTGATTAGAACTTCATAGCTCTAAAAATCGGCACCTAAATATGTGGAAAGGTTTCTAAATCGCCAAATTAATGGGGCAAACGTCTTATAATCTCATAGCTAATGGGGCAAAGCATTACGGAGAAGGGGGTCCAGAAAGAAAAACAAAATACTTCCATTTACTATACAGGCAAACCAGATACCTTACAATACACAAACCTATCTCTTATACACCACATTTCAAGGCTGATAACTTTTCTAGGGCGGAGGTAGGTCAGGTTACGCATTTTTCACACCCGTTTTCTTTGGTGGCAATGTTTTTGAGGGGGAACGGTGGGAACTTGAACTGACTCCCAACAAAAACTGCAGAACATTTATATTTTCGTTTTCCTGTTCCTACGCGAGATCCGCAAGAGTATAAATATATATGCCAGGTTCAATGACGAAATCGCTTTTACAAAACGAGTTGAGAGCAAAACATATAATTAATCAAATTGTAACTAACATAACTTTGCCTACCATTGTTGAAATTTCCCAATATTTAACATAACTTATCATAGTTTAACCAAGCCTAACTTAACCTAAACCTGCCCAAAATATAATGGTTTAACTTAAATTATTAGCTTAGATGTCTAATTTGTTATCAGATTTGGTTAAATTATATTAGGTTATGTTAGATTTACTTGATTTTGGCTAAGATTATGGTAAGTTAAGGTAGACTAGGATACGTTATAACAATTATTTACGATTGTTTGTAAATAATCTCGCAATATCGACCAAAACATGTTGCCGTTTGCGTTTTTGTTTTTTGTTTTAGCCTACCAAACACTTCGGACGTCTTTTCATAGTACACCCACAACATAGTATTGTGTTGCTCAACCTGATATACTAGAATATAACATAGGCCAACAAATCTTAAAGCATAACAGAGAACTTAATATATCAAAATAGTATAAAACATCATACCATAGTACAAAATAGTGTAAACCAATACTACGAAACCTAGTATATATTGACCGAACACTGCAGCAAAAAAATAAAATAAAGAAAGAAAGAAAAACAAAATATATTATATATAACATACATACCATACAAAACCCAATTTAAACATATATAAGCTACTTCATTACCTATTCAAGGATATTAATTAATAACTCCAACCTGGACATCATTGATATAATTGTCGATTGTACAGTCAGAGGCCAAAGTTTTCTCCCACCTCTGCTCTAAATTCAATTAAAGACACGGCTATTGAATCTTTGAGCACTTGAAGAACTGCATGCAAAAAGTAGGGATGAGAGAGAAAGTTGAAAGGTTTTAGTTGTGCAGACATACAAGATTTAAATAAACTTGGATTTGACTCTACCCAAAACACAGGCGGAAAGAATATGTGGAATTTGACTGTGCATTACTTGTGATACAATCCCAATAAATGAACCACAATTCCAAATATGATACTGTGAAATGTAAGCTCAAAGTACCTCTCAAGAATGTAATATTTGAAGGCATTAAGATTAGTTATGGATAGTTTTTGCTAAATTTCTCCATAAATCGTATGTATTAACCACGGAAAATGTAAATTATTGAACTCTTAATGGCTGACGATATTGATGATGATTTTGATGTATTGATTATGAGTGTGTATTATAACATATATGTGGGCACGTTTTATTGTAAAATATACCGAAATTCTTGTTTATAATCTCTGTAATTTTAAGCTAATGTAACTTTTGCTCTGTTTGCCATTATTTAATAATCCATGACGAATACTTAGCATTTCAAGTTGCAAAAATGTCCAGTAAATTTCGGCAAACTGATAATTTGGCTGTGCGTGTACTGATTGCGTCAATGTTTCTTTGGTGTACTGAAATTTTTACATGGCCCATTGGCTTGTTAACAATATTTGAACATTTCGTTTTCTTCATTGTCTACTGTTACTCAGTTACTCAGTTACTCAGTTACTTGTTCGTCAAGGGGAATCCACGCAATGCGAGCTAATCTCATTATTATCGCGCCTCCTTAATTGGGAATGTATTGCGTGAAATGCATGTTAAGTGTTTTATGTACTGTTGGAATGGCTGTGGATGTGTGTGTAGTCTGTATTTTAGCCAATTGGCGACATCGGAAACGAAGGCTTAGGGTGGATCTGTATGGTACCATTCTCACTATAGACGGTACCGTCTCGCCCGAAGGCTTAGGTAGCCATCAGCTTAGGTGAACCATATGATACCCATCTCGCCTTGTACCATTTTTGCCAACCCCAGATGGGACGTCACAACGTCGTCCACTTATTCCAGGTACCTATTTACAGCTAGGTGAACTGAGGCTAACACATGAAAGGAAACAAGCCCAATTTGTCTCCGCCCGGCCGGGGATTGAACCCCCGACCCCTCGTGTGTGAGACGAGAGCTCTACCTACTAGGCTACGGGCTGTGTAGTGTGTGTGTGTGTTTGGATGGTATTGCTGTGGAGTGTATAAAGAAGGGTGGAGATGTGATAATAGATTGGTTGGTGAGACTTTTCAATGTGTGCTTTGCTGTGTCAATGGTACCAATAGACTGGAAGAGTGCATGTATTGTGCCGTTGTACAAGGGGAAGGGAGATTGGCAGGAGTGTTCAAGTTATAGAGGTATTAGTTTATTGTCAGTGGTTGGAAAGCTGTATGGCAGGGTGTTGATAGAGAGGATAATAAAGTGTACGGAAGTTGCAATAGGAGAAGAACAGTGCGGTTTTAGGAGGGGAAGAGGGTGCGTGGATCAGATGTTTGCAGTAAGACAGTTATGTGAGAAGTATTTAGAGAAGCATGAGGAGATATTTTGGGCATTTATGGACTTGGAAAAAGCGTATGATCGTGTGGACCGTGAAGCAATGTGGAAGGTGTTAAGGATTTATGAAATAGGAGGAAATTTGTTAGAAGCAGTTAAGAGTTTTTATGAAGGGAGCAGAGCATGTGTGAGAGTAGGAAATGGTGAGTTGAGTGAATGGTTTGAGGTAAAGGTAGGTTTGCGACAGGGTTGTGTAATGTCACCATGGCTGTTTAATATGTTTATGGATGGTGTGGTGAGGGAGGTGAAAAGGAGAACTATGGGAAGAGGATTGGGTTTAGTAGGGAAGAATGGTAGAGATTGGGAGTTGAATCAGTTGCTGTTCGCTGATGACACAGCATTGGTGGCGGATTCTGATGAGAAACTGCAGCGGGTAGTCAAAGAGTTTGGTGTGGTTTGTGGAAGGAGGAAACTGAAGGTGAACGTCAATAAAAGTAAAGTAATGGTGTGTAATAGGGGAGAGCATAGGGTGAATCTAGATGTGAGGCTGGATGGCGAAATATTGGAACAAGTAGAGTGTTTTAAATATCTAGGAGGAACGATGAGCAGGAGTGGAGGTATGGAAGTGGAGGTAAAACAGAGAGTGTGTGAAGGAAGGAAGGTTTTCAGAGTAATGGGAAGTATGTGGAAGACGAGAAATCTCGGAGTGAAAGTAAAAAGTGCACTGTATCAAGGAATTGTTGTGCCAACAGTGATGTATGGGGCTGAGACATGGGCTCTGAAGAAAAAGGAGAAAAGAGGGCTGGATGTGATGGAGATGAGCTGCTTGAGGAGTATGTGTGGAGTTACTCGTAGAGACAGATTGAGGAATGAAGAGATACGTAGGAGAGTGGGGCAGCAGGAACATTTGTCAGCCAGAGTGGACAGAAGGGTGCTGAGCTGGTATGGTCATGTTGAACGAATGGGAGATGAAAGGCTTACAAAGAGAATATGTGAGTCAGGTACAAGGGGAGATAGAAGGGCAGGAAGACCCCCATTGAGATGGAGAGACTGTGTAAGAAAGGCTTTGGATGATAGAGGAATGACTATAGATCAGGCAGGGGAAGTGGTGGAGGACAGGAGTGACTGGAGAATGCTTGTGAATAGTTGAGTGAACACGTGGTCATTTGGAGTAAGGGGTCTGGCGCAAGTTGGACTAGAGAATAGTCCATCAGGTGCCTGGCCCGGGGAGACGATTAATATGAAGGGTGCGCCTGGAAGTGTGGTGGGAGGGCTTGTGGCTTTGGCTCCGCTGCATGTCTGCCTGCCGAGATCGGAACCTCTCCGGGTGGTCGGGGGCCGGGGGAGTGCTGGAGCGACCTTGGTGACCCTGGTCTCTGGGTCTTCTCCTGGGTGACCTGGATGTGTGTGAGTTTGTGCTTTTTATCTGTGTTTATTTGTTGTTTTATGTTGTTTTTGTGTTTTCCCTGTTCTTGCTCTGTCTTGAGTCGGCTACCCCCAAAATGGGGATTGGGCCTGAGCATATAGATAGATAGATAGATAGACCATTTTTGCCAACCCCAGATGGGACGTCACAACGTCGTCCACTTATTCCAGGTACCTATTTACAGCTAGGTGAACTGAGGCTAACACATGAAAGGAGACAAGCCCAATTTGTCTCCGCCCGGCCGGGGATTGAAACCCCGACCCCTCGTGTGTGAGACGAGAGCTCTACCTACTAGGCTACGGGCTGTGTAGTGTGTGTGTGTGTGTCGTAAGTTTTGTCGTTGATCTTAACATTTATGATCAATGCGTATCTATTACTGGTCGGCAACTCTTCTAGGGGAGACAACCTTATACAAATCCGGGTGGATGGGACTCGTCAGCCTTGGTTGGCAACCTGTCTAGGGGAGTAAACCTGATACAAATCCGTACTGTTTACCTAAGGATAAAGCAGGTTAGTGGATGGATTAGCCGAACACCACTGTAGAAAAATAGTGCTAACAAGATACACAGAGGGCCTCGGAGTTGAACGGATACTAAATTGAGTGGTCAATCCTGTAAGTCCTTCACTAAACTGGCTCGGGTTGTCCCTCTCACAGGGAATAGGTCCGCTTGGGGGCATTCTGTGTATGGCCACCCTCGTAAGGGGAGTAAGGCGTCCGGCAATAGTTAGATAGATAGAATAACTATATCCAACTCCTACAGATATTCATCTTTTTTATTGCTCTAATATACAGTATATTGACTGATTTATAAATTCAAATTACAAAAACAGAAATGAACAAACGAAATTACCCACTTAATGTATGGAAATTTAGAGTTATCCAAAGCAATTATTTCGATAGTTATTTTGCGGTATCAAACACATGAATTCCTGTGATAAGCTATTCAACAGCAGGACAAATATTTATACACCGAACTATGATAAAAAAAATGCACCGATAAATATAGATGTAAACCACATATATTTGTATTTGACAGTGATATATCAAATGTCTATATTGTATATGATGAATTCATTCGATTATCGTCGAAATTAGGATATCAGGAAAGTAACTTATGTTGCATTCCATTTCCCCATAATTTTTTTCTGACATCGTGTGTATCATATTAAGCATACAACCCCAGCTTCTCTCTCTCTCTCTCTATTCCCACTGTAGTCATGCCTGTTCTCATTTACATTTCTACAGTACTTCATCATCATACTATGTTACCGTATTCACCTATTCCCCATTTCACACTAACTCTCACACTTTCCTACCTCCCCCCCCCTCTCTCTCTCTCTCTCTCTCTCACTCTCTCTCTCTCTCTCTTTTCTCACTTTAATCATGTCTGTTCAAAAATTACAGCTCTACAGTACATCATCATCGTATTAAAATTACCTGTTACCGTCTCCACATATTCTCCATTTTACTCTCTCTCTCTCTCTCTCTCTCTTTACTCCCCCCCCCCCCCCCTCCGGCCATTGATGATCAAAGTGTCCAGTACATGGGCCCTGTGTAAGTAACCCAAGTAATTAGTTTGACATCGTGCACTGACAAGCGTTTTTCAGGTCCCGATATTGCTCCATCACTTTTCTCACCAGCCGTGAAGCGAAATACAGTATATTGCCTGTTATGGGAGAGTTTAGGCAATCCCGGTAGTAGGGTATGTGTTTGAACTTTGATGGTACGTACGGGGGACCTGGTTTTCTTATTTATATATTTATTTATTGTTTTTTTCTGCATATTTTCTATTTTATGTATTTATTTAATTATTTATTTATTTATTTATATATGTTTCCTCGCCTTGGACGATTTTACATATTTTGGCTGACCTTGGACATATTTACCCGGTTTGGGAATAATTTCTCGAAGTTAAATGATAGTAATTTTGTGAGATACTCTTCTAATAATTATGACATTCACATTATCTTGATTTGCCCATATAATCTCTCGTAAACAAGGAGTTAATGTAACGCTTTCGTTTATTGAATATTTTGGTGTTCATTTTTGTATTATGTTCATTGTTACGACTAGGTTTCTTACACTACTAACACTCTTTCTTGGAGCTACGCAAAATGTTCTTGTGGTAGCCAGAAATATTTATTAGAAAGGTATCACGATACTGAGTAATTGAGTCAATATCACTTTCAACTCTTGGTATAAGAGACTATTGTTAATCTGAATAAAATCGTCTAATACTAGGATGAAAATATCGTCTAAAAATACGTCGTCTGGAGGTACTTTGAAAACACTGTAACTCTGGAATAGTTGACCGCCTTTTGATATGTTTATAATATATACACCTTAACAGAAATTGATGCGTATATAATTATACTGTTAGAAATATGATGCAAGATTTTAGTTTGTGTTAATGTTTCATATATTAACTCTACATATGTACAGTTACCGAGACATGAAACCAGGATAAATGAGGTGGATAGCTGGTCATGTTTACCCATCATAGCAGATTAATGCAGAGCTTTAGTGTCAATAAAAGTGGCTTTGTAATCATCAAGCATACAATATTAATAAGCTTACCGTCTAACTATATATTATAAACCTGTGAAAGCATTACACGCCATCACTCATTTATAGAACTTTCCCCAAGTAGCTTTAATAAACTAATGACTGTAATGCCATAATTGCTTGCATGGAAGAGACCCCTCATATATTAATAGATTCATAACAAATAATGTTATGCATAACTAATTATTGGTAACTGCCAGGTAACACCACATGTGATGCTACAACCCAAAAATATCATACTATATTTAATATACAAAAGAATCAAGTAACTACCGTTATTTAATTTGCAATATACAATACCGATTATGGAAGCTTTGAATGCAAATGGAGAGATTATGTTTCAAGTGACTTATAATTAGTTAATTACTGCTACGAGAATTAAGTTTGAATCGACACTGGGCGTTCACTGATGAATACACAGAATGATGGGTGTTGCATATCAACTAATTGAATACGTTACATAATATCACGAATGCTGGCATGGTATGTAATCAGCTCTAAAAAGCTTGCTTCCAAAATGTTATAATTGAATACAATAGTTGTCGCAAAGTCACATGGAAGGTGTCGATTCGTCAGTTTCTAGCTAAACTGAAGATTAACGTTTCCACTGGATTTAAGATTGGTTTAAATTGATGCAATTTCGATATATTTCAATTGGGCAATATTTAATGTCATGAAAACACATTCGATGGAAACTAAATGCATAGCAATATATTACACACATACACACACATTATTATTATTGTCAAGTTCGTTGGCACTGTACCTATAGTTTCATTCAACATAATATACCTTATGTTTAACACGAATAAACAAAAATAGTATTCTTGAAGAAAGGGTTGGTTTTGATTTACAGTGTCAAACTTTTGAGAACACATAATACCTAAACTAACTATTAAACAAGTGCTTCTGATAGCAATAGCTCAAGATAAACTTAGAGAAAACATAATAATGTATATTAGCAGAAATAGTACAACACATAATACACAAAACTACACAAACCCCATTTTCGAGACCCAGCGACTCATTTCGTGACTTAATGTTGATTCTCCCCCCCCCCCCAAAAAAAAAAAATACATTTCTGCTCTCGCCATTTTTAAGTGGGCAAATATATCGGCAGTGAGGAGGTGGATTGGTTCAGCAGCTGTCAAAATACACACACGCACACTCTCATATCCGTTATACAATATATAATTCTAGCTCGACACCCCCATCTCTCTCTCTCTCTCTTTGTATATATATATATATATATATATATATATATATATATATATATATATATATATATATATATATATATATATATATATATATATATATATATATATATATATATATATATATATATATATATATATATATATATCAGTTTTATCTTAATTGTGTATAGTGTATACTGCTATCTACCCTCGTCTCTCTCTCTCTCTCTCTCTACTGTATATGGCACGATAGTACTGAACATTGCCAGCATAATGGGGCAAACGTCTTAAAATCTCATAACTAATGTAACTAATCATGGGGAAGAAGGGGGTCCAGAAAATATAAATAACTCCCCTTGAAGGTCGCGTGTTTTCCCTCTAGTGTACATAAGGCAGAAGTGATGAACGACTTTTGACAATGACTATTTTTAAAGGATCCTTAGAGAGACAAAACATCCTAATTACTTCCGAACTTTTGCAAATCTTGAGAGTTTGTGGTACGTCTTTCATTGTTGGGTTCTCATGTGTGTGTGTGTGTGTGTGTGTGTGTGTGTGTGTGTGTATATTCATAATTTTAGTTTGACAGGAATTGAGTTTTCGGCTCATATTGTCCAGCTTCCTAGACATTATTATCAATGACAAATTACCCATTTCCTTGCTCAAGGGAGATGGTAACCGCCGGATTTGTCTCAGAAAACCTTCATCAACCTGAGCGAGATTTGAACCCCGGTCTGCTGGGTTGCAGGCAGGGACGGTAACACTGAGACAGCTGCGCGGTGTGTGTGTGTGTGTGTGTGTGTGTTACGAATGCCTCTTTCACAATTTAATGATATAACCAATGAAAATCTCAAGATAAGATGTGTCGGTAGTATTAAGATGAAAAGATAAGCGAGGATATGGTATAATGGAACTAAGATAAGCTATTATATCCAAATCAGTAGACAAATACGCCCATATTACATCGATACATAAGCTGCATACTGATTGAACTAAACAAATTATAGAAACATTTAAACATTTAGGATGTAGAGATATTAGGTTGTAAATTAATTAAATAGGTATATACCTGTATATATGTGCATAAAGACAGGTTTATTAGTGAGTATTGTATTTAACAGTTCACAATACTTAAAGAACAATCTTCCACTACCAATATAAGAAGATCAACGTAAGTCTACCAAGTATGAGAATATTACAATTGTTATAAAGTGCTCATAACTGGCTTACATTTAATATTCTAATTATATAAATGTATTGTTGAAACAGAAGAAGAATAGAGAGGGAAAATTCGAGGTCGTCATTAGCAAAACAAAAAGTGAAGTGATTCTATCAAGTGTGGTTGACAACTATAGTCTGATCACTATAATCGGGCCAGAGATTAAAATACAGGTCTCCCTCGATTTACAATTGGGTTATGTTCCTGAAAACCCGATATTAGATAGAACAAAAATATAGCAAACCCTAAAATTAAGGGGGTAAATGTGGATGCATTCTCGGACCAGCCAAAACCCAAACCCAAATACCTAAAAACCTACAATAATATCGTAAATCGGGGCATCGGATAGTGAGGGAGACCTTATATTGCATAGAGCCCTGGTTCAACGAATTATATATAGTTTTACTGGGGAGGTGTGGCAGAGTGGTCTTACCACTGGACTGGTAATCCAATGGACCCAGGTTCGAAAACCAATATGTCAATGGGAAGATATTATTGGGATGGAATTTGTGCTGTACCTAGTATCAGTGCATTACCACAGCACACCGAAATGCCAAAATATACCCTCATTGTTCCCTGATTAATTAGCATTGTATGAATATTCCCATATTCAAAATATGTTACAGGGGGGCGGGGGGGCAATGCCTAGTGAGTTAATTGCTCAATAGGTGGCGTTCTGAGAGTGAGGGTCCGAGTGTGGGGGATAAGACTGTGAAGCGCAGAGGTGAAGCGGCTTCAGAGATGGAGTTGGGTTCGAGCCGGGGTGCTTCGCATGTCTCACTCCCTAGACTGGAACAAGACCTCACGGGCCTCACTGTGTTCAGCGGTGTAGTGTAAAGGCTCTCAGCCTATGCCCGAGAGGGAGTAGTTGGAATATAGAAAACAAAAATAACTCCTTGAAATGTTACATTATATTATGGCTATCATTAGGCGATTGTATGCAGCTAAGGAGGATCAAAGGGATAAAAAGCATCCCAATTAAGGGGAGGAAGACCGTTTTTCTGGACCCCCTTCTCCCTAATGTTTAGCCCCACTAGTTTTGAGATTATAAGACGTTCGGCCCATTAGTTTGGCGATTTTAACACCTGTCGCCCCATTTCGTTGTCAATTGTAAGACCTTTCGCGCCATTTAGGTGTTGATTTATACCTGGCGAGCGATAGCGAGCCTGCAATTTTAAGAGGAACTCGGCCTTCGGCCAGGAAATTTTTCTACCGAAAAATGCACAAATTTATCTTGAAGGGGGTTCTAGGATGTGTTTTTTTAAGCTTGATGGAGGTCTAGGGAGGAAACTAAAAAAATATATGAATACATGAATCAATAGACCAAACAAAATCCAGCCTCCCCTTAAGCAGAATCAAAGTCCAGCCTCCCCTTAAGCAGAAGCAAAGGGGTAAAAAGCATCTCAATTAACCTTGCAGCAGGTCTGTAAACCCGGCGTAAATAAACGTGTTCATATTAATTTTGACTGGCCGAACCGAAGATGTATGCTCGAGTATTAATGAACGTGACTAGAGAGATGTTACAATGACAAATAGAGTAGACGGACAATAGGTTCCTGCGAAGTATTTTTTAATATAAGGCCGGGGGAATAAACAAATATAGCGAGGGAAAAACGGTACCCCATAAGTCCATAAGAAAAAAAAAAACCCCGCTGGGGTATATACATGAGCTAGATATACTATAAGCTAGATATATATATAATTACGAACAAGTCGCTAGATATACAGCATACTATAAGCTAGATATTATATATATAATTACGAACAAGTCGCTAGATATACAGCATACAATAAGCTAGATATACTATAAGCTAGACATACTAAAATCTAGGATATACACAATTAATATGTACACAATAAAGAGTGGGTACATGCATATCTGGGTCAGAAGAAGGACGAATACAATAACGGACAAATCCCTTTGGCCTTAAGGGAGCCACCTCGCCTTTTTTCTCTTTCTCTCCCTCTCTCTTTGGCTTGTATCCATTCGGTCCCATTCAGCCTACTTTTTAAAGACGTTTACCCCCATTCAGGTGTCAATATTTTCCTGGTGAGCGGTAGTGAGCCAGCATATACAGTATATATTTTTGTTTGGACAGCAAGCTAAATTTGTACATTTTTCGATAGAAAATTTTCTCCGGCGAAGCCGGATTTCTCCATACAATGCTGGCTCGCTATCGCTTGCCCGGAAGAAATCGACACCTGGATGGGGATAATCGTCTTAAATCAGTTGGCTGAATGGGGCCGAATGGATACACGCCAGAGAAAGAGAGAAAAAGAGAGAAAGATAAACAAAAGCCGGTGAACCCCCTTAATTAATGTAGCGCCTGGGTTGGTAGAGAGAAGAAAAAGGTTCGCACGTACAGTTGGATTCAAGAGTTCGCCGACAGCCTAGATGAGACACTTGGAATTCAAAGACGAAACACTAAATCTTGACACTCCTCAGTTGCTAGAGTCACCATGGCATTATCAGTCTTTGTTATCGCCCATAAAAGTTCGAGCTTCATGTTCTTTGTTTCCTTCTTGATTTCGTGTCATATATCATCAAGGTTGGAGTAACACTTTTGAATTCGCTCGTACAGGTGCAGACTCCAGTTTAATTTAGAATTCCTGGAGCTGCTTCAAGTTTTTAATTAAAGAACACGTGATCCCCACCCATGAGACTTGGGAATCTATTACTCCTGCTTCTCTTATTCTGCCTCATCTTTTCGACTTCAGCAATATGACGCATTTCTACCCTTGATTCTGGCTTAGATTAGACTATTTTATGCAGATTAAGACGAACCCATTTTTTTTTCAGAGGGTTCATCGATCTCGTATTTACCCCTCTGAGTCTCAGAAGTAAATTATAGGCTAAACAAATCGTCTTAAGGTAACCAGACTATGGTGAAGATTACGTCATGGTGATGAAGGGATTAAACTCCAGTACTAAAGTGTTATATTATTTTTTCTGGAGTTAGGATACGACGATTTAATGAACTTTTGAAGGGACCTGTGAAAGCTAAATATCATAAGGTATTTCAAGTCGTGTTTATCAGACTATTCCAACGCTGAATTATATCGTATACTATTAGTATAAACAGGAACACAATGACGCGATCTTAACATTGATTTTTGAATTATCTCCATACTTTCCTTCTATCATATTAATTAAAAACTTTAATAATCCATTCATGTCTCTCTTTCCCTGATTACTGAATAACATATAATTTGCAGTTACATTTTATACAAATAATCTAGTATTGTCCCTCCTTAATCACTGTCTTTTCATTAGATTATTTTTCCCACTATTACATTTCCATTATCTAGTCCAGCTGCATTGTCTTGTTTTTTGTCTCACAGCTTTACGATTTCATTAAGATGCCTCCTCTTCTGTCGAATCTCTGATATCTAATACTCTTCTATTTCGGGTGCCTCATCTCGGGTACGAGGCTTCTATCTCTAAATTATACTTTACTTATTCTTCTTTTATTAGTCATCACCATGCATCATAATCTATTTTTATTTTAATTACACTCCAACACCAAACACCTCCACTGAAAGTAATGAAAGCATGTGATCCATCGGGATTCGAACCTCTGGGTTAATCAACAGGTGTAATCTATAGGTGTAATTTCCCTTTCAAACTATTTTTTTCTTTTCTATCCTATATATAAACTTTAATTGTGGACATTTCCTGACCCATAAGGTTACACTTCATCCTATTTTCCGGTACGGCTTTTTAGCCGAAGGGAGCGGATGGTGGGAAGAGAGCCTTCTACTTTGCTGTCCTATTCTTCTACTATACATTGTCCTTGTCTAGTAGTATTAAGGCCAGACCACCTAGTAGGGACTGCAAGGACTGTGTGGTCTGAGTATCTGTGTAACTCTGTGTAACTTTCTCTTCAATATATCTAGCTATCTGTCTTACCCTGTGTTTAATAGCTTTAACCTATCGCCTCCCTCTATTCTGGGTTTCAATCTCTCTCTCTCTCTCTCTCTCTCTCTCCAATATATCTAGCTATCTGTCTTGCCGTGTCTAATAGCTTTAATCTATCGCCTTACTCTATCCTGGTTTCAAATCTTTCTCTCTCTCTCTCTCTCCCAAACTTACACAAGCGCACGTAGACATTATACAAAGCATTCTCATCCTATTCTTAATTTGACTCCACTCATCATTTAATTTATCTTCCTATTTTTTTACTGAAATTAACCATATTTTGTATCCGAATCTTCAGTCTCATTTCCGTGTAGCTTTTTCCATCATTGTGATATGTAATCAATCTTAAACTGGTCCCTTTATTTTACTTTCCTTAAAGAGCCTTTCCTATAATATATCCTTTACTATTACCCATATCTCTTCATCATTAATTTCACCCTTCAACTTTCATATTCAAAGCTCCCTCGTTTCATTTGTGTACTCTTTATCGTCGCTTAAATGTTTCTGTTTGCATGTATGTCTAATACATCTATGGTATAAGCATGTCTCAAATAATACTTGTCTTGATTTCTCCAGTCTACCATCCTCCAAGGAGGTGTGGTGTGGAGGTAGATGTGCTGGGAAGTGTGAAAAGGAACAACTTGAGATGGTTCGGCCATATGGAACGTATGGAAAGCGAGAGAATGACTAAGAGGGTGTACGAGAGCGAGGTGGAGGGACAGAGGGGGAGAGGTAGACCGAATATGAGGTGGAAGGATGGAGTGAGGAAGTACATGAACGAAGGCGGTGCTGGTTGGGGGGAGGGGCGTCGACTGACTGGGGACAGAGGTGCATGGGGACGGTTCGTTCGTGGCCACCCCTTCGGGGATCACGGCGTCAGGCAATAGATAGATAGATAGACCATCCTCCAGTTTAATTTGCATCTCTCACTTCTGTGTAACTGGTATTTAGGTTTATGGTGGTTTTAAGCTATATCTTAATTATTTCATTTATCCAAATTGCTTTCTCATATTTTTCTGCTCACTTTCATTTATAAATTTAATTATTTCCTTCGTTTAATCTGTGCGATATATTGTTTGCTTTAATCTCTCTCTATCTCTCTCTCTCTCTAAAGAAATATTAAAAGATCTATTGATGACTGCTCAACAAGAATACGTACCCACGAAGCTTAAATTAAATACTGGTAAAAATAAACCTCCCTGGTTAAATACGAATATTTGCAAGGCGCTAAGGGAAAGGAATAAATATCATAGACTAATGAAACGTACCATAAATAATTAAAACTGGAGCTATCTTTACAAACTAAGTAGAACAAAAGTGAAGAAATTAATTAGGACAGAGATAACAAAGGAAAGTGTTACAAATCCAAAGCAAGTTTACGGTTGTGTTAATTGTAATAGAAAACATTAATACTGGAATAGGCCTTTAATGTATAATGACCAGACAGTAACAGGCGATAAAAACATTGCAAATTTACTTAATGAATAATTGTGTTCCGTCTTTACTAAGGAAGAATATAACACTACTTCAGAAACAAACGTAACGACACACGAAATAGGAGACTTTACCATAAGCATAAGTGAAGTGTTATGCAAGTTGAACAACTTCAATACTAATAAAACTCCAGGCCGGATAATATTCACAAAAAAATTCTGAAAAACGTGAAAGAAGAAATAGCTCAGTCCTTGACTAGCATATTTAACTTATCACTCAAGCAGAAAACCGTACCTAGTGATTGGAAAACTGCAAATATAACTCCAATATCTAAGCAAGTAATTATAGACCAATTATAAATCTAAACTCCAAGAAAGTGCTGGTAACAGTAAAAAGGTATGGGGTGTTATTAACTCGGTTCTTAACAGGCAAAAGCAAAACAAAATAAGTGAACATTTTGTAGAAAACAATATGAAATTGAACAATCCAGAACAAATTGCGAATCATTTCAATTCAGTTTTTATTAATGTTGGGAAAAATCTAGCAGAAAATATACCAAATTCCAATATTAACTTCACCACATACTTGCCAAATAGACAACAAACAGTATTTACAACATCACCTGTTACAAACAACGAATTGATAAATGCTATCCAACAATTGCGGGACTCTTCTCCGGGCTGTGATGGTATTCCCATGAAAATATTGAGAGCGGTGGTCCCAGTTTTGTCCCCAGTCATTTTGCATCTTTGCAACAAATCATTTCACTCGGGAATTTTCCCTGACGAACTCAAAATAGCTAAAATAATGCCTATTTTTAAATCTGGAGACAAAACTCTGCTTAAAAACCATCGTCCAATTTCTATTTTACCGGTTATGAGTAAAATATTAGAAAAAATAATGTATAACCGAATATTAGATTATTGTGAATCAAACCAGATAATCTCTGATAGTCAGTATGGCTTTAGAAGGGGACGATCGACAGAATCAGTTCTGACTAAATTTAAAAACGATATCCTTGCATCATTTGACAAACGAGAATTTACAGTTGGCTTATTTCTGGATCTTTCCAAAGCTTTTGATACTATTGATCATCGTATCCTATTGGAAAAGCTCAAATACTATGGTATTCGTGGTATCACAAACGATTGGTTTAAATCATATCTGGAAAATCGCAAACAATTTGTGGAATACAAAGAAAGTAAATCATCACAACAACTTATTTCTGTTGGTGTCCCGCAAGGATCCATATTAGGCCCATTACTGTTTATTTTATATATAAATGATTTCATTAATTCAAGTAGCTTGTTCAAGTTTTTACTGTTTGCAGATGACAGCACTCTTTATGTTAGTAACAGGGATCTACGTTCATTAATTGATATAGGCCTAGTCAATACTAATTTACAAAATATTCGCGATTGGATAACTGCAAATAAGCTAACACTCAATATTGATAAAACCAAATACATAATTTTCCAAAGAAATAAGTCCATCATGCAAAACCTTGAACCAATCAAACTAGGGAACATAATCCTGGAAAAATAGGAGAGCTTGAAGTTTCTTGGGGTAGAGGTGGATGAACGGTTGTCATGGAGCTTCCATGTTCGAAATGTGAGGGATAAGATCAGCAAACAGTGTGGCATACTCTACTTAACACGACATTGTTTTAATAATCACACAATGAAAGTTATATTATTCACTGATGTATCCATTCTTCTCATATTACCACAGTGTTTGGGGGCAGTCTGGGAAAAGTAAACTAAAATCATTAGATGTAGCTCACAAAAGAGTTATTAGAACAATTACATACCAGTCTAAATACGCCCATACCAATGAACTCTTCAAAAAGCTAGAATTCTTGAAGTTCCAGGACATAAATATATATTGCAGTGCTTTATTTGTATTTAAATCATTAAACCATATTAGCAATGAGGGATTATTTCGATATCGAATTAATCAAAGATACGAGTTAAGAAATGTCATCCAACTTGAAATTCCATTAAGAACGACTAGCCAATCCCAAACATCTATCAATTACCATGGCGTTAAGATTTGGAATCAGTTACCACAAGCATTGCAAAATCTAAACACAATGTCTGGCTTCAAAGTTGCACTAAAAAGACATCTACTGTCCAAATATTAACATTTCATTTTTATATATGTATTTGTATGTGTGCAGTCCTTGGGTATATATTTGTGTGGATAAATACGTATGTACTTCTGGGTGCATGCGTATATGTAAGTGCATGTGCGTGTACAAGTTGGTATTATGTATTCGTATGTGTAAGTGCGTATTTACGTACAGCGTGTGGACGTACGTCCAGTATATGTGTGTATATGAGTGAGTATAGGTTGATATCTTGGTGTAAGTGTAAATGCGTGTATATAATAACTATCGTTTTCCATATTTTAAATTTCAAATAGAGACGGAATAATTACATAGGTCCATGTATTGACATACGCATGTGGTCTGGACTAATATCTCGGGGTCGCTTGGATTATATATTTTCTCTATGGAAATATTTTCATTTTTTCGCTAGTATACAGATACTAAATTGCACAGGTTATTTATTAACCTTAACTGTAGAGTATCTAAAAGAACTATAACGACATAAAAATTATGAAGAAACAAAAACTTTGCTATATCTATTTGATTAGTAAATCTAATTTTGACCCGGGTATTTGTCTTGTAGTGTGTACAATTTTGAAATTATTTACTTTGTTTTCATATTTTTACTGTAACAGCTTTCGAGTTTAAGCTTGATGTGCCTTTAAGAGAGATAACTCTCACAAGGCTCAGCCAATGTAATGTTAATTTTGTATTATGATTATCATGTGTATGTTCTACTGGCTAAATCAAAAGTTGCAATTCAATTCAATTCAATTCAATTAGTTTAACGTCAATCACAGGAAAAATTCTGGAAACATTCTAATAGACAAGATAGTAGATTATCTAGAGTCAAACAAGTTTATCAGAGATAGCCAACATGGCTTTAGATCCAGTGAGTTATGTCTAACAAATGTGATTGCATTTTATAATACACTATTTACATATAACGACTCAACAAAATCATTATACATAAGTTACTTAGATTTCCAGAAGGGTTTCGATAAAGTACCACATGGAAAATTGTTGAATAAATTGGAAATGTTAGGCATTAAAGGAACAATTCATGCATAGATAAGAAGCTGGCTCACAAACAGAAGGCAGAGAGTTGTGATAAATGGAGTAGAATCTGAGTGGGAGATAGTTTATAGTGGAGTGCCTCAGGGATCGGTCGGTCGTGGGGCAGTTTTGTTTCATATCTATAGAAATTACATGATACAGAACTAAATATTACTATCGCAAAGTCCGCTAATGATACAAGGATAGGAAATTTAGTATTAGCCGAAGAAGACAGATATATAGTGCAAGCTGATATAAATAACATAGTTGAGTGGTCAGATTTTTTTTAGATGCCATTCAATGTTGACAAATACCAGGTGTTGCAAATAGGTAAGAAAAACAAAACATGAATACAAGATGAAAGGCCAGCCAATCAAAACCAATCAAACCCTAAATACCTAAGATCAATGTGCAGCAGCTGCGAACAAGGCCAATCGACACATTATAGTACCGTTATTTAAAAGCATAGTGAGGCCCTATTTTGAATATGGCGTGCAATTTTGGTATCCTTATCTGAACAAGGACATTGAGAAACTCGAGTCGGTACAGCGTAGAGCGACAAAGTTGATACCGTCACTAAGAAATCAATCATATCATGAAAGATAAAAAAATAAATTTGCTTTCACTTAAGAAAAGAAGAGTGCGAGGTCAATATTAATCAAGTGTTTCAAGATATTAAAGGGTTTCGACAAAATTTATGTAGATTCACTTTTCAGAATCGATAATAGTTCACTAAGTAAGGGAAATGGAATTAAATTAAAAACCAGGAGTGCGAATCTCGATGTCACAAAGCACTTCTTTACCTACAGTGTGGTCAACGAGTGAAACAAACTGACAGAGAAAGTGGTACAATGTAAGATAATTGACACATTCAAAAGGAATCTAGACATCCATTTTGAGGTTGGAATAATATAGGTTAAAAAAAAAGAAAAAAAAGGCATCTGTAGCATATAATATTTTTCAACTTCATTCTTTACTATGAATTTCCCAATAGAAATGTTTCTCATTCTGCTGGGGGCTTGTTTCCCCAACTATAATTTCATGCCGACCTATGGTCGGAGGGAGTGGTGGGTGGGGAGAGAGCCTTCTGCTTTTCTATCCTTGCCTTCCACTTTGTAGCAAATTCTATTTTAGCATTAAGTCCGGACTGCCTAGTAGGGACCGCAAGGTTTGTGCAGTCTGTGTATCTATGTAATTATCTCTATCTCTCTCTCTCTCTCTCTCTCTCTCTCTCTCTCTCTCTGTCCGTGGAGTAGTACAAATTGAAGATCCTCTGACAGAAACAATTCAGTGAGGAGACAGTCTAGGCGGAAGATATTAATGGCGACCCAGAGAGAAACAGCTAGGAGATAGAGGATGGCTGAGAGATAACGAAATAGTGAGACAGGGAGGTGAAGATGACAGAGATAGACAGAGATATACAAGATAGAAATGACAGATATACTGTATGTTGATGGTATGAAACAGAGAGAGGTGGAGAATCAGAGAGAGAGACACAAGTAAATAGAGAGACAGCTATACAGCGATCGTGGTAGGCTACAGGGGAGACATAGAATGGGGATGAAAGAGAGAGTTAGAGATAGAAAGGGGTGGGGATCACAAACACAGAATGAAATTATCAGAAAAGGGATAATAATGAAAGAGAGTACAAAGGGAGTACAAAGAAAATCAAGCAACAACAGTCCCGGCGACCCGCCAAGGCTACTTGCCCTCCAAAACACTGATGGTCAAGTGTCCAAACAGGGGTTTAGAGTGGGTAAGGGAAAAATGGAAAGGGAAGACTGCCCTAGGACAAATGTCTGTGGCAGGATTAGGAGAAGTTAGTAGGGGACAATTATTGTTAGTGGAAAAAAAAGAGAGAGAGAGAGAGAGAGAGAGAGAGAGAGAGCTTGGAAATAGAAATAGGACACAAAATTACAAAGGAAAACAAGCAACAACATATATATTGACCCCTACGCGAGGCTGCTTGTAACTAAACTTCCGATCATACGTGAAAACAGGAAAGAACTGCACAGCATAAAGTGGTGCTATTCGTTTTATGGGAGCCCACCTCGCTTTTTTTCTCTTTCTCTCCCTCTCTCTTTGGCTTGTATCCATTCGGCCCCCTTAAGCCTACTGTTTTCAGACGTTTACCCCCATCCAGGTGTCAATATTTTCCTGGCGAGCGGTAGCGAGCCAGCATATATATATTTTTGCTTTGACAGTAAGCTAAATTTGTAAATTTTTCGATAGAAACATTTCTCCGGCGAAGCCGGATTTCTCCATACATGGATGTCTCGCTATCGCTCGCCAGGAAGAAATCGACACCTGGATGGGGATAAACGTCTTAAAACAGTTGGCTGAATGGGGCAGAATGGATACAAGTCAGGGAAAGAGAGAAAAGGAGAGAAAGATAGAAAAAAGTCGGTGACCCCTCTTAATATGTCATTAATCGGGGGTTAAGAGCTAAATATTGATCTAGTATTTTTGTTGTCTAAATTTTGAACAGTACTACAAACAATTCCATTACTTGGTTATACATTATATAGGTAAATAATTTAATTTAAAATAAATTTATTTTCCTCATGCGAGTGAAAATACTTTCCAAATATTTTACAACCATTTCCTCTAGTGTAGTATTAGTGACCAATTGTGAAGTATTTCTTGACATACATATTGTCAGTTCCTTTAATCATTTTAACCACACGAATTATGTCCCCTCTTAGCCTGCAGTTTGCTAAACTATAAAGACTTAACTCTTGTAGACATTTTTTTGTATAACTATTTCTTAGCCTAGGAATAATGTTTGTTACTCTCCGCTGTATTATTTCCGGTTTACCTATTTCTTTTTGATGATATAAAAAAACAAAGTTGTACACAATATTCCAGATGAGGGCGAACCAAAGAATTCTATAAAATTATTTAATATTGTTTTCGGATTTAATGATCAAGCGACCTTCCAATAAAGCCAATACTTTGTTTTTCTGAATACTTCGATACATTGTTGCATGTTTTAAATTATTAGATATTGATATTCCTAAGTAATGTTTCATTATTAGTGTGAGATAAATAAATTAGATTTTCAAGTTGACTACCATACATTGAATAGTTTGATTTTTGTGTTCACATATCCTATAAGTAGTGCTTTAAATTTATTGGAAATAAAGCTCTCTTGCCAGGTTTAATTCCAAGTTTCTAGTTTATCTAAATCATTTTGGACCTGTTGAACAAGTGAGGGAGATACTACTATGTTCGCTATTTTAGTATCATCTTCAAATTTTTAAAATGTATATGATAGATCGTCATCGATGTCACTGATATAGATTAAGAAAAGAACAGATCCGAGGAAAGAGCCTTGGGGCACACCCCTTGTGATTGTTTTCAATTCCGAGGCTTTACAAATTATTACTACTCGTTGCTTACGCCCAAGAAGTAATTTTGTAATCCATAATAAAGGCTCAGAAAGAGAGAGCTGGGGAGACAGAGGAACGCAGAGACTGAAGGAAATGGTGAGACAGGGATTTGGAAAAAGATATGGAGATAAACGAGATAAAAAGAGATAGAAATGATAAAGATACTGTAGATTTTAAATTCGTATGGAAGAGAGACAAAGGGATAGAGAGTCAGGTAGCGAGAAACCGGGAGATGGAGAAAAGAAGAGAGATCGCAAGGTGGAAAGAGAATGAGCTGGGAAGAGATATAAATGGAGATAATATAGATAGAGATAGTCAGAAAAGGAGGCATAGATAAATTATGATAAATGGAGAACCAGAGAGAGAGAGAGAGAGAGAGAGAGAGAGAGAGAGAGAGAGAGCGAGCGCGAGAGAGAGAGAGCGCGCGAGAGAAAGAGAAAGAGAGAGAGAGGGAGAGAGATAGAGAGATAAAAAATTTTTTTTGATATGGTAAGAGAAAAGATAAACATGGATTATATAGGATTACAACAAAAGATAAGCTTTCAACAACTGACCTAGGGATTCTTACTAGGTTGCTGCCTTGTTAAGGGATTATGATGGACTACCACGGACCTTGATTTGAGGGATGTTCGACGGGAACTGCAAATAGATTAGTCAGGCCAAAGCAAATTTATATGATTAGTTCCCCCCCCAACCCCCCAACATATTTTACCACAACTTTGATTTGAATATATTATACATATATACTGTATAAGGTTAACGGGAGGTTTGTTTTTCTGGACCCCTTTCATGTTTAGCCCCATGCTTTAAATTTGTTAAGAATTTCGCCTTATTAGATTGGCAATTTTAGACCTGTAGTGCCATTTAGGTGTCGATCTTTTTCTGGCGAAGTGATACCGACCCTGTTATTTAAGAGGAAGCATCCTTTGGCCTGGACATTATTCTACCGAACAACATACACGTTGATCTCGATGGGGGGAGGGGGGGGGGGGGTTCTTGGGGGCGCTATATATAGCTTGATAGTCGTCTTAGGAGGCAACTAAAGAAAACATAATAATTAAATAGGTCAATGAACAAATGCATACCAATATTCCTTTAAACATTTAGACCCAGAGGCATCGCAAACCGTCTGGACACTGCAATCATATTTCTTCATCCTTGGCCTTTCAACCGTATAAAGACGAAATTACAAGAACACTTTTTTTCACTCGACTTTTGTCCGTAACTTTGATCTTTTAGCTTCAGAAATAAACTTATATAAGAATTCTGTTATGTATTATATTTTAATTTTATCTAGAGTCCGAGTGCAAAATATTGTCTCAAACTGCTGCCCGAAGGAAGCTGCGGTTCCTACTCAAGATCTACCACAAGAATACTGGTACTTTCCTACGAGATAACTGGCCACACAAATACTGGCATTTTCCTACAAGGTAACTGGCCATAAGAATAATGGTACTTTCCTACGAGATAACTAGCCACAAGAATACTGGCAGTTTCCTTCGAGATAACTGGCCACAAGAATACAGGTACTTTCCTACGAGATAACTAGCCACAAGAATACTGGCAGTTTCCTACGAGATAACTGGCCACAAGAATACAGGTACTTTCCTGCGAGATAACTAGCCACAAGAATACTGGCAGTTTCCTACGAGATAACTGGCCACAAGAATACAGGTACTTTCCTACGAGATAACTAGCCACAAGAATACTGGCAGTTTCCTACGAGATAACTGGCCACAAGAATACAGGTACTTTCCTACGAGATAACTAGCCACAAGAATACTGACAGTTTCCTACGAGATAACTGGCCACAAGAATACAGGTACTTTCCTACGAGATAACTAGCCACAAGAATACTGGCAGTTTCCTACGAGATAACTGGCCACAAGAATACAGGTACTTTCCTGCGAGATAACTAGCCACAAGAATACTGGCAGTTTCCTACGAGATAACTGGCCACAAGAATACAGGTACTTTCCTACGAGATAACTAGCCACAAGAATACTGGCAGTTTCCTACGAGATAACTGGCCACAAGAATACAGGTACTTTCCTACGAGATAACTAGCCACAAGAATACTGACAGTTTCCTACGAGATAACTGGCCACAAGAATACAGGTACTTTCCTACGAGATAACTGGCCACAAGAATACTGGTACTTTCGTACGAGATAACTGGCCACAAGAATACTGGCAGTTTCCTACGAGATAACTGGCCACAAGAATACTGGTACTTTCCTACGAGATAACTGGCCACAAGAATACTGGCAGTTTCCTACGAGATAACTGGCCACAAGAATACTGGCAGTTTCCTACGAAATAACTGGCCACAGGAATACTGGTACTTTAATTCCTATGAGATAACTGGCCACGAGAATACAGGTACTTTCCCACGAGATAACTGGCACTTTCCTACGAGATAACTGGCCACAAGAATACTGGCACTTTCCTACAAGATAACTAGCCACAAGAATACTGGTACTTTCCTACGAGATAACTGGCCACAAGAAAACTGACACTTTCCTACGAGATAACTGGCCACAATAATACTGGCATTTTTCTACGAGATAATTGGCCAAACCCTTGAGATACATATACACAAAGACACCACATTTTTGATGGTTGTCCTGGGTCACTTATATACCTATTGTCAGCTTGAGAGAGGCTGTATATTTCGATGGGACACCTTGGCAATATACTCTGTTTCATTTCATCTGACGGTAAATTGAATCCCTTAGCAGCAAATGTCTTGATACTTAATGGAAAAAATATGAAACTACTATGTCTCTGCATCATACTAAGAACAAGTTTATATGATTAGCACCATATTTCACGACAAGATCTGCAAAATAACTGAGAAATCTTGATGAAACAGAATCTAGTTAAATATATTTCCCGGAAGCATTATCTTTGTCGTCGGTTTTGTTATGTTCTGCCTTAACGCTAATTGGTCCGGGGGAGGTCTTTTGGTACTTCCATATTTTTGCTCCATTAGTTTGGAGATTTTAAGACATTTCCCCCTATCAGTTTAGCGGTAAGAAGACGCTTCAATCCGTTCTGGGCGGCCGATAGCGAATCTACAACTTAAAAGAAAGCGACGTTTGGCCGGGACATTTTTCAAAATTAGCTTGAAGGGGGTCTTGATATGCATTTTTAGTCTGAAGAAAGTATGGGAAAGCAGTTTAACAAGCCTAGGGGACTGACAACTACAATACATTGGTCGAAAATGGCAAAAACAAGCAAAATCCTCAATAGTAATTAAACAAAATATCATAATAACCAACAAAACGTCGGACCAGATAGTGTTAAAGTGTGTGTGTGTGTGTGTGTGTGTGTGTGTGTGTGTGTGTGTGTGTGTGTGTGTTTGTGTGTGTGTGTGTGACAAAGGAAAAATAATATGTAGGTAGAGAAAGAGAGAAAAAGAAACAGAGAGGAGGAAGAGAAATGCATAATTTTTTGAGCAGGAGCAGGTAGAAAGACTGAAAGACAAAACGAGTAAAAGAAGAATGCTAACAGGAAAAACTAAAATAAATACAAAGGCACTGGAAGAAAGCAATTGCAGCTGCCAGTAGAACATCAATCATTAGCAGAGAAAACTGACAGGTTCACATAAAACACAAGGGAACGGAATAACATATCGAGACACAACACATACAGTACGTAGGACGGGCAAGACGTATCTATAATAACCAATAAAATATATGTTCATTGATGATAGGATTTTTAGTGACTGATTCCTATATTTAGGGTATTGTGATTCTGTCCGAATGTATAACAATAAAACAATAATAATAATAATAATAATGATAATGATAATAATAATAATAATAATAATAATAATAATAATTGAAAAAAGGTGTTTCAACTGATAACAAAAGTGACAGAGATAATTATATATATATATATATATTTTATAGGTAAATATAAAACACCGCAGAGTAGTGTATATGGGGGCCCAGAAGGTAATTGGTTGTTGGGTTCAAGTTATCCTATCTATTGAAGTACCAACTGAAGGTACTAGCAAGATTTCATTCATATGTGTTCATTAGTATATAAGAAACCCTGCTGACAAACACACGCAGCGACAGATAATGACGATCACATAATCTTTGCAAACTACACTTGTCATAATTTACGAAATAACTTATTAAGACCCCCTAAGCCACGCACTGAACTAACTTATCGATTTGTAGCATATTTTGTTTTTTTGTTGTGGAATGAACTACCAGATGGATTACAATCGATCACCAATCACATAACGTTTACAATAAAAACTAAAAGATACATCATAAATAGATACTAACACAACTTAGATTACGTTCCTATGTTGAGGAGCAATAATATAAATAATACAAATTTCCTATGACTTAACTAGGTATTCGTTGAACTGTAGTATTGGCAGAAGCAAAACGCGTTATATGTATTATGTAGTGTGTGTTGTGATTCAATTGCCTACTCTTATATCAAATTTCTATTACCAAATGTAAAACCTATATGTATTAGTAAACTATGTATTGCGTAGTGTAGCCTATCCCCTGTTAGATAAACAAAACAAATTAAAATAAATACATGAAACAATATGGAGCTCATATAAAATATTCGTTTTATGAGCTCAGTCTGCTATGTAATTTTGCATTTTATTGTATTATACAATATTATGGCAATTGTTTATAGGAAAATAATATATTGAACTTGAATTTGAATTTTAATCATAAAAAATAATAGTGTATACGGTGGTATGTGACCCACGTAAAGTTCGTTTGTAAATAACAACCATCTTGGTATAGTGGGCCTACAATCCTTTAACCCATGGGATAATATATACTGCATTATATATATATATATATATATACAGTATATATATATATATATATATATATATATATATATTATATATATATATATATATATATATATATATATACAGTATATATATATATATACAGTATACCGGCAGACAGTGAATATGAGGTAGTGCAACCTTGGCAGTGGAGCTCCAGTTCACTCTACCATGCACCTCACCTCCCTCCTAACGCTTGGCAGCCCCTCAGACACGCCTCCCACGTTTGGCTCACTAGGGGGGGGGAGGGGGGGGGGGGGATGGATGGTTGAGGGAAGGGGAGAAAGGAAGTGTGGGAAGGAACTATGGTTTTAATGGAGAAAGGAAAGATTGTTGGAGATTGAAGGAGAGTGAGACAATTAGTGATTGGGTACAGTACATGACAAGGAGGATATGCTAGAGGAGGACAGATGGTACGTTGAGAAGAGGAAAAATCTGGTATGGGGAGTACAGAACAGGTTTTTTGAAAGAGAAGAACGAGTATGTATGATATAGAAGAAAGGGGTATTTGTTTATACAGAATGGTTCTTGGAACGGAAAAGAGGGGTTTGAAAAAGAGAGCAATACTGAAAGGAAGGAAATGAAAAGATGTTGGAACGGGAATGATAAGGTATTAGAGGTTGTAAATGGATTAGGAGAAGAAAGAGATATATATTCTACAAGTAGAGGACGAGGTAAGATACACTGAAAAAAGCGATGGTCTGCTGAAGGAAGGGAAAAGTGGAGTGTTGGATGGAGGAGAGAAGATTGTAAAGGGAAGGATGAGTGATAGAGAAAGGAAGAGGAATTATGGGCGATGGTGACAGGTTAGGGAAAGGAAGGATGGTGTGTTTGAGACCGTACAGTGTTGGAGAGGGATAGATAGCTTTGTTCCAAATAATTGCATAGGGATTATATACCCACTTGGTTTATGGTTTAGGAGCAATTATTGGTTTAGAAAAGGCTACCAATGAGAATATCTGGACGGGCAGTGGTCGTAAACTACCAGCAGCATGGTAGGTCTATAATTCAGTTCATATCCCATCCTATCATAACTGGCAGATTTCCACTAGCAGGATGGCCGACCTCAGGATATCGACGTCGTTTGGAGGAGAGCGAGAGAGAGAGAGAGAGGACAGATTTGAATAATAAAGTAAGATGGTGTATTGATGACAGAAGGAGGTTCAATGAAGAAATGGTGGTTAATGTTGAAAGGCAAAATGGTCTGTAGAACGAAGGCAAAGTGTTCTGGAAACATTATATAGCGTCTTAATCCCCTTTGAGTACCAGCAAAGTGTGTTATACTTTATTCTAGCTATATTTAGACGATATTATGCAGCTTAGAAAGGATCTGTGGTAGTTAATAGGGTTGTTTGAAATAGTTTGAAGTCTTATTATTGCTAGAGGTCCTTCCTAAACTCAATAAAATCGTCTAATAGTTGCAAGAATAAAATGAAAAGGACGTCACTGGTACTGAACTGTTTAATATGAGAAGAGGAGAACATACTGTAATAATGAGGCAGTGTGTGATTATTTGTTATACCAAATTGATTTGACCTATCTTTCTTCCCTGTATACAGTATATCATTAGGATTGAAAGAGGAGTGAAGTTATTTTGCTGATTGGGAACAAGAGTTAGATATTATTTAGGAAAACAATACTATTGAAGGATTTGGTTAAGATAGTAAGGACAATGTTATGGGGACAGGAAGGATCAATAAAATATGTATGAGAAATAAGGACGAGATGATAACACAATATACAAGTAGATTACTATAGTTTACTCAATAGAAGTAGACCAGACGTTTTCCACCTAGCCTTCTGTACCTATAAGAAAATGTAATACATATATAAGTAAACAAATATAAATATAAATACATAAATAACTAAATAAATAAGGCTAGAGTAAACGATCAGTATTTATCCTAACCTATTTCATGATTGGTTCGTCCCTTGTGGTAGAAATATCGACTATTTGTGTTGTCGATAATTTTGTGATGAGGGGTTGGAGGTCAAGATTTCTGGCCTAATCTAGTGAAGTGACTATTAACGAAGTGAAATAGTGGAAGATATAAGACCAGAATGCTAAAAGAGAGATGGACTATTTTTTGAGCATGCATACATCCATTGCCTATACTGTATCCTTCACTTCAAAATGGGTTACTGATCCATGTCTGGGAAGATATGCTGCCCTGTGTATCCCTTTGAGTACCAGCGACGTGTGATATATTTTATTCCAGCAATATTTACGCTATATTATTCAGCTTAGGAAGAACCTGTGGTAGTTGAATGGGTTGGTTGAGATACTTTGAAGCCTTATTAATAGCTAAAGGTCCTTCCTAAGCTGCATAAAATCGTCTAATAGTTGTCAGAATACGATGAAAAAGATGTCCCTGGTACTGTATGGGATATATTGTGTGTTCATACTACAACACTTATCTGTGACATAACCGGTACACATAAATAAACAAATTCAAGTGAACAATTTGTACAGATTCATTACAAAACATCTTTATAATGTGAATCATTATGTGTTTTAAACACTGGATTGACAACATCCGAATAAGACAAACAAATGCATACGTATTATGCGACCCAATTTGGGTACAGAATACAATATCTGTTTCAATTTGGACACACCAATTTTACAGTGTGGATTGAGGGTTGACCATAAATAATAATAATAATATTCTGGTTACTTATATAGCGCCCGTCTCTCCTCCTTCGAGGATTCGCAAGCGCTTGGCTGTCTTTAGTCTACCAGAGACCATTACCCATCCCCCTTGCTCATGGGGAGATGGTAACCGCCGGCTGTATCCCAGAAAAACTTTTCAATCTGAGCGGGGATTGAACGCGAGACCTTCAAGGTGGGAATCAGGCACGCTATCAACTGAGCCAGCCGGACGGCTGGCAACAAACAACCAGGAAGATTGAAACACACATAAATGCGAAGACACTAAGATATGGGCGTCAGGAGAACTACACCACCACTCTAGAGGTCAAATACAAAACTAGTGCATTTCTGTAAATTATTATTATTAGTTTTATTATTGTTACTCGTTATTATTTGCTTTATTATTAGTAGTAGTGCTGATGATAGTAATGGCGATAGTGACTAGGAGTGATGATGGTGACCCATCGCATAGTTGGGTATGCCGTTTTGATTTTGGGCAAAACGGCACGTCTACTTTATTATTATTATTATTAGTAGTAGTAGTAGTAGTATTAGTATTAGTAGTAGTAGTAGTAGTAGTATTAGTATTAGTAGTAGTACTAGCAGTAGTAGTAGTAGTAGTAGTAGGTGTTGTTATTGCTGTTAATTGATTTCGTTATAGTTAATATTGATTGGCAAGACAAGGGTTGGAGTGTGGGTGAGGATATCCTATTGCAGTATATGTAACAGAGAAAACATAAACTGTATTGGAATTAATGAGGTTATTAAGAGTGGTAAATATGTGTTGGTTTCGAGTTAAGTACATAAACCAAAACAAAAGATGAACACAATTCTATGGAAAACATTTCAGGTCTCAGGGAAAGACAGGATACATTCTGGAAAATTATATACAATCTAATGTAGAGAATAAAATGCAAGATGATAAAATGTGAAAAAGATGGTGGAATAGAAAAATGGTTTGGAGTAAACGGAACAGAAAGAGAGATATATTTTCGAGAAGTTTGCAAGGAGGATTGCATGAGTGGATTAAGGGGGGTCACCTGCTTTTTTCTTTTGCTCTCTTTTTCTCTCTTTATCTGGCTTGCATCCATTCGGCCCCATTCAGCCAACTGTTTTAAGATGTTTATCCCCATCCAGGTGTCGATTTCTTCCTGGCGAGCGATAGCGAGCCAAATTGTACGGAGAAATCCGGCTTCGCCGGAGAAATTTTTCTATCGAAAAATTTAAAAATTTAGCTTGCTGTCAAAACAAAAATACATATATGCTGGCTCGCTGCCGCTCGCCAGGAAAATATTGTCACCTGGATGGGGGTAAACGTCTTAAAACAGTACGCTGAATGAGGCCGAATGGATACAAGCCAAAGAGTGAGTGCGAGAAAGTGAAAAAAAAGCGAGGTGGGCTCCCTTAAGAAGGCTGAGGACGGAGTGAGAAAAGTGTTGATTGGAGAGGAAGTGTGTAGGTGCGAGGAAGGAGTGTGGGAGGAGAAAACACGTCAAGGAGAGAAACTGTAATCTAGTGCTGAAACTGAAGGGAGACGAAATACTGCTTATGAGAAGGTTGGTGTGAGTAAATCCGGTGAGGATATGCAAATTTTTCATATATATATATATATATATATATATATATTTGTGTGTGTGTGTGTGTGTGTGTGTGTGTGTGTACGCTAGAGAGAGTGAGAATGAGAGCAGTCGTGAAAATCAAGTAAGTAATCTGAGAACATATAAACATATAACTCTAGGTGACACACAGGAAAAATGGAGAATGAGAGACAGTAGTGTCAAAGTCTCTGGTGTAAGAAATGTTAGCAGAAGGAACATGCCTCGAAAATTAAACAATCAAGACAAATAGGAGCTGGCTGGCGAGGAGAGAATATACTTCAGATTGAACAGATTTTCTACAAACGGTTAAAAAGAAGAAAGTAAAAGTTGTAGGAAAACATGTAAGGCGATAAAGTTTAACAACGATAATTACAAATCAGAGGATAGTAGTAGTAGTAGGATTTAGTAGAAAGAATAGATGAAGCAGACACAAATCTAATCAGTTGGCAGATAATGGCTACCTATGCGCGCTCTCTCTCTCTCTCTCTCTCTCTGTATATATATATATATATATATATATATATATATATATATATATACTAACCCTTCAAGAAATATTAAGCGTTTATTATTGTATTTATAAGTTACTCTGTACATTATTGATAAATTTACTTCAGCCATACTAACTTTCTAGGTCCATATTACTCATGATTTTGATGTGCCGTTATGGGCTTCATAGTGAGAGGTCACATGAACATATTAAATAAATGTGCACTACCACAGTAACTGCATCAAGGTGTCACGGAAGGTGCATCAGACAAATGGGAGGTCACAAAAAGTGCTTCATTACATGCGAGAGTATGGCTTCCTTAAGGGTCGCTCTACTGGTGATCTTCTTTCATATCTTACTAACTCTTGGTCATCCTCCTTTCGGGACTTCGGTGAGACTTTTTCTATTGCACTAGACATATCGAAAGCCTTCGATAGAGTCTGGCACAAATCTTTAATTTCTAAACTACCCTCCTTCGGTTTCTATCCCTCCGTCTGTGCCTTTGCCTCTAATTTCCTTTCCGGCCGTTCCATAGCCGCGGTTGTGGACGGCCATCGTTCACTTCCTCACCCAATAAACTCCGGTGTTCCTCAAGGCTCTGTCCTATCCTATTCTCTTTCTAATTTTTATAAATGATCTCCTCATCTGTACCTCAATTCCCAATCACTCATACGCAGACGCAGACGACTCAACCTTACACTACTCCATTAGTTTTTCAGAACGCCCCAGCCAGCAATCCCTCAACGACAAACAAACTTATTGAAGCCATAGAAATCTTAAATTCTGATCTAAATACTATTTCCAATTGGGGCAGAGAAAACCTTGTTACCTTTAATGCTTCCAAAACCAAATTTCTCCATCTATCTACCCGTAAGGAACTCCCAGCAGACTATCCCTTATTCTTCAACAATACAAAAATAAATCTTTCATCTTCTCTCAATATTCTTGGTGTCTCCTTTTCTTCTGCTCTCAGTTGGAAAGACCATATTAATTACCAATCTTGCTAGGGCGGCCTCCCAGAAGCTGGGTGTGCTCAACCGCCTTAGGGGGTTCTTTTCCCCTGCACAGCTTCTTGCTCTGTACAGGGCTATAGTGCGTCCTTGTATTGAGTATTGTTCACATGTGTGGGGAGGTTCCTCTCACACCGCTCTCCTAGACAAAGCTGAAAGGAAGGCCTTTCATATCATTAACTCCCGTCCACTCACCAACGCTCTGCAATCTCTCTCTCTCCGCGGCAATGTTGCATCTCTCTCGCTATTCTATCGCTACTATAATAATCAGTGTTCCTCAGAGCTTTCCCAGTGTATACCACCTCCTTTACGTAGGGCACGTGGTACCCGTCTTGCAACTCAATCCCACCCCTACTCTGTGCATCTCTCCAACCCGAGAGTGAAACGTTACTCTCAAAATTTCTTCTACTCAACAGCTCAGAACTGGAACTCTCTCCCAGAATCAGTCTTTCCATCCTCCTATGACTTACATTGCTTCAAACTTCGTGTGTCCAGGCATTTTGGCTCGAACGTCCCTTGATGTTGGCCCTGTCACTCTTTCAACTATGGGGGAGGCACTCGCTATAGGAAGTTCTGCCTTTTGCCTCCCTCCATCACATAGAAAAAAAGAAAAAGTGAATAAGACATAATAGGTTACAAGAAGGGCCTTAGACAAGCATAGGCCACAAGAAGTGTCTCAACCAAACAGGAGTTCACAGAAGTGCCTAAGACAAGCAGGAGGTCACCAGAAGTGCCTAACACAATCAAGAGGTCACCAGCAGTGCCAAAGACAAGCGGGAGGTCACCAGAAGTGCCTAAGACAAGCAGGAGATCAGCAGGAGTGCCTCAGACAAGAAGGAGGTCACCAGAAGTGCTTAAGACAAGCAGGAGGTAACCAGAAGTGCCTAAGACAAGTGGGAAATCACCAGCAGTGCCAAAGACAAGCGGGAGGTCACCAGCAGTGCCTAAGACAAGCAGGAGGTCACCAGCAGTGCCTAAGACAAGCAGGTCACCAGCAGTGCATTAGACAAGCAGAAGGTCACCAGCAGAACCAAAGACAAGCGGGAGGTCACCAGCAGTGCCTAAGACAAGCAGGAGGTCACCAGCAGTGCCAAAGACAAGCGGGAGGTCACCAGCAGTGCCTAAGACAAGCAGGTCACCAACAGTGCATAAGACAAGCAGGAGGTCACCAGCAGTGCCAAAGACAAGTGGGAGGTCACCAGCAGTGCCTAAGACAAGCAGGTCACCAGCAGTGCCTAAGACAAGCAGGTCACCAGCAGTGCATAAGACAAGCAGGAGGTCACCAGCAGTGCCAAAGACAAGCGGGAGGTCACCAGCAGTGCCTAAGACAAGCAGGTCACCAGCAGTGCATAAGACAAGCAGGAGGTCACCAGCAGAGCCAAAGACAAGCAGGAGGTCACCAGCAGTGCCTAAAACAAGCAGGACACCAGCATTGCATAAGACAAGCAGGAGGTCACCAGCAGTGCCTAAGACAAGCAGGAGGTCACCAGCAGTGCCAAATACAAGCAGGAGGTCACCAACAGTGCCTAAGACAAGCGGAAGGTCACCAGCAGTGCCTAAGACAAGCAGGAGGTCACCAGAAGTGATTAAGACAAGCAGGAGGTAACCGGAAGTGCCTAAGACAAGTGGGAAATCACCAGCAGTGCCAAAGACAAGCGGGAGGTCACCAGCAGTGCCTAAGACAAGCAGGAGGTCACCAGCAGTGCCTAAGACAAGCAGGTCACCAGCAGTGCATAACACAAGCAGAAGGTCACCAGCAGTGCCTAAGACAAGCAGGAGGTCACCAGCAGTGCCTAAGACAAGCAGGTCACCAGCAGTGCATAAGACAAGCAGGTCACCAGCAGTACCTAAGACAAGCGTACACTAATAAGGCGTACGGTCCGGACGGTGTTCCTCCTGTTGTTCTCAAAAACTGTGCTTCCGTGCTGACTCCCTGCCTAGGCAAACTCTTTCGTCTCTGTCTATCCTCTAACGTCTTCCCTTCATGCTGGAAGTTTGCTCACATTCAACCTGTCCCAAAGAAGGGTGACCGCTCTCAACCCTCCAACTATCGTCCAATTGCTCTTATCTCTTGTCTTTCTAAAGTTTTTGAAACTATTCTTGCTTCCAAATTTCTTAAGCATTTCTCTTCTCATAATCTGCTCTCAGATCGCCAGTATGGCTTCCTTAAGGGTCGCTCTACTGGTGATCTTCTTTCATATCTTACTAACTCTTGGTCATCCTCCTTTCGGGACTTCGGTGAGACTTTTTCTATTGCACTAGACATATCGAAAGCCTTCGATAGAGTCTGGCATAAATCTTTAATTTCTAAACTACCCTCCTTCGGTTTCTATCCCTCCATCTGTGCCTTTGTCTCTAATTTCCTTTCCGGCCGTTCCATAGCTGCGGTTGTGGACGGCCATTGTTCACTTCCTCACCCTATAAACTCCGGTGTTCCTCAGGGCTCTGTCCTATCTCCTATTCTCTTTCTAATTTTTATAAATGATCTCCTTAACTGTACCTTAATTCCCATCCATTCATACGCAGACGACTCAACCTTACACTACTCCATTAGTTTTTCAGAACGCCCCAGCCAGCAATCCCTCAACGACAAACGTAATGAAGCCATAGAACTCTTAAATTCTGATCTAAATACTATTTCCAATTGGGGCAGAGAAAACCTTGTTAACTTTAATGCTTCCAAAACCCAATTTCTCCATCTATCTACCCGTCAGGATCTCCCAGCGGACTATCCCTTATTCTTCAACAATACAAAAATCAACCCTTCATCTTCTCTCAATATTCTTGGTGTCTCTTTTTCTTCTGCTCTCATTTGGAAGGACCATATTACCAGTCTTGCTAAGGCAGCCTCCCAGAAGCTGGGTGTGCTCAACCGCCTTAGGGGGTTCTTTTCCCCTGCACAGCTTCTTGCTCTGTACAGGGGCATAGTGCGCCCTTGTATTGAGTATTGTTCACATGTGTGGGGAGGTTCCTCTCACACACCGCTCTCCTAGACAAAGTTGAAAGGAAGGCCTTTCGTATCATTAACTCCCGTCCACTCACCAACTCTCTGCAATCTCTCTCTCTCCGCCGCAATGTTGCATCTCTCTCGCTATTCTATCGCTACTATAATAATCAGTGTTCCTCAGAGCTATCCCAGTGCATACCACCTCCTTTACGTAGGACACGTGGTACCCGTCTTGCAACTCAATCCCACCCCTACTCTGTGCAACTCTCCAACCCAAGAGTGAAACGTTACTCTCAAACTTTCTTCTACTCAACATCTGAGCTCTGGAACTCTCTCCCAGAATCAGTCTTTCCCTCTTCCTATGACTTAAATTGCTTCAAACTCTGTGTGTCCAGGCATTTTGACTCGAACGTCCCTTGATTTTGGCCCTGTCACTCTTTCAACTATGGGGGAGGCACTCGCTATAGGCAGTTATGCCTTTTGCCTCCCTCAATCACATAGAAAAAAAAAAAAAAAAAAAAAAGCAGGAGGTCACCAACAGTGCCAAAGACAAGCAGGAGGTCACCAGCAGTGCATAAGACAAGCAGAAGGTCACCAGCAGTGCCTAAGACAAGCGGGACGTCACCAGCAGTGCCTAAGACAAGCAGGAGGTCACCAGCAGTGCATAAGACAAGCAGGTCACCAGCAGTGCCTAAGACAAGCAGGAGATCACCAGGAGTGACTCAGACAAGAAGGAGGCCACCAGAAGTGCTTAAGACAAGCAGGAGGTAACCAGAAGTGCCTAAGACAAGTGGGAAATCACCAGCAGTGCCAAAGACAAGCGGGAGGTCACCAGCAGTCCCTAAGACAAGCAGGAGGTCACCAGCAGTGCCTAAGACAAGCAGGTCACCAGCAGTGCATAAGACAAGCAGAAGGTCACCAGCAGTGCCTAAGACAAGCGGGAGGTCAACAGCAGTGCCTAAGACAAGCAGGAGGTCACCAGCAGTGCATAAGACAAGCAGGTCACCAGCAGTGCCTAATACAAGCAGGAGGTCACCAGCAGTGCCAAAGACAAGCAGGAGGTCACCAGCAGTGCCTAATACAAGCAGGAGGTCACCAGCAGTGCCAAAGACAAGCAGGAGGTCACCAGCAGTGCCTAAGACAAGCAGGAGGTCACCAGCAGTGCCTAAGACAAGCAGGTCACCAGCAGTGCCTAAGACAAGCAGGAGGTCACCAACAGTGCCAAAGACAAGCGGGAGGTCACCAGCAGTGCCTAAGACAAGCAGGAGGTCACCAGCAGTGCCAAAGACAAGCGGGAGGTCACCAGCAATGCCTAAGACAAGCAGGTCACCAGCAGTGCCTAAGACAAGCAGGTCACCAGCAGTGCCTAAGACAAGCAGGAGGTCACCAGCAGTGCCAAAGACAAGCGGGAGGTCACCAGCAGTGCCTAAGACAAGCAGGTCACCAGCAGTGCCTAAGACAAGCAGGTCACCAGCAGTGCATAAGACAAGCAGGAGGTCACGAGCAGTGCCAAAGACAAGCGGGGGGTCACCAGCAGTGCCTAAGACAAGCAGGACACCAGCATTGCATAAGACAAGCAGGAGGTCACCAGCAGTGCCTAAGACAAGCAGGAGGTCACCAGCAGTGCCAAATACAAGCAGGAGGTCACCAACAGTGCCTAAGACAAGCGGAAGGTCACCAGCAGTGCCTAAGACAAGCAGGAAGTCACCAGAAGTGATTAAGACAAGCAGGAGGTAACCGGCAGTGCCTAAGACAAGTGGGAAATCACCAGCAGTGCCAAAGACAAGCGGGAGGTCACCAGCAGTGCCTAAGACAAGCAGGAGGTCACCAGCAGTGCCTAAGACAAGCAGGTCACCAGCAGTGCATAACACAAGCAGAAGATCACCAGCAGTGCCTAAGACAAGCAGGAGGTCACCAGCAGTGCCTAAGACAAGCAGGTCACCAGCAGTGCCTAAGACAAGCAGGAGGTCACCAACAGTGCCAAAGACAAGCAGGAGGTCACCAGCAGTGCATAAGACAAGCAGAAGGTCACCAGCAGTGCCTAAGACAAGCGGGACGTCACCAGCAGTGCCTAAGACAAGCAGGAGGTCACCAGCAGAGCATAAGACAAGCAGGTCACCAGCAGTGCCTAAGACAAGCAGGAGATCACCAGGAGTGACTCAGACAAGAAGGAGGCCACCAGAAGTGCTTAAGACAAGCAGGAGGTAACCAGAAGTGCCTAAGACAAGTGGGAAATCACCAGCAGTGCCAAAGACAAGCGGGAGGTCACCAGCAGTCCCTAAGACAAGCAGGAGGTCACCAGCAGTGCCTAAGACAAGCAGGTCACCAGCAGTGCATAAGACAAGCAGAAGGTCACCAGCAGTACCTAAGACAAGCGGGAGGTCAACAGCAGTGCCTAAGACAAGAGGAGGTCACCAGCAGTGCATAAGACAAGCAGGTCACCAGCAGTGCCTAATACAAGCAGGAGGTCACCAGCAGTGCCAAAGACAAGCAGGAGGTCACCAGCAGTGCCTAATACAAGCAGAAGGTCACCAACAGTGCCAAAGACAAGCGGGAGGTCACCAGCAGTGCCTAAGACAAGCAGGAGGTCACCAGCAGTGCCAAAGACAAGCGGGAGGTCACCAGCAATGCCTAAGACAAGCAGGTCACCAGCAGTGCCTAAGACAAGCAGGTCACCAGCAGTGCCTAAGACAAGCAGGAGGTCACCAGCAGTGCCAAAGACAAGCGGGAGGTCACCAGCAGTGCCTAAGACAAGCAGGTCACCAGCAGTGCCTAAGACAAGCAGGTCACCAGCAGTGCATAAGACAAGCAGGAGGTCACGAGCAGTGCCAAAGACAAGCGGGAGGTCACCAGCAGTGCCTAAGACAAGCAGGACACCAGCATTGCATAAGACAAGCAGGAGGTCACCAGCAGTGCCTAAGACAAGCAGGAGGTCACCAGCAGTGCCAAATACAAGCAGGAGGTCACCAACAGTGCCTAAGACAAGCGGAATGTCACCAGCAGTGCCTAAGACAAGCAGGAAGTCACCAGAAGTGATTAAGACAAGCAGGAGGTAACCGGAAGTGCCTAAGACAAGTGGGAAATCAACAGCAGTGCCAAAGACAAGCGGGAGGTCACCAGCAGTGCCTAAGACAAGCAGGAGGTCACCAGCAGTGCCTAAGACAAGCAGGTCACCAGCAGTGCATAACACAAGCAGAAGGTCACCAGCAGTGCCTAAGACAAGCAGGAGGTCACCAGCAGTGCCTAAGACAAGCAGGTCAGCAGCAGTGCATAAGACAAGCAGGTCACCAGCAGTGCCTAAGACAAGCAGGAGGTCACCAACAGTGCCAAAGACAAGCAGGAGGTCACCAGCAGTGCATAAGACAAGCAGAAGGTCACCAGCAGTGCCTAAGACAAGCGGGACATCACCAGCAGTGCCTAAGACAAGCAGGAGGTCACCAGCAGTGCATAAGACAAGCAGGTCACCAGCAGTGCCTAAGACAAGCAGGAGATCACCAGGAATGACTCAGACAAGAAGGAGGCCACCAGAAGTGCTTAAGAAAAGCAGGAGGTAACCAGAAGTGCCTAAGACAAGTGGGAAATCACCAGCAGCGCCAAAGACAAGCGGGAGGTCACCAGCAGTCCCTAAGACAAGCAGGAGGTCACCAGCAGTGCCTAAGACAAGCAGGTCACCAGCAGTGCATAAGACAAGCAGAAGGTCACCAGCAGTGCCTAAGACAAGCGGGAGGTCAACAGCAGTGCCTAAGACAAGCAGGAGGTCACCAGCAGTGCATAAGACAAGCAGGAGGTCACGAGCAGTGCCAAAGACAAGCGGGAGGTCACCAGCAGTGCCTAAGACAAGCAGGACACCAGCATTGCATAAGACAAGCAGGAGGTCACCAGCAGTGCCTAAGACAAGCAGGAGGTCACCAGCAGTGCCAAATACAAGCAGGAGGTCACCAACAGTGCCTAAGACAAGCGGAAGGTCACCAGCAGTGCCTAAGACAAGCAGGAAGTCACCAGAAGTGATTAAGACAAGCATGAGGTAACCGGAAGTGCCTAAGACATGTGGGAAATCACCAGCAGTGCCAAAGACAAGCGGGAGGTCACCAGCAGTGCCTAAGACAAGCAGGAGGTCACCAGCAGTGCCTAAGACAAGCAGGTCACCAGCAGTGCATAACACAAGCAGAAGGTCACCAGCAGTGCCTAAGTCAAGCAGGAGGTCACCAGCAGTGCCTAAGACAAGCAGGTCACCAGCAGTGCATAAGACAAGCAGGTCACCAGCAGTGCCTAAGACAAGCAGGAGGTCACCAACAGTGCCAAAGACAAGCAGGAGGTCACCAGCAGTGCCTAAGACAAGCAGGAGGTCACCAGCAGTGCCAAAGACAAGCGGGAGGTCACCAGCGCCTAAGACAAGCAGGAGGTCACCAGCAGTGCCTAAGACAAGCAGATCACCAGCAGTGCCTAAGACAAGCAGGAGGTCACCAGCAGTGCCAAAGACAAGCGGGAGGTCACCAGCAGTGCCTAAGACAAGCTGGTCACCAGCAGTGCCTAAGACAAGCAGGTCACCAGCAGTGCATAAGACAAGCAGGAGGTCACCAGCAGTGCCAAAGACAACCGGGAGGTCACCAGCAGTGCCTAAGACAAGCAGGTCACCAGCAGTGCATAAGACAAGCAGGAGGTCACCAGCAGTGCCAAAGACAAGCAGGTCACCAGCAGTGCATAAGAAAAGCAGAAGGTCACCAGCTGTGCCAAAGACAAGCGGGAGGTCATCAGCAGTGCCTAAGACAAGCAGGTCACTAGCAGTGCCAAAGACAAGCAGGTCACCAGCAGTGCCTAAGACAAGCAGGAGGTCACCAGCAGTGCCAAAGACAAGCGGGAGGTCACCAGCAGTGCCTAAGACAAGCAGGTCACCAACAGTGCATAAGACAAGACAAGCAGGAGGTCACCAGCAGTGCCTAAGACAAGCGGGAGGTCACCAGCAGTGCCTAAGACAAGCAGGTCACCAGCAGTGCATAAGACAAGCAGGAGGTCACCAGCAGTGCCAAAGACAAGCGGGAGGTCACCAGCAGTGCCTAAGACAAGCAGGACACCAGCATTGCATAAGACAAGCAGGAGGTCACCAGCAGTGCCTAAGACAAGCAGGAGGTCACCAGCAGTGCCAAATTCAAGCAGGAGGTCACCAACAGTGCCTAAGACAAGCGGAAGGTCACCAGCAGTGCCTAAGACAAGCAGGAGGTCACCAGAAGTGATTAAGACAAGCAGGAGGTAACCAGAAGTGCCTAAGACAAGTGGGAAATCACCAGCAGTGCCAAAGACAAGTGGGAAGTCACCAGCAGTGCCTAAGACAAGCAGGAGGTCACCAGCAGTGCCTAAGACAAGCAGGTCACCAGCAGTGCATAAGAAAAGCAGGTCACCAGCAGTGCCTAAGACAAGCAGGAGGTCACCAACAGTGCCAAAGACAAGCAGGAGGTCACCAGCAGTGCCTAAGACAAGCAGGAGGTCACCAGCAGTGCCAAAGACAAGCGGGAGGTCACCAGCAGTGCCTAAGACAAGCAGGAGGTCACCAGCAGTGCCTAAGACAAGCAGGTCACCAGCAGTGCCTAAGACAAGCAGAAGGTCACCAGCTGTGCCAAAGACAAGCGGGAGGTCATCAGCAGTGCCTAAGACAAGCAGGTCACTAGCAGTGCCTAAGACAAGCAGGTCACCAGCAGTGCCTAAGACAAGCAGGAGGTCACCAGCAGTGCCAAAGACAAGCGGGAGGTCACCAGCAGTGCCTAAGACAAGCAGGTCACCAGCAGTGCCTAAGACAAGCAGGAGGTCACCAGCAGTGCCAAAGACAAGTGGGAGGTCACCAGCAGTGCCTAAGACAAGCAGGTCACCAGCAGTGCCTAAGACAAGCAGGAGGTCACCAGCAGTGCCAAAGACAAGCAGGAGGTCACCAGCAGTGCCTAAGACAAGCAGGTCACCAGCAGTGCATAAGACAGGCAGGAGGTCACCAGCAGTGCCAAAGACAAGTGGGAGGTCACCAGTAGTGCCTAAGACAAGCAGGTCACCAGTAGTGCATAAGAAAAGCAGAAGTTCACCAGCAGTGCCAAAGACAAGCGGGAGGTCACCAGCAGTGCCTACGACAAGCAGGTCACTAGCAGTGCCTAAGACAAGCAGGTCACCAGCAGTGCATAAGACAAGCAGGAGTCACCAGCAGTGCCAAAGACAAGCGGGAGGTCACCAGCAGTGCCAAAGACAAGCAGGAGGTCACCAGCAGTGCCTAATACAAGCAGGAGGTCACCAGCAGTGCCAAAGACAAGCAGGAGGTCACCAGCAGTGCCTAAGACAAGCAGGAGGTCACCAGCAGTGCCTAAGACAAGCAGGTCACCAGCAGTGCCTAAGACAAGCAGGAGGTCACCAACAGTGCCAAAGACAAGCGGGAGGTCACCAGCAGTGCCTAAGACAAGCAGGAGGTCACCAGCAGTGCCAAAGACAAGCGGGAGGTCACCAGCAATGCCTAAGACAAGCAGGTCACCAGCAGTGCCTAAGACAAGCAGGTCACCAGCAGTGCCTAAGACAAGCAGGAGGTCACCAGCAGTGCCAAAGACAAGCGGGAGGTCACCAGCAGTGCCTAAGACAAGCAGGTCACCAGCAGTGCCTAAGACAAGCAGGTCACCAGCAGTGCATAAGACAAGCAGGAGGTCACGAGCAGTGCCAAAGACAAGCGGGAGGTCACCAGCAGTGCCTAAGACAAGCAGGACACCAGCATTGCATAAGACAAGCAGGAGGTCACCAGCAGTGCCTAAGACAAGCAGGAGGTCACCAACAGTGCCTAAGACAAGCGGAAGGTCACCAGCAGTGCCTAAGACAAGCAGGAGGTAACCGGAAGTGCCTAAGACAAGTGGGAAATCACCAGCAGTGCCAAAGACAAGCGGGAGGTCACCAGCAGTGCCTAAGACAAGCAGGAGGTCACCAGCAGTGCCTAAGACAAGCAGGTCACCAGCAGTGCATAACACAAGCAGAAGGTCACCAGCAGTGCCTAAGACAAGCAGGAGGTCACCAGCAGTGCCTAAGACAAGCAGGTCACCAGCAGTGCATAAGACAAGCAGGTCACCAGCAGTGCCTAGACAAGCAGGAGGTCACCAACAGTGCCAAAGACAAGCAGGAGGTCACCAGCAGTGCATAAGACAAGCAGAAGGTCACCAGCAGTGCCTAAGACAAGCGGGACGTCACCAGCAGTGCCTAAGACAAGCAGGAGGTCACCAGCAGTGCATAAGACAAGCAGGTCACCAGCAGTGCCTAAGACAAGCAGGAGATCACCAGGAGTGACTCAGACAAGAAGGAGGCCACCAGAAGTGCTTAAGACAAGCAGGAGGTAACCAGAAGTGCCTAAGACAAGTGGGAAATCACCAGCAGTGCCAAAGACAAGCGGGAGGTCACCAGCAGTCCCTAAGACAAGCAGGAGGTCACCAGCAGTGCCTAAGACAAGCAGGTCACCAGCAGTGCATAAGACAAGCAGAAGGTCACCAGCAGTGCCTAAGACAAGCGGGAGGTCAACAGCAGTGCCTAAGACAAGCAGGAGGTCACCAGCAGTGCATAAGACAAGCAGGTCACCAGCAGTGCCTAATACAAGCAGGAGGTCACCAGCAGTGCCAAAGACAAGCAGGAGGTCACCAGCAGTGCCTAATACAAGCAGGAGGTCACCAGCAGTGCCAAAGACAAGCAGGAGGTCACCAGCAGTGCCTAAGACAAGCAGGAGGTCACCAGCAGTGCCTAAGACAAGCAGGTCACCAGCAGTGCCTAAGACAAGCAGGAGGTCACCAACAGTGCCAAAGACAAGCGGGAGGTCACCAGCAGTGCCTAAGACAAGCAGGAGGTCACCAGCAGTGCCAAAGACAAGCGGGAGGTCACCAGCAATGCCTAAGACAAGCAGGTCACCAGCAGTGCCTAAGACAAGCAGGTCACCAGCAGTGCCTAAGACAAGCAGGAGGTCACCAGCAGTGCCAAAGACAAGCGGGAGGTCACCAGCAGTGCCTAAGACAAGCAGGTCACCAGCAGTGCCTAAGACAAGCAGGTCACCCGCAGTGCATAAGACAAGCAGGAGGTCACGAGCAGTGCCAAAGACAAGCGGGGCGTCACCAGCAGTGCCTAAGACAAGCAGGACACCAGCATTGCATAAGACAAGCAGGAGGTCACCAGCAGTGCCTAAGACAAGCAGGAGGTCACCAGCAGTGCCAAATACAAGCAGGAGGTCACCAACAGTGCCTAAGACAAGCGGAAGGTCACCAGCAGTGCCTAAGACAAGCAGGAAGTCACCAGAAGTGATTAAGACAAGCAGGAGGTAACCGGCAGTGCCTAAGACAAGTGGGAAATCACCAGCAGTGCCAAAGACAAGCGGGAGGTCACCAGCAGTGCCTAAGACAAGCAGGAGGTCACCAGCAGTGCCTAAGACAAGCAGGTCACCAGCAGTGCATAACACAAGCAGAAGATCACCAGCAGTGCCTAAGACAAGCAGGAGGTCACCAGCAGTGCCTAAGACAAGCAGGTCACCAGCAGTGCCTAAGACAAGCGGGACATCACCAGCAGTGCCTAAGACAAGCAGGAGGTCACCAGCAGTGCATAAGACAAGCAGGTCACCAGCAGTGCCTAAGACAAGCAGGAGATCACCAGGAATGACTCAGACAAGAAGGAGGCCACCAGAAGTGCTTAAGAAAAGCAGGAGGTAACCAGAAGTGCTTAAGACAAGTGGGAAATCACCAGCAGCGCCAAAGACAAGCGGGAGGTCACCAGCAGTCCCTAAGACAAGCAGGAGGTCACCAGCAGTGCCTAAGACAAGCAGGTCACCAGCAGTGCATAAGACAAGCAGAAGGTCACCAGCAGTGCCTAAGACAAGCGGGAGGTCAACAGCAGTGCCTAAGACAAGCAGGAGGTCACCAGCAGTGCATAAGACAAGCAGGAGGTCACGAGCAGTGCCAAAGACAAGCGGGAGGTCACCAGCAGTGCCTAAGACAAGCAGGACACCAGCATTGCATAAGACAAGCAGGAGGTCACCAGCAGTGCCTAAGACAAGCAGGAGGTCACCAGCAGTGCCAAATACAAGCAGGAGGTCACCAACAGTGCCTAAGACAAGCGGAAGGTCACCAGCAGTGCCTAAGACAAGCAGGAAGTCACCAGAAGTGATTAAGACAAGCATGAGGTAACCGGAAGTGCCTAAGACATGTGGGAAATCACCAGCAGTGCCAAAGACAAGCGGGAGGTCACCAGCAGTGCCTAAGACAAGCAGGAGGTCACCAGCAGTGCCTAAGACAAGCAGGTCACCAGCAGTGCATAACACAAGCAGAAGGTCACCAGCAGTGCCTAAGTCAAGCAGGAGGTCACCAGCAGTGCCTAAGACAAGCAGGTCACCAGCAGTGCATAAGACAAGCAGGTCACCAGCAGTGCCTAAGACAAGCAGGAGGTCACCAACAGTGCCAAAGACAAGCAGGAGGTCACCAGCAGTGCCTAAGACAAGCAGGAGGTCACCAGCAGTGCCAAAGACAAGCGGGAGGTCACCAGCAGTGCGCCTAAGACAAGCAGGAGGTCACCAGCAGTGCCTAAGACAAGCAGATCACCAGCAGTGCCTAAGACAAGCAGGAGGTCACCAGCAGTGCCAAAGACAAGCGGGAGGTCACCAGCAGTGCCTAAGACAAGCTGGTCACCAGCAGTGCCTAAGACAAGCAGGTCACCAGCAGTGCATAAGACAAGCAGGAGGTCACCAGCAGTGCCAAAGACAACCGGGAGGTCACCAGCAGTGCCTAAGACAAGCAGGTCACCAGCAGTGCATAAGACAAGCAGGTCACCAGCAGTGCCTAAGACAAGCAGGAGGTCACCAACAGTGCCAAAGACAAGCAGGAGGTCACCAGCAGTGCATAAGACAAGCAGAAGGTCACCAGCAGTGCCTAAGACAAGCGGGACATCACCAGCAGTGCCTAAGACAAGCAGGAGGTCACCAGCAGTGCATAAGACAAGCAGGTCACCAGCAGTGCCTAAGACAAGCAGGAGATCACCAGGAATGACTCAGACAAGAAGGAGGCCACCAGAAGTGCTTAAGAAAAGCAGGAGGTAACCAGAAGTGCCTAAGACAAGTGGGAAATCACCAGCAGCGCCAAAGACAAGCGGGAGGTCACCAGCAGTCCCTAAGACAAGCAGGAGGTCACCAGCAGTGCCTAAGACAAGCAGGTCACCAGCAGTGCATAAGACAAGCAGAAGGTCACCAGCAGTGCCTAAGACAAGCGGGAGGTCAACAGCAGTGCCTAAGACAAGCAGGAGGTCACCAGCAGTGCATAAGACAAGCAGGAGGTCACGAGCAGTGCCAAAGACAAGCGGGAGGTCACCAGCAGTGCCTAAGACAAGCAGGACACCAGCATTGCATAAGACAAGCAGGAGGTCACCAGCAGTGCCTAAGACAAGCAGGAGGTCACCAGCAGTGCCAAATACAAGCAGGAGGTCACCAACAGTGCCTAAGACAAGCGGAAGGTCACCAGCAGTGCCTAAGACAAGCAGGAAGTCACCAGAAGTGATTAAGACAAGCATGAGGTAACCGGAAGTGCCTAAGACATGTGGGAAATCACCAGCAGTGCCAAAGACAAGCGGGAGGTCACCAGCAGTGCCTAAGACAAGCAGGAGGTCACCAGCAGTGCCTAAGACAAGCAGGTCACCAGCAGTGCATAACACAAGCAGAAGGTCACCAGCAGTGCCTAAGTCAAGCAGGAGGTCACCAGCAGTGCCTAAGACAAGCAGGTCACCAGCAGTGCATAAGACAAGCAGGTCACCAGCAGTGCCTAAGACAAGCAGGAGGTCACCAACAGTGCCAAAGACAAGCAGGAGGTCACCAGCAGTGCCTAAGACAAGCAGGAGGTCACCAGCAGTGCCAAAGACAAGCGGGAGGTCACCAGCAGTGCGCCTAAGACAAGCAGGAGGTCACCAGCAGTGCCTAAGACAAGCAGATCACCAGCAGTGCCTAAGACAAGCAGGAGGTCACCAGCAGTGCCAAAGACAAGCGGGAGGTCACCAGCAGTGCCTAAGACAAGCTGGTCACCAGCAGTGCCTAAGACAAGCAGGTCACCAGCAGTGCATAAGACAAGCAGGAGGTCACCAGCAGTGCCAAAGACAACGGGAGGTCACCAGCAGTGCCTAAGACAAGCAGGTCACCAGCAGTGCATAAGACAAGCAGGAGGTCACCAGCAGTGCCAAAGACAAGCAGGTCACCAGCAGTGCATAAGAAAAGCAGAAGGTCACCAGCTGTGCCAAAGACAAGCGGGAGGTCATCAGCAGTGCCTAAGACAAGCAGGTCACTAGCAGTGCCAAAGACAAGCAGGTCACCAGCAGTGCCTAAGACAAGCAGGAGGTCACCAGCAGTGCCAAAGACAAGCGGGAGGTCACCAGCAGTGCCTAAGACAAGCAGGTCACCAACAGTGCATAAGACAAGCAGGAGGTCACCAGCAGTGCCTAAGACAAGCGGGAGGTCACCAGCAGTGCCTAAGACAAGCAGGTCACCAGCAGTGCATAAGACAAGCAGGAGGTCACCAGCAGTGCCAAAGACAAGCGGGAGGTCACCAGCAGTGCCTAAGACAAGCAGGACACCAGCATTGCATAAGACAAGCAGGAGGTCACCAGCAGTGCCTAAGACAAGCAGGAGGTCACCAGCAGTGCCAAATTCAAGCAGGAGGTCACCAACAGTGCCTAAGACAAGCGGAAGGTCACCAGCAGTGCCTAAGACAAGCAGGAGGTCACCAGAAGTGATTAAGACAAGCAGGAGGTAACCAGAAGTGCCTAAGACAAGTGGGAAATCACCAGCAGTGCCAAAGACAAGTGGGAAGTCACCAGCAGTGCCTAAGACAAGCAGGAGGTCACCAGCAGTGCCTAAGACAAGCAGGTCACCAGCAGTGCATAAGAAAAGCAGGTCACCAGCAGTGCCTAAGACAAGCAGGAGGTCACCAACAGTGCCAAAGACAAGCAGGAGGTCACCAGCAGTGCCTAAGACAAGCAGGAGGTCACCAGCAGTGCCAAAGACAAGCGGGAGGTCACCAGCAGTGCCTAAGACAAGCAGGAGGTCACCAGCAGTGCCTAAGACAAGCAGGTCACCAGCAGTGCCTAAGACAAGCAGAAGGTCACCAGCTGTGCCAAAGACAAGCGGGAGGTCATCAGCAGTGCCTAAGACAAGCAGGTCACTAGCAGTGCCTAAGACAAGCAGGTCACCAGCAGTGCCTAAGACAAGCAGGAGGTCACCAGCAGTGCCAAAGACAAGCGGGAGGTCACCAGCAGTGCCTAAGACAAGCAGGTCACCAGCAGTGCCTAAGACAAGCAGGAGGTCACCAGCAGTGCCAAAGACAAGTGGGAGGTCACCAGCAGTGCCTAAGACAAGCAGGTCACCAGCAGTGCCTAAGACAAGCAGGAGGTCACCAGCAGTGCCAAAGACAAGCAGGAGGTCACCAGCAGTGCCTAAGACAAGCAGGTCACCAGCAGTGCATAAGACAGGCAGGAGGTCACCAGCAGTGCCAAAGACAAGTGGGAGGTCACCAGTAGTGCCTAAGACAAGCAGGTCACCAGTAGTGCATAAGAAAAGCAGAAGTTCACCAGCAGTGCCAAAGACAAGTGGGAGGTCACCAGCAGTGCCTACGACAAGCAGGTCACTAGCAGTGCCTAAGACAAGCAGGTCACCAGCAGTGCATAAGACAAGCAGGAGTCACCAGCAGTGCCAAAGACAAGCGGGAGGTCACCAGCAGTGCCAAAGACAAGCAGGAGGTCACCAGCAGTGCCTAATACAAGCAGGAGGTCACCAGCAGTGCCAAAGACAAGCAGGAGGTCACCAGCAGTGCCTAAGACAAGCAGGAGGTCACCAGCAGTGCCTAAGACAAGCAGGTCACCAGCAGTGCCTAAGACAAGCAGGAGGTCACCAACAGTGCCAAAGACAAGCGGGAGGTCACCAGCAGTGCCTAAGACAAGCAGGAGGTCACCAGCAGTGCCAAAGACAAGCGGGAGGTCACCAGCAATGCCTAAGACAAGCAGGTCACCAGCAGTGCCTAAGACAAGCAGGTCACCAGCAGTGCCTAAGACAAGCAGGAGGTCACCAGCAGTGCCAAAGACAAGCGGGAGGTCACCAGCAGTGCCTAAGACAAGCAGGTCACCAGCAGTGCCTAAGACAAGCAGGTCACCAGCAGTGCATAAGACAAGCAGGAGGTCACGAGCAGTGCCAAAGACAAGCGGGAGGTCACCAGCAGTGCCTAAGACAAGCAGGACACCAGCATTGCATAAGACAAGCAGGAGGTCACCAGCAGTGCCTAAGACAAGCAGGAGGTCACCAACAGTGCCTAAGACAAGCGGAAGGTCACCAGCAGTGCCTAAGACAAGCAGGAGGTAACCGGAAGTGCCTAAGACAAGTGGGAAATCACCAGCAGTGCCAAAGACAAGCGGGAGGTCACCAGCAGTGCCTAAGACAAGCAGGAGGTCACCAGCAGTGCCTAAGACAAGCAGGTCACCAGCAGTGCATAACACAAGCAGAAGGTCACCAGCAGTGCCTAAGACAAGCAGGAGGTCACCAGCAGTGCCTAAGACAAGCAGGTCACCAGCAGTGCATAAGACAAGCAGGTCACCAGCAGTGCCTAAGACAAGCAGGAGGTCACCAACAGTGCCAAAGACAAGCAGGAGGTCACCAGCAGTGCATAAGACAAGCAGAAGGTCACCAGCAGTGCCTAAGACAAGCGGGACGTCACCAGCAGTGCCTAAGACAAGCAGGAGGTCACCAGCAGTGCATAAGACAAGCAGGTCACCAGCAGTGCCTAAGACAAGCAGGAGATCACCAGGAGTGACTCAGACAAGAAGGAGGCCACCAGAAGTGCTTAAGACAAGCAGGAGGTAACCAGAAGTGCCTAAGACAAGTGGGAAATCACCAGCAGTGCCAAAGACAAGCGGGAGGTCACCAGCAGTCCCTAAGACAAGCAGGAGGTCACCAGCAGTGCCTAAGACAAGCAGGTCACCAGCAGTGCATAAGACAAGCAGAAGGTCACCAGCAGTGCCTAAGACAAGCGGGAGGTCAACAGCAGTGCCTAAGACAAGCAGGAGGTCACCAGCAGTGCATAAGACAAGCAGGTCACCAGCAGTGCCTAATACAAGCAGGAGGTCACCAGCAGTGCCAAAGACAAGCAGGAGGTCACCAGCAGTGCCTAATACAAGCAGGAGGTCACCAGCAGTGCCAAAGACAAGCAGGAGGTCACCAGCAGTGCCTAAGACAAGCAGGAGGTCACCAGCAGTGCCTAAGACAAGCAGGTCACCAGCAGTGCCTAAGACAAGCAGGAGGTCACCAACAGTGCCAACGACAAGCGGGAGGTCACCAGCAGTGCCTAAGACAAGCAGGAGGTCACCAGCAGTGCCAAAGACAAGCGGGAGGTCACCAGCAATGCCTAAGACAAGCAGGTCACCAGCAGTGCCTAAGACAAGCAGGTCACCAGCAGTGCCTAAGACAAGCAGGAGGTCACCAGCAGTGCCAAAGACAAGCGGGAGGTCACCAGCAGTGCCTAAGACAAGCAGGTCACCAGCAGTGCCTAAGACAAGCAGGTCACCCGCAGTGCATAAGACAAGCAGGAGGTCACGAGCAGTGCCAAAGACAAGCGGGGGGTCACCAGCAGTGCCTAAGACAAGCAGGACACCAGCATTGCATAAGACAAGCAGGAGGTCACCAGCAGTGCCTAAGACAAGCAGGAGGTCACCAGCAGTGCCAAATACAAGGAGGTCACCAACAGTGCCTAAGACAAGCGGAAGGTCACCAGCAGTGCCTAAGACAAGCAGGAAGTCACCAGAAGTGATTAAGACAAGCAGGAGGTAACCGGCAGTGCCTAAGACAAGTGGGAAATCACCAGCAGTGCCAAAGACAAGCGGGAGGTCACCAGCAGTGCCTAAGACAAGCAGGAGGTCACCAGCAGTGCCTAAGACAAGCAGGTCACCAGCAGTGCATAACACAAGCAGAAGATCACCAGCAGTGCCTAAGACAAGCAGGAGGTCACCAGCAGTGCCTAAGACAAGCAGGTCACCAGCAGTGCCTAAGACAAGCAGGAGGTCACCAACAGTGCCAAAGACAAGCAGGAGGTCACCAGCAGTGCATAAGACAAGCAGAAGGTCACCAGCAGTGCCTAAGACAAGCGGGACGTCACCAGCAGTGCCTAAGACAAGCAGGAGGTCACCAGCAGAGCATAAGACAAGCAGGTCACCAGCAGTGCCTAAGACAAGCAGGAGATCACCAGGAGTGACTCAGACAAGAAGGAGGCCACCAGAAGTGCTTAAGACAAGCAGGAGGTAACCAGAAGTGCCTAAGACAAGTGGGAAATCACCAGCAGTGCCAAAGACAAGCGGGAGGTCACCAGCAGTCCCTAAGACAAGCAGGAGGTCACCAGCAGTGCCTAAGACAAGCAGGTCACCAGCAGTGCATAAGACAAGCAGAAGGTCACCAGCAGTACCTAAGACAAGCGGGAGGTCAACAGCAGTGCCTAAGACAAGCAGGAGGTCACCAGCAGTGCATAAGACAAGCAGGTCACCAGCAGTGCCTAATACAAGCAGGAGGTCACCAGCAGTGCCAAAGACAAGCAGGAGGTCACCAGCAGTGCCTAATACAAGCAGAAGGTCACCAACAGTGCCAAAGACAAGCGGGAGGTCACCAGCAGTGCCTAAGACAAGCAGGAGGTCACCAGCAGTGCCAAAGACAAGCGGGAGGTCACCAGCAATGCCTAAGACAAGCAGGTCACCAGCAGTGCCTAAGACAAGCAGGTCACCAGCAGTGCCTAAGACAAGCAGGAGGTCACCAGCAGTGCCAAAGACAAGCGGGAGGTCACCAGCAGTGCCTAAGACAAGCAGGTCACCAGCAGTGCCTAAGACAAGCAGGTCACCAGCAGTGCATAAGACAAGCAGGAGGTCACGAGCAGTGCCAAAGACAAGCGGGAGGTCACCAGCAGTGCCTAAGACAAGCAGGACACCAGCATTGCATAAGACAAGCAGGAGGTCACCAGCAGTGCCTAAGACAAGCAGGAGGTCACCAGCAGTGCCAAATACAAGCAGGAGGTCACCAACAGTGCCTAAGACAAGCGGAATGTCACCAGCAGTGCCTAAGACAAGCAGGAAGTCACCAGAAGTGATTAAGACAAGCAGGAGGTAACCGGAAGTGCCTAAGACAAGTGGGAAATCAACAGCAGTGCCTAAGACAAGCAGGTCACCAGCAGTGCATAAGACAAGCAGGTCACCAGCAGTGCCTAAGACAAGCAGGAGGTCACCAACAGTGCCAAAGACAAGCAGGAGGTCACCAGCAGTGCATAAGACAAGCAGAAGGTCACCAGCAGTGCCTAAGACAAGCGGGACATCACCAGCAGTGCCTAAGACAAGCAGGAGGTCACCAGCAGTGCATAAGACAAGCAGGTCACCAGCAGTGCCTAAGACAAGCAGGAGATCACCAGGAATGACTCAGACAAGAAGGAGGCCACCAGAAGTGCTTAAGAAAAGCAGGAGGTAACCAGAAGTGCCTAAGACAAGTGGGAAATCACCAGCAGCGCCAAAGACAAGCGGGAGGTCACCAGCAGTCCCTAAGACAAGCAGGAGGTCACCAGCAGTGCCTAAGACAAGCAGGTCACCAGCAGTGCATAAGACAAGCAGAAGGTCACCAGCAGTGCCTAAGACAAGCGGGAGGTCAACAGCAGTGCCTAAGACAAGCAGGAGGTCACCAGCAGTGCATAAGACAAGCAGGAGGTCACGAGCAGTGCCAAAGACAAGCGGGAGGTCACCAGCAGTGCCTAAGACAAGCAGGACACCAGCATTGCATAAGACAAGCAGGAGGTCACCAGCAGTGCCTAAGACAAGCAGGAGGTCACCAGTGCCAAATACAAGCAGGAGGTCACCAACAGTGCCTAAGACAAGCGGAAGGTCACCAGCAGTGCCTAAGACAAGCAGGAAGTCACCAGAAGTGATTAAGACAAGCAGGAGGTAACCGGAAGTGCCTAAGACATGTGGGAAATCACCAGCAGTGCCAAAGACAAGCGGGAGGTCACCAGCAGTGCCTAAGACAAGCAGGAGGTCACCAGCAGTGCCTAAGACAAGCAGGTCACCAGCAGTGCATAACACAAGCAGAAGGTCACCAGCAGTGCCTAAGTCAAGCAGGAGGTCACCAGCAGTGCCTAAGACAAGCAGGTCACCAGCAGTGCATAAGACAAGCAGGTCACCAGCAGTGCCTAAGACAAGCAGGAGGTCACCAACAGTGCCAAAGACAAGCAGGAGGTCACCAGCAGTGCCTAAGACAAGCAGGAGGTCACCAGCAGTGCCAAAGACAAGCGGGAGGTCACCAGCAGTGCGCCTAAGACAAGCAGGAGGTCACCAGCAGTGCCTAAGACAAGCAGATCACCAGCAGTGCCTAAGACAAGCAGGAGGTCACCAGCAGTGCCAAAGACAAGCGGGAGGTCACCAGCAGTGCCTAAGACAAGCTGGTCACCAGCAGTCCCTAAGACAAGCAGGTCACCAGCAGTGCATAAGACAAGCAGGAGGTCACCAGCAGTGCCAAAGACAACCGGGAGGTCACCAGCAGTGCCTAAGACAAGCAGGTCACCAGCAGTGCATAAGACAAGCAGGAGGTCACCAGCAGTGCCAAAGACAAGCAGGTCACCAGCAGTGCATAAGAAAAGCAGAAGGTCACCAGCTGTGCCAAAGACAAGCGGGAGGTCATCAGCAGTGCCTAAGACAAGCAGGTCACTAGCAGTGCCAAAGACAAGCAGGTCACCAGCAGTGCCTAAGACAAGCAGGAGGTCACCAGCAGTGCCAAAGACAAGCGGGAGGTCACCAGCAGTGCCTAAGACAAGCAGGTCACCAACAGTGCATAAGACAAGCAGGAGGTCACCAGCAGTGCCTAAGACAAGCGGGAGGTCACCAGCAGTGCCTAAGACAAGCAGGTCACCAGCAGTGCATAAGACAAGCAGGAGGTCACCAGCAGTGCCAAAGACAAGCGGGAGGTCACCAGCAGTGCCTAAGACAAGCAGGACACCAGCATTGCATAAGACAAGCAGGAGGTCACCAGCAGTGCCTAAGACAAGCAGGAGGTCACCAGCAGTGCCAAATTCAAGCAGGAGGTCACCAACAGTGCCTAAGACAAGCGGAAGGTCACCAGCAGTGCCTAAGACAAGCAGGAGGTCACCAGAAGTGATTAAGACAAGCAGGAGGTAACCAGAAGTGCCTAAGACAAGTGGGAAATCACCAGCAGTGCCAAAGACAAGTGGGAAGTCACCAGCAGTGCCTAAGACAAGCAGGAGGTCACCAGCAGTGCCTAAGACAAGCAGGTCACCAGCAGTGCATAAGAAAAGCAGGTCACCAGCAGTGCCTAAGACAAGCAGGAGGTCACCAACAGTGCCAAAGACAAGCAGGAGGTCACCAGCAGTGCCTAAGACAAGCAGGAGGTCACCAGCAGTGCCAAAGACAAGCGGGAGGTCACCAGCAGTGCCTAAGACAAGCAGGAGGTCACCAGCAGTGCCTAAGACAAGCAGGTCACCAGCAGTGCCTAAGACAAGCAGAAGGTCACCAGCTGTGCCAAAGACAAGCGGGAGGTCATCAGCAGTGCCTAAGACAAGCAGGTCACTAGCAGTGCCTAAGACAAGCAGGTCACCAGCAGTGCCTAAGACAAGCAGGAGGTCACCAGCAGTGCCAAAGACAAGCGGGAGGTCACCAGCAGTGCCTAAGACAAGCAGGTCACCAGCAGTGCCTAAGACAAGCAGGAGGTCACCAGCAGTGCCAAAGACAAGCAGAGGTCACCAGCAGTGCCAAGACAAGCAGGAGGTCACCAGCAGTGCCTAAGACAAGCAGGAGGTCACCAGCAGTGCCAAAGACAAGCAGGAGGTCACCAGCAGTGCATAAGACAAGCAGGAGTCACCAGCAGTGCCTAAGACAAGTGGGAAGTCACCAGCAGTGCCAAAGACAAGCGGGAGGTCACCAGCAGTGCCTAAGACAAGCAGGAGGTCACCAGCAGTGCATAAGACAAGCAGGTCACCAGCAGTGCCTAAGACAAGCAGGAGTCACCAGCAGTGCCAAAGACAAGCGGGAGGTCACCAGCAGTGCCAAAGACAAGCAGGAGGTCACCAGCAGTGCCTAATACAAGCAGGAGGTCACCAGCAGTGCCAAAGACAAGCAGGTCACCAGCAGTGCCTAAGACAAGCAGGAGGTCACCAGCAGTGCCAAAGACAAGCGGGAGGTCACCAGCAGTGCCTAAGACAAGCAGGTCACCAGCAGTGCCAAAGACAAGCGGAGGTCACCAGCAGTGCATAAGACAAGCAGGAGGTCACCAGCAGTGCCAAAGACAAGCGGGAGGTCACCAGCAGTGCCTAAGACAAGCAGGTCACCAGCAGTGCCTAAGACAAGCAGGATGTCACCAGCAGTGCCAAAGACAAGCAGGAGGTCACCAGCAGTGCCTAAGACAAGCAGGTCACCAGCAGTGCATAAGACAAGCAGGAAGTCACCAGCAGTGCCTAAGACAAGCAGGAGGTCACCAGCAGTGCCAAAGACAAGCAGGAGGTCACCAGCAGTGCCTAAGACAAGCGGAAGGTCACCAGCAGTGCCTAAGACAAGCAGGAGGTCACCAGCAGTGCCTAAGACAAGCAGGAGGTAACCGGAAGTGCCTAAGACAAGTGGGAAATCACCAGCAGTGCCAAAGACAAGCGGGAGGTCACCAGCAGTGCCTAAGACAAGCAGGAGGTCACCAGCAGTGCCTAAGACAAGCAGGTCACCAGCAGTGCATAACACAAGCAGAAGGTCACCAGCAGTGCCTAAGACAAGCAGGAGGTCACCAGCAGTGCCTAAGACAAGCAGGTCACCAGCAGTGCATAAGACAAGCAGGTCACCAGCAGTGCCTAAGACAAGCAGGAGGTCACCAACAGTGCCAAAGACAAGCAGGAGGTCACCAGCAGTGCATAAGACAAGCAGAAGGTCACCAGCAGTGCCTAAGACAAGCGGGACGTCACCAGCAGTGCCTAAGACAAGCAGGAGGTCACCAGCAGTGCATAAGACAAGCAGGTCACCAGCAGTGCCTAAGACAAGCAGGAGATCACCAGGAGTGACTCAGACAAGAAGGAGGCCACCAGAAGTGCTTAAGACAAGCAGGAGGTAACCAGAAGTGCCTAAGACAAGTGGGAAATCACCAGCAGTGCCAAAGACAAGCGGGAGGTCACCAGCAGTCCCTAAGACAAGCAGGAGGTCACCAGCAGTGCCTAAGACAAGCAGGTCACCAGCAGTGCATAAGACAAGCAGAAGGTCACCAGCAGTGCCTAAGACAAGCGGGAGGTCAACAGCAGTGCCTAAGACAAGCAGGAGGTCACCAGCAGTGCATAAGACAAGCAGGTCACCAGCAGTGCCTAATACAAGCAGGAGGTCACCAGCAGTGCCAAAGACAAGCAGGAGGTCACCAGCAGTGCCTAATACAAGCAGGAGGTCACCAGCAGTGCCAAAGACAAGCAGGAGGTCACCAGCAGTGCCTAAGACAAGCAGGAGGTCACCAGCAGTGCCTAAGACAAGCAGGTCACCAGCAGTGCCTAAGACAAGCAGGAGGTCACCAACAGTGCCAAAGACAAGCGGGAGGTCACCAGCAGTGCCTAAGACAAGCAGGAGGTCACCAGCAGTGCCAAAGACAAGCGGGAGGTCACCAGCAATGCCTAAGACAAGCAGGTCACCAGCAGTGCCTAAGACAAGCAGGTCACCAGCAGTGCCTAAGACAAGCAGGAGGTCACCAGCAGTGCCAAAGACAAGCGGGAGGTCACCAGCAGTGCCTAAGACAAGCAGGTCACCAGCAGTGCCTAAGACAAGCAGGTCACCAGCAGTGCATAAGACAAGCAGGAGGTCACGAGCAGTGCCAAAGACAAGCGGGGGGTCACCAGCAGTGCCTAAGACAAGCAGGACACCAGCATTGCATAAGACAAGCAGGAGGTCACCAGCAGTGCCTAAGACAAGCAGGAGGTCACCAGCAGTGCCAAATACAAGCAGGAGGTCACCAACAGTGCCTAAGACAAGCGGAAGGTCACCAGCAGTGCCTAAGACAAGCAGGAAGTCACCAGAAGTGATTAAGACAAGCAGGAGGTAACCGGCAGTGCCTAAGACAAGTGGGAAATCACCAGCAGTGCCAAAGACAAGCGGGAGGTCACCAGCAGTGCCTAAGACAAGCAGGAGGTCACCAGCAGTGCCTAAGACAAGCAGGTCACCAGCAGTGCCTAAGACAAGCAGGAGGTCACCAGCAGTGCCTAAGACAAGCAGGTCACCAGCAGTGCCTAAGACAAGCAGGAGGTCACCAACAGTGCCAAAGACAAGCAGGAGGTCACCAGCAGTGCATAAGACAAGCAGAAGGTCACCAGCAGTGCCTAAGACAAGCGGGACGTCACCAGCAGTGCCTAAGACAAGCAGGAGGTCACCAGCAGAGCATAAGACAAGCAGGTCACCAGCAGTGCCTAAGACAAGCAGGAGATCACCAGGAGTGACTCAGACAAGAAGGAGGCCACCAGAAGTGCTTAAGACAAGCAGGAGGTAACCAGAAGTGCCTAAGACAAGTGGGAAATCACCAGCAGTGCCAAAGACAAGCGGGAGGTCACCAGCAGTCCCTAAGACAAGCAGGAGGTCACCAGCAGTGCCTAAGACAAGCAGGTCACCAGCAGTGCATAAGACAAGCAGAAGGTCACCAGCAGTACCTAAGACAAGCGGGAGGTCAACAGCAGTGCCTAAGACAAGCAGGAGGTCACCAGCAGTGCATAAGACAAGCAGGTCACCAGCAGTGCCTAATACAAGCAGGAGGTCACCAGCAGTGCCAAAGACAAGCAGGAGGTCACCAGCAGTGCCTAATACAAGCAGAAGGTCACCAACAGTGCCAAAGACAAGCGGGAGGTCACCAGCAGTGCCTAAGACAAGCAGGAGGTCACCAGCAGTGCCAAAGACAAGCGGGAGGTCACCAGCAATGCCTAAGACAAGCAGGTCACCAGCAGTGCCTAAGACAAGCAGGTCACCAGCAGTGCCTAATACAAGCAGGAGGTCACCAGTGCCAAAGACAAGCGGGAGGTCACCAGCAGTGCCTAAGACAAGCAGGTCACCAGCAGTGCCTAAGACAAGCAGGTCACCAGCAGTGCATAAGACAAGCAGGAGGTCACGAGCAGTGCCAAAGACAAGCGGGAGGTCACCAGCAGTGCCTAAGACAAGCAGGACACCAGCATTGCATAAGACAAGCAGGAGGTCACCAGCAGTGCCTAAGACAAGCAGGAGGTCACCAGCAGTGCCAAATACAAGCAGGAGGTCACCAACAGTGCCTAAGACAAGCGGAATGTCACCAGCAGTGCCTAAGACAAGCAGGAAGTCACCAGAAGTGATTAAGACAAGCAGGAGGTAACCGGAAGTGCCTAAGACAAGTGGGAAATCAACAGCAGTGCAGGTCACCAGCAGTGCCTAAGACAAGCAGGTCACCAGCAGTGCATAACACAAGCAGAAGGTCACCAGCAGTGCCTAAGACAAGCAGGAGGTCACCAGCAGTGCCTAAGACAAGCAGGTCACCAGCAGTGCCTAAGACAAGCAGGAGGTCACCAACAGTGCCAAAGACAAGCAGGAGGTCACCAGCAGTGCATAAGACAAGCAGGAGGTCACCAGCAGTGCATAAGACAAGCAGGTCACCAGCAGTGCCTAAGACAAGCGGGACATCACCAGCAGTGCCTAAGACAAGCAGGAGGTCACCAGCAGTGCATAAGACAAGCAGGTCACCAGCAGTGCCTAAGACAAGCAGGAGATCACCAGGAATGACTCAGACAAGAAGGAGGCCACCAGAAGTGCTTAAGAAAAGCAGGAGGTAACCAGAAGTGCCTAAGACAAGTGGGAAATCACCAGCAGCGCCAAAGACAAGCGGGAGGTCACCAGCAGTCCCTAAGACAAGCAGGAGGTCACCAGCAGTGCCTAAGACAAGCAGGTCACCAGCAGTGCATAAGACAAGCAGAAGGTCACCAGCAGTGCCTAAGACAAGCGGGAGGTCAACAGCAGTGCCTAAGACAAGCAGGAGGTCACCAGCAGTGCATAAGACAAGCAGGAGGTCACGAGCAGTGCCAAAGACAAGCGGGAGGTCACCAGCAGTGCCTAAGACAAGCAGGACACCAGCATTGCATAAGACAAGCAGGAGGTCACCAGCAGTGCCTAAGACAAGCAGGAGGTCACCAGCAGTGCCAAATACAAGCAGGAGGTCACCAACAGTGCCTAAGACAAGCGGAAGGTCACCAGCAGTGCCTAAGACAAGCAGGAAGTCACCAGAAGTGATTAAGACAAGCAGGAGGTAACCGGAAGTGCCTAAGACATGTGGGAAATCACCAGCAGTGCCAAAGACAAGCGGGAGGTCACCAGCAGTGCCTAAGACAAGCAGGAGGTCACCAGCAGTGCCTAAGACAAGCAGGTCACCAGCAGTGCATAACACAAGCAGAAGGTCACCAGCAGTGCCTAAGTCAAGCAGGAGGTCACCAACAGTGCCAAAGACAAGCAGGAGGTCACCAGCAGTGCCTAAGACAAGCAGGAGGTCACCAGCAGTGCCAAAGACAAGCGGGAGGTCACCAGCAGTGCGCCTAAGACAAGCAGGAGGTCACCAGCAGTGCCTAAGACAAGCAGATCACCAGCAGTGCCTAAGACAAGCAGGAGGTCACCAGCAGTGCCAAAGACAAGCGGGAGGTCACCAGCAGTGCCTAAGACAAGCTGGTCACCAGCAGTGCCTAAGACAAGCAGGTCACCAGCAGTGCATAAGACAAGCAGGAGGTCACCAGCAGTGCCAAAGACAACCGGGAGGTCACCAGCAGTGCCTAAGACAAGCAGGTCACCAGCAGTGCATAAGACAAGCAGGAGGTCACCAGCAGTGCCAAAGACAAGCAGGTCACCAGCAGTGCATAAGAAAGCAGAAGGTCACCAGCTGTGCCAAAGACAAGCGGGAGGTCATCAGCAGTGCCTAAGACAAGCAGGTCACTAGCAGTGCCAAAGACAAGCAGGTCACCAGTGCCTAAGACAAGCAGGAGGTCACCAGCAGTGCCAAAGACAAGCGGGAGGTCACCAGCAGTGCCTAAGACAAGCAGGTCACCAACAGTGCATAAGACAAGCAGGAGGTCACCAGCAGTGCCTAAGACAAGCGGGAGGTCACCAGCAGTGCCTAAGACAAGCAGGTCACCAGCAGTGCATAAGACAAGCAGGAGGTCACCAGCAGTGCCAAAGACAAGCGGGAGGTCACCAGCAGTGCCTAAGACAAGCAGGACACCAGCATTGCATAAGACAAGCAGGAGGTCACCAGCAGTGCCTAAGACAAGCAGGAGGTCACCAGCAGTGCCAAATTCAAGCAGGAGGTCACCAACAGTGCCTAAGACAAGCGGAAGGTCACCAGCAGTGCCTAAGACAAGCAGGAGGTCACCAGAAGTGATTAAGACAAGCAGGAGGTAACCAGAAGTGCCTAAGACAAGTGGGAAATCACCAGCAGTGCCAAAGACAAGTGGGAAGTCACCAGCAGTGCCTAAGACAAGCAGGAGGTCACCAGCAGTGCCTAAGACAAGCAGGTCACCAGCAGTGCCTAAGACAAGCGGAGGTCACCAGCAGTGCCAAGACAAGCAGGGTCACCAACAGTGCCAAAGACAAGCAGGAGGTCACCAGCAGTGCCTAAAGACAAGCGGAGGTCATCAGCAGTGCCTAAGACAAGCGGGAGGTCACCAGCAGTGCCTAAGACAAGCAGGTCACCAGCAGTGCCTAAGACAAGCAGAAGGTCACCAGCTGTGCCAAAGACAAGCGGGAGGTCATCATCAGCAGTGCCTAAGACAAGCAGGTCACTAGCAGTGCCTAAGACAAGCAGGTCACCAGCAGTGCCTAAGACAAGCAGGAGGTCACCAGCAGTGCCAAAGACAAGCGGGAGGTCACCAGCAGTGCCTAAGACAAGCAGGTCACCAGCAGTGCCTAAGACAAGCAGGAGGTCACCAGCAGTGCCAAAGACAAGTGGGAGGTCACCAGCAGTGCCTAAGACAAGCAGGTCACCAGCAGTGCCTAAGACAAGCAGGAGGTCACCAGCAGTGCCAAAGACAAGCAGGAGGTCACCAGCAGTGCCTAAGACAAGCAGGTCACCAGCAGTGCATAAGACAGGCAGGAGGTCACCAGCAGTGCCAAAGACAAGTGCGAGGTCACCAGTAGTGCCTAAGACAAGCAGGTCACCAGTAGTGCATAAGAAAAGCAGAAGTTCACCAGCAGTGCCAAAGACAAGCGGGAGGTCACCAGCAGTGCCTACGACAAGCAGGTCACTAGCAGTGCCTAAGACAAGCAGGTCACCAGCAGTGCATAAGACAAGCAGGAGTCACCAGCAGTGCCAAAGACAAGCGGGAGGTCACCAGCAGTGCCAAAGACAAGCAGGAGGTCACCAGCAGTGCCTAATACAAGCAGGAGGTCACCAGCAGTGCCAAAGACAAGCAGGAGGTCACCAGCAGTGCCTAAGACAAGCAGGAGGTCACCAGCAGTGCCTAAGACAAGCAGGTCACCAGCAGTGCCTAAGACAAGCAGGAGGTCACCAACAGTGCCAAAGACAAGCGGGAGGTCACCAGCAGTGCCTAAGACAAGCAGGAGGTCACCAGCAGTGCCAAAGACAAGCGGGAGGTCACCAGCAATGCCTAAGACAAGCAGGTCACCAGCAGTGCCTAAGACAAGCAGGTCACCAGCAGTGCCTAAGACAAGCAGGAGGTCACCAGCAGTGCCAAAGACAAGCGGGAGGTCACCAGCAGTGCCTAAGACAAGCAGGTCACCAGCAGTGCCTAAGACAAGCAGGTCACCAGCAGTGCATAAGACAAGCAGGAGGTCACGAGCAGTGCCAAAGACAAGCGGGAGGTCACCAGCAGTGCCTAAGACAAGCAGGACACCAGCATTGCATAAGACAAGCAGGAGGTCACCAGCAGTGCCTAAGACAAGCAGGAGGTCACCAGCAGTGCCAAATACAAGCAGGAGGTCACCAACAGTGCCTAAGACAAGCGGAAGGTCACCAGCAGTGCCTAAGACAAGCAGGAAGTCACCAGAAGTGATTAAGACAAGCATGAGGTAACCGGAAGTGCCTAAGACATGTGGGAAATCACCAGCAGTGCCAAAGACAAGCGGGAGGTCACCAGCAGTGCCTAAGACAAGCAGGAGGTCACCAGCAGTGCCTAAGACAAGCAGGTCACCAGCAGTGCATAACACAAGCAGAAGGTCACCAGCAGTGCCTAAGTCAAGCAGGAGGTCACCAGCAGTGCCTAAGACAAGCAGGTCACCAGCAGTGCATAAGACAAGCAGGTCACCAGCAGTGCCTAAGACAAGCAGGAGGTCACCAACAGTGCCAAAGACAAGCAGGAGGTCACCAGCAGTGCCTAAGACAAGCAGGAGGTCACCAGCAGTGCCAAAGACAAGCGGGAGGTCACCAGCAGTGCGCCTAAGACAAGCAGGAGGTCACCAGCAGTGCCTAAGACAAGCAGATCACCAGCAGTGCCTAAGACAAGCAGGAGGTCACCAGCAGTGCCAAAGACAAGCGGGAGGTCACCAGCAGTGCCTAAGACAAGCTGGTCACCAGCAGTGCCTAAGACAAGCAGGTCACCAGCAGTGCATAAGACAAGCAGGAAGTCACCAGCAGTGCCAAAGACAACCGGGAGGTCACCAGCAGTGCCTAAGACAAGCAGGTCACCAGCAGTGCATAAGACAAGCAGGAGGTCACCAGCAGTGCCAAAGACAAGCAGGTCACCAGCAGTGCATAAGAAAAGCAGAAGGTCACCAGCTGTGCCAAAGACAAGCGGGAGGTCATCAGCAGTGCCTAAGACAAGCAGGTCACTAGCAGTGCCTAAGACAAGCAGGTCACCAGCAGTGCCTAAGACAAGCAGGAGGTCACCAGCAGTGCCAAAGACAAGCGGGAGGTCACCAGCAGTGCCTAAGACAAGCAGGTCACCAACAGTGCATAAGACAAGCAGGAGGTCACCAGCAGTGCCAAAGAAAAGCGGGAGGTCACCAGCAGTGCCTAAGACAAGCAGGTCACCAGCAGTGCATAAGACAAGCAGGAGGTCACCAGCAGTGCCAAAGACAAGCGGGAGGTCACCAGCAATGCCTAAGACAAGCAGGACACCAGCATTGCATAAGACAAGCAGGAGGTCACCAGCAGTGCCTAAGACAAGCAGGAGGTCACCAGCAGTGCCAAATTCAAGCAGGAGGTCACCAACAGTGCCTAAGACAAGCGGAAGGTCACCAGCAGTGCCTAAGACAAGCAGGAGGTCACCAGAAGTGATTAAGACAAGCAGGAGGTAACCAGAAGTGCCTAAGACAAGTGGGAAATCACCAGCAGTGCCAAAGACAAGCGGGAAGTCACCAGCAGTGCCTAAGACAAGCAGGAGGTCACCAGCAGTGCCTAAGACAAGCAGGTCACCAGCAGTGCATAAGAAAAGCAGGTCACCAGCAGTGCCTAAGACAAGCAGGAGGTCACCAACAGTGCCAAAGACAAGCAGGAGGTCACCAGCAGTGCCTAAGACAAGCAGGAGGTCACCAGCAGTGCCAAAGACAAGCGGGAGGTCACCAGCAGTGCCTAAGACAAGCAGGAGGTCACCAGCAGTGCCTAAGACAAGCAGGTCACCAGCAGTGCCAAAGACAAGCAGGAGGTCACCAGCAGTGCCAAAGACAAGCGGGAGGTCACCAGCAGTGCCTAAGACAAGCAGGTCACCAGCAGTACCTAAGACAAGCAGGAGGTCACCAGCAGTGCCAAAGACAAGCGGGAGGTCACCAGCAGTGCCTAAGACAAGCAGGTCACCAGCAGTGCCTAAGACAAGCAGGATGTCACCAGCAGTGCCAAAGACAAGTGGGAGGTCACCAGCAGTGCCTAAGACAAGCAGGTCACCAGCAGTGCATAAGACAAGCAGGACGTCACCAGCAGTGCCAAAGACAAGCAGGAGGTCACCAGCAGTGCCTAAGACAAGCAGGTCACCAGCAGTGCATAAGACAGGCAGGAGGTCACCAGCAGTGCCAAAGACAAGTGGGAGGTCACCAGTAGTGCCTAAGACAAGCAGGTCACCAGTAGTGCATAAGAAAAGCAGAAGTTCACCAGCAGTGCCAAAGACAAGCGGGAGGTCACCAGCAGTGCCTAAGACAAGCAGGTCACTAGCAGTGCCTAAGACAAGCAGGTCACCAGCAGTGCATAAGACAAGCAGGAGTCACCAGCAGTGCCAAAGACAAGCGGGAGGTCACCAGCAGTGCCTAAGACAAGCAGGTCACCAGCAGTGCATAAGACAAGCAGGAGGTCATCAGCAGTGCCAAAGACAAGCGGGAGGTCACCAGCAGTGCCTAAGACAAGCAGGACACCAGCAGTGCATAAGACAAGCAGGAGCTCAGCAGCAGTGCCTAAGACAAGCAGGAGGTTACCAGCAGTGCCAAATACAAGCAGGAGGTCACCACCAGTGCCTAAGACAAGCGGAAGGTCACCAGCAGTGCCTAAGACAAGCAGAAGGTCTCAAAAAGTGCCTCAGTGAAGCAGAGGTCACAAGAAGTGCCTTAGACAAGCATAGGTCACAAAAAGTGTCTCAGACTACCAGGTCGGAAAAAGAAAGCCAGATCATCATGAAATTGTTGTCATTAAGGGGGGGTCACCGTTTTTTGTTTTTTTCTCTCCTTTTCTCTCTTTTCCTGGCTTGTATCTATTCGGCCCCATTCATCCAACTGTTTTAAGACGTTTATCCCCATCTAGGTGGCGATTTCTTTCTGGCGAGCGATAGCGAGCCAGCATTGTATGGAGAAATCCGGCTTCGCCGGAGACATTTTTCTATCGAAAAATGTACAAATTTAGCTTGCTGTCAAAACAAAAATATATATATATGCTGGCTCACTACCGCTCACCAGGATAATATTGACACCTGGATGGGGTTAACGTCTTAAAACAGTAGGCTGAATGAGGCCTAATGGATACAAGCCAAAGAGAGAGGGGGAGAGAAAGAGAAAAAAAAGCGAGGTGGGCTCCCTTAAAAGGTGGCTCAGAAACCAAGTCGCCTCTACCGCGGTCATTGTTGTTGGGAGTTCGGAGTTAACCAACGTCATAAAGGCTGGGATTTCATAGATGGTAATATTATATGCTAAACTACGTACGTCTTCAAAACAATCAGTGTCATCACACCATTAACATCTTAAATGCAGACAAAATGTAATAAATACTTAATATTGTTATATATACACCTGCTTATCTTTAGTTGTCATTAAGTTCAATCTATTGACAATTATTTACACATATCTTATTCTCTCTCCCGCTCTCTATCTCTCTATCTCTCTCTCTATCTCGGGGTAAAAAGATATAACATTCAGCAGGAAACCGCGAAACTAAGGCCACCCGAAACGCAAGAACCGCCTCCAAAAAGACGAAGAAGCTGAGGAAAGTTGAAGAAAACTCAGAGCTCCCGAAACCTCCTGAGTCAGCCTTTCTTATGGGAGCAATGCTTGTTTTGTGGTCTATATGTTTATTTATTTATTTATTTTTAGCTTCCTCGCTAGACCTCCATCAAGCTTAAACAAACACCCCCCTAGACCCCCTTTCAAGATAAATTTAAACACAAATCGGTAGAAAATGTCCCGGCCGAAAGCCGGTTCCTACTAAAATTACAAGCTCGCTATCGCTCCCCAGGAATAAATAGACACCTAAATGGCACGAAAGGTCTTAATATTGACAGCAAAATTAGGCGAAAGGTCTCAAAATCGCCAAACTAACGGAACGTATGTCTTAAAATCTCAAAACTAATATGCTAAACATGAGGGAGAAGGGGGTCCGTAAAAAGCGAATACTACCCCCTTAAACTCTGCCTCCACCTTCTCCAGTTGGAACCCTTGTATTGAGAGAGAGTTAAATAGATTCACAAACTGCATAGATCTTGCGGTCTCTACTAGGCAGTCTATTGCTAGTACCACTATACATTATAAATATTAGCACTATCATCACTGTTTTCATCATTATTATTGTTACGATTATTATTATAATTATTTGCATTATTATTATTAATATTACTATTAATAATATTATTATTAAAATTATTATTATTATTATTATTATTATTTTTTATTTGTTTATTTTTTTTTGTACTAGTAGAGTTGTTACCCTGTATGCATGTTTGTATGTCTGATTTTACTTGTGCCTACTGATGTATTTTACCCATATCTAGTCTCCGCCTCCCCGCCCCCCCATGCTTCTGCCCCCTCCCTGTCCTGCCTCCTCCCTCCCTCCCAACCCCCGCATCCCCACTCCTCCCCCGCCACCTGTCATGACGGATATTTAAGGCCTCCTAGGTACAGTACCAGTATTTATTCAAGGGACTGGAATTATCGCAGAGAGGCTCCAGTCCTGACGTTATCCCTGACTTACAGTGTGCTGGCTTAATAATCCACTAGGTTTGATAGCCTCTGAAGTCCTATTTTAACTAACTAAGTATTTGTTAGTGACCTGATGAAGCTATCTGCGAAACGTTGTCAATAAAGTGCTCTTCCTCAGACGGTGTTTTTTATCCATTACATAATATATATATATTTATATATATATATATATATATATATATATATATATACAGTATATATTATTATTATTATTATTATTTTTCATAACTAAAGCGTGGCTGATTCTTATAGTTAATCTCAAAGTTAGTTTCAACCTCTCAACTTCATGTTTAAAGATGTGGGGGGCAATTTGCGACGAACAATAAATAAATAAATTCATAAATAAATAAAAAGTAATTATAGTGTACTGTTTGGAACTGGCCCCAACTAAACATGCTGCCCCCCCAAAAAAAAAACAACAAAATGGCCTAAATACACCTGGCTTCCCTGTACGTATTCCCGACCACGAGCCGAACCTGGGAAAACAGTTCGAGTCAGCTGTTCTCTGTGTCTGGGGGGGGGGGGGGGGCTTGGTCTGTCTGCCTACTTTTCTACCTTCACTTCATCTGTCTGTCTGTTTTTCGGCCTTCAATCTACATGTATGCTTGCTATTCATACCTTCACTCTGTCTGTCTGTCTGCTTTTCTGCCTTCAATCTACTTGTCTTCCTGCTTTTCATACCTTCACTCTGTGTCTGCTTGCTTTTATGCCTTCACTTTGTCTGTCTGCCTGCTTTTCATACCTTCACTCTGTCGCCTGCTTGTCTGCCTTCACTCTGTCTGCTTATCTGCCTTCACTCTGTCTGTCTGCCTGCTTTTCTGCCTTCAACTGTGCCTGTCTGTCTGCCTGCTTTTCTGCCTTTACTTGGTCTGTCTGCCGCTTTCCTGCCTTATTCTGCCTATACTTGGTCTGTCTGCCTGCTTTTCTGCCTTTACTTGGTCTGTCTGCCTGCTTTTCTGCCTTTACTTGGTCTGTCTGCCTGCTTGTCTGCCTTTACTTGGTCTGTCTGCCTGCTTTTATGCCTTCACTTTGTCTGTCTGCCTGCTTTTCTGCCTTTACTCTGTCTGTCTGCCTGCTTTTCTGCCTTTACTCTGTCTGTCTGCCTGCTTTTCTGCCTTTACTCTGTCTGTCTGCCTGCTTTTCTGCCTTTACTCTGTCTGCTGCCGCTTTCTGCCTTCACTTTGTCTGTCTGCCTGCTTTTCTGCCTTTACTCTGTCTGTCTGCCTGCTTTTCTGCCTTTACTCTGTCTGTCTGCCTGCTTGTCTGCCTTTACTTGGTCTGTCTGCCTGCTTGTCTGCCTTTACTTGGTCTATCTGCCTGCTTTTCTGTCTTCACTTTGTCTGTCTGCCTGCTTTTCTGCCTTTACTCTGTCTGTCTGCCTGCTTTTCTGCTTTCACCTGTGCTTGTCGGCCTTTCTATTACGTGTACCCGCCTTCCCACTGTGCATTCCATCTATTTGAATCATTCCTTCTGTATCCTACCTACTTGGTGCCCCTGGTGGTCTCTGTGTACGTTTCCTGTGTCCATTCTGGCCACCCTTGTTATACATCCTACTTTGTTGGTGTCTATATACTGTATATACATGTAGGTCTATAGGTTTTGGGGGGATGGGCGGATTTTGTGTGTTCATTTATTTTTTTTTTTCTGTCTCTCTCTCTCTCTCTCTCTCTCTCTCTCTCTCTCTTTCTCTCTCCATCTCTCTCTCTCTCTCTCTCTCTCTCTTTCTTTTTTTCTCTCTTTGGCGTGTCTGCTTGCATCTGTAATATGTTTGATACTTAATATTATCAGAGTGTACAAGTAGGGAAAGAATCAGATGATATACAAGTATGGAAATAAATCAAACTTGCCACGGATATATTGCCTGGGAAAACGGTTCTGCGTCAGCAGTTGTCAGTGGCTGGAGAATCTGAAGGCTTGGTCTGTCTGCCTCCCTGCTTATCTTCCTTCCTGCCTGTCTGTCTGTCTGTCTGTTTGTCTGCATGACTGCTTATCTGCCACCCTTCATGCCTGTTTGTTTGGTATCTCCGTTTACCATTTTCTCGTTCTTGCTGTTTGCCTGGTTGATGTTTATTTGTTCTTTCTATTTGTGCTTCTTATTCCTCTGTTTCTCTCATTATTTGTCTTTGTGGTGTCTCTGCTTGCTTCAGACCATAATTGTGTTGTTGCTGATTATTTGTTTACTGGCTGTTTGGTTTTACTGGTGTATGTAAGGAGACAAATTGCCTGTTTGGTGTCAACTGTCTGTTTGATGATGTTCCAGTTTGCATGTGTTTCTTCTTTCCTATCTTGTTGGTGTTCATATTTATCTATAATATTATGCACCCTATAATCTACAGTATATGTCTAGGGTCTACTCGTTCTGAATAACTGCCTGTCTGTCTGTAGTTGGCAGTGGCGTCACCAGGGGTAAACATTTTTTTTGGGGCTGTAGCCCTGGCATAGATAGGTGGGTGGGTGGCGAGCGAAGCGAGCCTGAGCAGCTGGGGGATCCGGGGGGGGGGGGGGGGGGCGCGCTGTAAGCCCCCCCTGAAAATTTTGAAATTTGAGCAGTTTCTGGGGCCTTTTTGAGGCCTAAAAATGTGTATAAGTAAGAAACATATGACACATAGATATTGATGAGCCTGATACCAGGCATCAGTCAATAAGTTACAAGGCCAATGGTAATTGTAGGGTATAAAGCCTAATTGCAGAGAATAGTTTTTTCTTCATATACTATCATACTATAGTCCATTCATTATAGGTAGGCCAGAAATTGTGACCCCTAACCTTTGTAATTCGCTAAATGGCTAGAGCAAATGGGTTGTAAATGTCCATACTTATTGCCTGGCTGACCCTTCCCAAAGGCTCAAGCTTCAAAGAAATCCAAGCTTGGTGAAAATATAGGGGAAACTTACTAATATTACTATTATGATTTGAGTCATAGCCATAGGTTTATGTAAATTGTGAATAAATATTCACATTACATAAACAATTCGTATTTAACCTATATGGATCAATTAATAAAAAGTAGATTGGGGGGGGGGGGGGATGCAGGGCTGGTGAATGTGGTGAACTGGTTATGCATTATTTATTATTTAATTTTTATTTATTTATTTTAATTACTTTTGGCAGTTTTGGGGTTTGCATTTTTGTGGGGCTGAGTCCTTGATTTGGGGGGCCTAAGCCCCCCCAAGGCCCCCCCCCCCCCCTGGTGACGCCACTGGTAGTTGGTATCTAGTGTGACTAGAGCGTGAGAAGCTTGCGCCTCTCTATACCCGTCTAAAAGATTTATTGACATGAGGGAATGGACTGCTCCACTTCTCACGGCAATGGCGGACATTAGAGGAGTATCAGACCAGTGGCACATGTCCACAAATGTATATAACTGCCTTATCACCTAGGGTAAGCTGATTACATTTGATTACCGATTGCCTTCCCAATTATAGTTATTTCAACAGTACGATAATATTCCACAAGCATCTTCCAGACTATATACACCAATGGATGGTTAGACTAGTGACTCTACCGCTTGATTTGGAACGAGCTAGATAATCGAACGAATTACATTTACAAAACACCAACAATACATTTCTTGAAGATACCCACTAACTGCCCTTAGTTTGCCTCTGCCACTCTTTCAACTTTGGTGGAGACACTCGTTGCAGGCAGCTTTGCCTCATGTCTCCCTCATACATAAAACAAAATTACTTAGCCTTATTCCAGACCCTGAAGAGTTCTACTTTGATTTCCGGCTTTGGTTGATCGTAACTGGTCTGGCGTTTATACTTACAGGCAAGCATCTTGGGAAGGTGTCGACCGTCCCAGGTCTAGAAAACGTCGAGGGAAATTAAAATTCTCACTTCTACACTAATTCCTTAATAACAATCGTTGTAAGGGTTCATTCCTTCTTCAACTACTTAAAATAATCATATAGAACCTTCTTGACATTGCTTAAGTCAATACATTCATCTTAAACGTATATTCATTCCAAATAGAACCGAATTGTAGATGAAGTGTTGCAGTGACTGACCTATGCGATCCTCGCAGTAGTTTTGAATCATGGTTTACACCCGAAACTCAGTTTGGGATTCCAAAAATGACTTATTAAGCCATATACTGTAATTACTTTATACATATGAAATACTTAATTAATGTATAGACAATATATACACTTACCAACTTGACTCTGGGATCGAACAGATTTAATAAAATGAAGCATTAACCTTGTTAACAGAGTATAAACTTGCACTTTCACCACCAGAGTCCGGGTAGCTAAAATATTTCTGCGGTAGTGAAATATTCGGGGCGGGATTGGTTAGTTTTTGGTCAATGTATTTATTAATTCATATATTTTTTGTTTCCTGCTAGACCTCCATCAAGCTTAGAATTACACCCACTAGACCCCCTTTCAAGAAAAATGTGTATATTTTTCGGTAGGCCGGTTCTTCTTAAAATTACTGGTTCGCTATCGCTCGCCAGGAAAAAATCGACACTTAAATGGCACGAAAGGTCTTAAATTGATAACGAAATTTAGCGAAAATGGTAAATTCGAAAACTAATGGGCCGAACGTCTTAAAATCTCAAAGCTAATGGGGCTAAACATGAGGGAGAAGGAGGTCTAGAAAATCCCAATACCTCCCCCTAAAGAATAATCTCTCCCCTCTCATGCTTGTATATTCCATCTTGTGTTTCGTTCCTCGCACCACCCTCCCCCCCTTATATATCCATTTCTTCCTCCTTATTTCCCCCACCCCTCCTCTCTCTCTCTCTCTCTCTCTCTCTCTCTCTCTCTCTCTCTCTCTCTCTCTCTCTCTCTCTCCCTCGTCTGTACACTAAGCCCACCGTTTGAAGTGGTCCGTAAAGCGCTGATAAGCCAACCTGCTGCTGGTGTTGAGAGAGAGAGAGAGAGAGAGAGAGAGAGAGAGAGAGAGAGAGAGAGAGAGAGAGAGAGAGAGAGAGAGAGAGAGAGAGAGAGAGAGAGAGAGAGAGAGAGAGGTGAATTTATATATTGGCTATATTTGTTATAAAAGTAATTTATATGAATTGTAATTGAGTAAGTTATAAGGTCGATTGATGTTATCGCTGGCTGTTCTGGATACGTTAATGGTGGAGGGGTTTAGTAGTT
>CM064487.1:20060507-20065507 GCA_032716605.1 Paralithodes platypus
TGGTCTGATGCTGTTCAATTTCATTAGATGTGCTAGGCTTAACCCCTACTGTACTGTAGGATACAGTAATAAAAGTTCCCCCCCCAGTCCCAAGCAATGTGGCCAAAATGGCAAGATAGAACAACCTTCCACCTCAAGAGATGAAGCAAGACTGGCTCTCTCAGCCTTCAGAGGGTTGGATATAAGCTGAGATGTGTTGCCATATCGAGAGCAGTGCTCAAACGGTCGTGGTACCAGGCACAGCCTGATACAGGCAGTTACAAGGAAAGTACATTACTGACGACTCCCAGCTGTCTGGAACTGGGGAGTGACATATCTACTGACAGCTGGTAGCCGTCGCTGGGATTGGATGGGTTAAATATATGTGGAATAGATTGGAATAAATTATACCAGGTTAGACTAGCTTAGATTAGGTTACACATGAAAAAGGTATGGTGTCCACATTATTTTATTATATATGTTTGTGTTTATTATTATTATTATTATTTGTATTATTTGTATTATTATTATTATTTTATTTTATATATGTATTTATTTATATGTATATATACAGTATATATATATATACCATAGACTGATATATACTATATATATATATATATATATATATATATATATATATATATATATATATATATTAATATTTTGTGTCATGCCCTAGCGAGGGTTCGAACCCAGGTCAATAGTGCAGCACTCCAGCACCCAACTAAAGAAATCCCAAAATTAGGTTTACGTCAGGGAGTTCGCATATTTTCCATAGCAACCCTTCACATGGGGAGAGCGCATCGTTTTCTTACTCCCAGGTGATAAGAAATTGCGATGCCATGCTATTTATCGGTAACTGAAGATATTGATTAATGTGTGTTTTTTTTTTTTTTTTTTTTTTGGGGGGGGGGAGGTCAATGGAGTTTTAATGCATTGCGATTCTGATTTGCCAAATATTGTGTTAAGACTTTAGTTAATGTTTGTTACCTGTGTTCAACATGCATTTGAGAGGGGGGGGGGGGATGAATGGTTTGGGGGTCAATGAAGTTTGCATGCATTGCGATATCTGTTATGCCAATTATTGTGTTGAGACTTCAGTTAATGTTTTGTTAGCTGTCTTCATCATTCATTTAAGATAATTTCTCGTAACCAAAATCACACGTAAACAAAATCACAGGTAGCCAAAATCACAAGTAACCTAAATCATAAGTAACTAAAATCACAGGTAGCCAAAACCATAGGTAGCCAAAATCACAGGTAGCCAAAACCATAGGTAGCCAAAATCACAGGTAGCCAAAACCATAGGTAGCCAAAATCACAGGTAGCCAAAACCATAGGTAGCCAAAATCACAGGTAGCCAAAACCATAGGTAGCCAAAATCACAGGTAGCCAAAACCATAGGTAGCCAAAATCACAGGTAGCCAAAACCATAGGTAGCCAAAATCACAGGTAGCCAAAACCATAGGTAGCCAAAATCACAGGTAGCCAAAACCATAGGTAGCCAAAATCACAGGTAGCCAAAATCACAGGTAACCAAAATCACAAGTAACCTAAATCACAAGTAACTAAAATCACAGGTAGCCAAAATCACAGGTAGCCAAAACCACAGGTAGCAAAAATCACATGTAACCTAAATCACAAGTAACCAAAATCACAGGTAGCCAAAATCACAGGTAACCAAAATCACAAGTAACCAAAATCACAGGTACCAAAAATCACAGGTAGCAAATAGCACAGGTAGCCAAAATCACAGGTACCCAAAATCATAAGTAACTAAAATCACAGGTACCCAAAATTACAGGTACCGGTACCCAAAACCACAAGTAATAACAAATCTTAGGCAACCAAATTGTCACCAGTACTTTCCACCCGCAATCTAAAATCTCCCTCCTTCAGACACACACACACACGCACACACACACACACACACACACACACTTTAATGTTTACACCTGTTCAAAGAAAAACACAATACAATAAAATAAAATCGCCTGAAGTTAACCAAGCGGAACCTAATCTCAAAACCCTGTCCGTATAAGAAAACACCCAAAAAACACTAAATTCTAAAGTTAACCATTTATTCTCCCAAGATACTGCACCCGTTTTTTATGTCCCACGCAAATTACATGAATAAATGGAAGAGGACCCTGGCTCCCTAAATTCCAAAACGCCGCGGTTGGGTTACATCGGGAGAGGGATATCATTTGGCCTCGGTCTAATAAGCTTCTAAGCCGAAGGGGATAGGGTTTATATTTTGGTTGGTATATTTTTCTTAAATATTTTTATTCTTGGTTGTTTAGTCTCCTCGTTAGACCTCAATCAAGCTTAAAAGAACACCCCATAGACCTCCCTTCAAGATAAATGTGTACATTTTTCGGTAGAAAAATGTCCCAGCCATCCTAAAATTACAGGTTCTCTATCGCTCACCAGGAAAAAATCGACACCTAAATGTCACGGAAGATACTAATATTGCCAAATAAATGGGGTGAAAGGTCTTAGAATTGCCAAACTAATAGCGCGAACGTCATTTAATCTCAAAACAAATGAGGATAAACATGAGGGAGAAGGGGGTCTAGAAAAGCGACATATCTCCCCTTAACTGGGGCAGCGGAGACTCTTTAGGTAACCGTGATCGGGAATTTCGTGCAGTTGTATAAATATTATAATTTGTATTCCAACCTCTATACCCTGTTCCAAAGAAGTAGGCCAAAACTCTTGAACATTAACCTCTATAACTCACAAATGACTTGAGTAAGCGAGCTAAGGTTTCTACCATTTGGGAAGGGTCATCTAGGGAATTGGTGTGAAAAATTACAGCCCATTTGGTCTAGCCCTTTTTAAGATACAGAGGTTAGGGTTCACGATTTCTGGCCTACCTATTTGGAACAGAGTATAGTACTTCTATAGTCGTATTATTGCTATTATGTTTTATTCCAACCTCTCGTAGTATTATAGTAATTCATTCATTGCCTCTAACAACGCGATAGTAAATACAGTATGTATAAACTTTAATATTATTTGCATTAAGGGGGGATGGTTACTTTTTCTGGCCCTCTTTCTCCCTCATGTTTAGCCCCACTAGTTTTTAGATTTTACGACGTTCAGCCCATTAGTTTGGCGATTTTAAGACTTTTCGCCCCATTTATCTGTTAATATTAAGACTTTTCGTGCCATTTAGTTGTCGATATGATTTTGCTAGCGATGGCAAGCCTGTAATTTAGGATGAATCGGCCATCGGCCGGGTACACATTTATCTAGAAAGGGGATCTTGGGGATGTTTGTTTTAAGTTTGATGGAGGTCTAGGGAGAAAACTGATAAAATAATATATATGAAATAAGTGAATAAATCGACTAATTAATAAACCCTTCCCCCCTTAACTTGTTATGAGCAACATTTTCGGCGAACTGTTGGATTTTTATTGAATACCGTGACTTATTTCGGTTGCATTAAAACCTTGTACCCCGTAATGTGTTGGGGTAATGAGGAAGGGAATATTTATGTATTGTTTGGAGAGTTGTGAAAGTTCTAATTTGGTCTGGCTGTTTTTTTGTGCAGCGTAGTGAGATAGTTTTTAGATTTGCATATTTTTTTCTATTCTAGTGTAAGTGGTGTGTCTGTGTGTGTGTGTGTGTGTGTGTGTGTGTGTGTGTGTGTGTGTGTGTGTGTGTGTGTGTGTGTGTCTGTGTATTTGAACGTTCTCATATCAAGCGATAGCTATGGAATTGATTATATATATATCGATATATATTCGACACTTTGTATAACAGGTCACTCAACTGCCAACGACATACTGTCAGTCAATGAATAATAACGTGTGCTATGGCGTTTATATGTATTTCCATATGTAATTATTAAATGTCCATCACTCCTCCAGTGATCATCCAACACGTCCATGGCCAATTTGTAGCCAGTAAATTCATCAGTCATACATTTGTTGTCAGCCGGTTTTGTTCAATTTAGTTTGTCATGCAACAAATTTGATATGTTTCATTGCAAATGAACGGTAGTTTTACATCTTAATTTCCATTAATAGACTGAGTTAACATAGGAATGGGTTATATAAGATTATGATGAACTCCATAAATTATCTTTAACAGGATAAAGGTAAGCGGAAAGGTACCGCAAGTTAGCTAATGCCACTAAGATATGAAAAAACAAGTGTAGGCTCTATTGGGCATTAACGGGTTATGGATGTCAGACTGTATAAATCAAAGGCGAAGAGTCTTACATTATCCATAATATAGTGTCATGAAACGTCAGAGTACTGGAAGGGTTAAATTGAAATGCTTGGTCGTGCCAGGTTAATGCTTCTGTATAGTTTCTTATATTCCCCTTAATCTTGCATTCATAAAATTATATATGAAATATATAACATACAACATTATTACTTGGTGGAAGTTTGCAACTGAAAAATGTGTAGAATAGCATGGAAAGAGGGTATGTAGTATGTATAAGAGTTTGTCATAGGGGAGGTGTGGTGGAGTGGTCTTGCCACTGGCCTGGTAATCCAAAGGTCCCGGGTTCAAATCCCGATGTATCAATGGGAAGATATTATTGGGATGGAATTTGTGCTCTACCTGGTATCAGTGCATTACCACAAGCCCACCGAAACGTCAAAAAAATACCCTCATTGTTCCCTGATTAAATAGCACTGTATGAATATTCCCATATTCAAAATATGCTATAGGGGTGCAATGCCTGGTGAGTTATCTGCTCAACAGGTGGCGTTGTGTGTGTGTAAGTGTGAGAGTCCGAGTGTAGGGGATGAGACAGTGAAGCACGGGAACGAGGTGGCTTCAGAGATGGGGTCGTTTCGGGCCATGAGTGAGCACCGTGCCTCATGTGAAGGCAAGATGGCAGGTGCTCGTTGTACTCTACGTGCTTCACATGTCTCACTCCCTAGACTGGAACAAGACCTCACGGGCTTCACTGTTCATTGTAAAGCGGTGAATGTTAAGGCTCTCAGCTATGCCAGAGAGGAAGTAAGTTGGAATATAGAAAAAAAAAAAAAAAA